>OZ019972.1:34105772-34665504 GCA_963970395.1 Ephialtes manifestator
TTAACATCGATTATTAGCTACATCTGTCACTGTATATTAGTTCTACGTAAGAATGGGTATCGTTAAGCTGAAAAAAAAAAATGTTTTAAATATCCTCCGAATGCTTGACAAGTTCGGTACTACACAATGTCTTAACTACAGATTTTAGTATGTTTTCATTTTCCACAAGACACATACCGTTAGTACACGTGATTATGCCACATTGTTGACACCACATAAGCTTTTTACCTCACACCCGATGCTACACAATCGTTTTACGCCACATTCTTGATACTTTACAAGCTTTTTACGCCACATTGTTATTACATCACAAGCTTTGTACGCTATATTCTTGACACCACAACAGCTTTTTACATCACATTCGGATGCTACACAAACTTTTTACGCCACATTCTTATTACTTCACAAGCTTTGTACGCCACATTCCTGACACCACAAAAGCTATTTACACTACATTTCGATGCTACACAACCTTTTTACGCCACATTTCTATACTTGATACTTCACAAACCTTTTACACCACATTTTTGAGACTTCACAAGTTTTTTATGCCATATTATTTACACTTTACAAGTTTTTTAATGCCACATTTTTTACACTTCACAAGCTATCATAAAAGGTTTGTGTAGTATGGGGATGTGTCGCAATAAGTTTGTGTAGTATCGGAATATGGCATAAAAGGCTTGTGTAGTTTTGAGATGTCATACATAGCTTGTGTAATATTAAAAAGCTTTTACACCACATTCCGGTACTACACAAACTCTTTATACCACATTCCAATACTCCACAAGTTCTTTACACCAAAGTCCGATTGTAAGCAAGTTAGCGTAAAGACCTTGTATACAATCGAGATGCGTCACAAAGAATTTGTGTAATATTAAAAATGTGGTGTAAACGACTTGTGTAGTATCGGAATGTGGAGTAATAGGTTTGTGTAGTACTGGGATGTGGTATAAATGACTTGTGTAGTATTAAAAAGCTTTTACACCACATTTCGGTACTGTACAAACTGTTTATACCACATTCCAATACTCCACAAGTTCTTTTCACCAGAGTCCGATTCTAAACAAGCTGGCGTAAAGAACTTATATACTATCAAGATGTGTCGCAAAGAATTTGTGTAGTATTAAAAATGTGGTGTAAACGACTTGTGTAGTATCGGGATGTGGAGTAGAGGGTTATGAGGAACGAAAAATATCTACAATCTGAAATATGTAATAACAAATTGTGTAGTATCGGGTTGTGGAGTAATAGGTTTGTGTAGTACTGGGATGTGGCATAAATGACTTGTGTAGTATTAAAAAGCTTCTACACTACATTCCGGTACTATACAAACTGTTTATACCACATTCCAATACTCCACAAGTTCTTTACATCAGAGTCCAATTCTAAACAAGCTGGCGTAAAGACCTTATATACTATCAAGATGTGTCGCAAAGAATTTGTGTAGTATTAAAAATGTGGTGTAAACGACTTGTGTAGTATCAGGATGTGGAGTAACGGGATATGAGGAACGAAAAATGTCTACAATCTGAAATATGTAATAACAAATTGTGTAGTATCGGGTTGTGGAGTAATAGGTTTGTGTAGTACTGGGATGTGGCATAAATGACTTGTGTAGTATTAAAAAGCTTCTACACTACATTCCGGTACTATACAAACTGTTTATACCACATTCCAATACTCCACAAGTTCTTTACACCAGAGTCCAATTCTAAACAAGCTGGCGTAAAGACCTTATATACTATCAAGACGCGTCGCAAAGAATTTGTGTAGTATTAAAAATGTGGTATAAACCAGTTGTGTAGTATCAGGATGTGGAGTAAAGGGTTATGAGGAACGAAAAATGTCTACAATCTGAAATATGTAATAACAAGTTGTGTAGTATCGGGTTGTGGAGTAATAGGTTTGTGTAGTACTGGAATGAAGCATAAATGACTTGTGTAGTCTATCCAGATATCTATCGAGATGCGACGCAAAGAATTTTTGTAGTATTCAAAATGTGGTGTAAACGACTTGTGTAGTATCGGGATATGAGGAACGAAAAATGTCTACAATCTGAAATGTGTAATGAAAAGATCATGTATACCATTCCCCAGCTTATGGTGTATCAATTGTGTCGTAAAAAAAGTGTGGACAATAGAGATGTGTCGTAAAAGAAGTGTGAATAATTAAGCGAGTGGAGAACTAAGTGTGAAAAATCAAGAATGTATGTTTAGTCCATCGCAGATTGTGGTTGACATTGACAATCAGCCACTACTATCGACATAGATACTTCTCAATAATAAGCTTGAGAATTTGTACTGAGTATTTTTTAGGATTTCTCCCAAGGATCTGCTCAACGAAATGTATTTATATCACATTTCTTATCGTTATAGATGATTTTTATTTTACCAGCTGTAAAATGAAATGAAATTATACAGATTTTATCAATGATTAATTGAACCAGGACGTCTTTGGACAAACTTCTTGTTTGCTATAATGATCTGTGTCGGCCACAACGCAACTTATGCGCGAACGTGTGATAATGACATAATTATAGACGCCTTGAAAAAAAACACACACACACACACAAACATATGCACTTTGATCGGTCACCGATGTGAATGCCAGACTCGGTGAATATATCGGAGCCTCGATTAAGTTTGCACGAAGTACACAATTGACCTTGTTCGACGTTTTGAGTTTTTTTTATCTGTCACGAATGTTGGGAACAAATTGATAAGCTGATTTGCTGATATCAATTGCCAATTTTACTGTGCCAATTTATCCTGCTTCCGTATAGAGCTTCCGGTCTTATAAGTTATCGTTTTTACATCCTTACATTTCAAGTGAATTTCCATGGTTACGAATTGTAACATTGCATATTTGCTACATTAGTTGAATAGCTATTTTTATTATAATTTTAAAAAATGTACTTACCTCGCAATTTTATTAACAATGATTTCTACACTTTTATTTAATTATAGAAAAATGCACATATACGTGAAAATATTAAATAATAATATTCAAAAAATATTTTCATTACACTTTTTTTTAATAAAAAAATAAAACGATAAATAATTTTTTTTAAATTCACGGCCAAAAGGATTTTGTCGTTGGCTCTTATATATTCTCCGAAAATATATATAAATCCTATCAGAAGAAATTTAAAAAAAAGTAAAAATATATTTGTTCGAGAAAATTTCGTTTTTTTTTTAAATAGCATTTTCGTGTTCCTTTTCGATATTTTTTTAGTTTGTAATTTAAGAGATAAGATATAGTCTTGGCACATTTTCAGTTGCCCTCTTTATGAAAAGGGTTCAATCGAATTGAGATAAGAGGAAGAAAATGGAGATAAGATATTTAATCATTTTATCTCTGCTGCTGATTTGATCATAGAAGACTTTTCATTGATAGTACAATAAATAATATCAATTTTTTAATATCTAGACGTAGATATTTCCCATAAAGTAGTTCGACGGATTTTACGTATTTCTAAATATTAAAAAAATGTAGGTAACAAAAAATTTGGTGAAACGTTCGTTTTTAATTGAAATAAAACTATTATCTCCTTTATTCCCATACTGCGTTATCATTCACTTCACTCTGACGTGAGAAACGGGCACTTACGTAAATGAACTAATGAACATTCGTGAAGAATTAACGATTCGAGTCAACCTTCCATTATACGATCTACTAATCAATAAATTCGTCTTTCACAAAACTTTCCAAAAGTTTTCTATTTTTTTTTCCAACTCCAAATTTTAGTTTTAATTATTTTAAGAATGAAATTCATTTAACAATATTAAATTATAAATTAATATTTATTACAGTTGTTTTTAAAACATATAAAAAAATTCTGGAAAATAATTTAAGAATTAAATCTTGGCAACAATTTATTAATATTTTACTAACTTAGAAAAAAATAATTTATAAATTTAAGTAAACAACAAAAAAATATTTCTCCACTAAACTGAAACTTAATTAACTGACCTTAAAAAACGATTCAATCAATCATAATTTTATTCTAAAGATTGATTCGCATTTGTGTTCAATAAATTTTTTGTCACAGTTTAAAATCTTTCCATTTCATGTCAGATCGTTGAACTTTTGTATCCACCAACTGTAACACATATTTATATTATATATATACTGTTCTTTGCGGGAAGTTTTTATGCATAAACTGGTATATTAAATTTAATATAATCTAATAACAAGTAACAATTTTTAATAAAATAATAATTTTAATAACAAGTGTGATGGAAAATTAATGTATGGCCCAGAAAATTCAATAATTCACTTTTATTTTACAGCGTATTTCAGTCAAATTGAATTTTAATAATTTTTTTTAAATTTTATTGTAAGAGTACATTAATTTTTTACCACAATTGTACATTAAATTTAGACGAGTTTATCCGTAAATACTTTAGGTTCTTCATTTAATTTTACAGTCAAATTGAATTTTAATAATTTGCTTAGATTTTATTGTAAAAGTACATTAATTTTTTACCACAATTTTATGTTTATGCATAAAAACTTTAAGTTCTTTTCTAACAGTGTAGACATTTAGGAAAAATATTGACATTTAAAAAAAAATCAACGTGGTTGGAAATATTAAGTCATATTTACGAAAAGAAAAAAATGTAAAGGCTGTTTTCATGCAACGAGACTTTGTATGTTTAAAGTGGGATTATTCTAATGTATTATTTATATTCATGTTGAATAGTTCAGGAATTCTCGTCCACCGAACGTCACATTGACTAGCCGAAGAATTCTCGCTCAACGAACAATAAATGGATTCGTAATATACTGTACAGTGACCCTTTGTACATTCCAATTCGAATTCATTAAAGTAATGCAGAGTTAAAATTGTCGAGGGCCAGAATCCGCTGCTCCCACGACTGGAATACCATGCGTACCATCATCATCCCCTCCTCTTCTCACGAGGATATATATACATATATATATATAAAGCTTCAGCAAAATTCTAAAATAATCTTGCGTTATGTATAAAATGTTTACGCAATAACCGACTGCCATTTTATTCTTTACATTTTTAACGGCTTTAAAAAAAAAATATGACTTAAAAAATTGACCCTATCGTTTGCCCACTTTGGGTCATAGCTCAAAAATTTTGATAACTAATACAGGATTTTTGAGAATAATTTCGAATTTTTAAACCGGGGCGCAAAATTTTTATTAAAAAAAATTCATGAAAAAAAAGTTTCAATAAAAGTCAAATGCTGGGCTTACAATTATTTGTATATTTGACTTTATGTATGTATGGGACATTCACGGTTAATTACGCAATTTTTTTTTCGCGCAACTATTAGTAAGATATTACTAAAAATTAGTCAGATTTTATTACAGTTTAAATGTATGTAATGTGATTTTTTTTTTGTTTCCATTTTTCCACAAAACGGGGGAGTTGTACATTTATGAAATAGTTAATATACTTTATATACAAGTGCTTTAATATAACTACGCAAATTTAAAAATAGCAAAATTATTAAATTCTAGAATTAAAAAATTTTTAAGGTCCTAAATTAAAAAATGTCTAAATCCATAAATAATTTTTTCATATTTCTTAATTGTTAATATTCTTAATTTTTCAATTTCTAAATTCTTAAGTTTGTAAAAATCTGTTCAAATTTGGGAAGAGCACTAAAAGAATATAAAATTAAAAATTCATATTTTAAATGAACATTCAATAAAAAGTAATTAACTTTTTTACTTCTAATTGAAATTATAAAAAATGTAAATTTAAAAAATGAAAATGATAAAATTATTATTTTTTGCCAAATGGAAAATCGTTGACCTTACTGAAAATATACTAAAAGAATATAAAATTAAAAATTGATATTTTAAATGAACATTTAATAAAAAGTAATTAACTTTTTTACTTCTAATTGAAATTATAAAAAATGTAAATTTAAAAAATGAAAATGATAAAATTATTATTTTTTGCCAAATGGAAAATCGTTGACCTTACTGAAAATATACTAAAAGAATATAAAATTAAAAATTGATATTTTAAATGAACATTTAATAAAAAGTAGTTAACTTTTTTACTTCTAATTCCAATTATAAAAAATGTAAATTTTAAAAATGAAAATGATAAAATTATTATTTTTTGCCAAATCGAAAATCGTTGACGTTACTGAAAATTTTGCTAAAATCTACACAAATGTGAAGATTTTGGAAGCCACAATATAATATGATAACAAACTAACTGAGTTTATTATAAATCTTAATATAAATCGTCGGTGTTATTCTGCAGCTGCTTCGGTTGTTTGCTCACATTTCCATCCACGTTTTTAGCATTCCTGTACGATAATGTTGCATGTATGCAGATATGAATAAATCATTGTCGACAGCACAAGATTAATCCGAGAAAAAACTGATAGACACTCCGATGATTACTGAGAGAAGATTTTACTCATTCCTTGGTCAATATTTGATTTTTAATACGTGCTTGGAATTTCTTTTTTTTTTTTTCAGAGAGGATACCTCGGCGAGGTATCCTCGGAGCTCTCATGTTTTTAGCTTGTATGTTCTCCTACGTTATCCGGACAAATCTTGCAATTGCAATCGTCGCTATGGTGAAACCAACTGGCAAAAATAAAGGAGGACCTTATTGCGGGGATCACTTACTTAATACGACTTATAATGCGACAAAAGAATTAAAAGACGTAAGTTGGCATTTTTAAAAAAATTTATCTCTTTGTTATTTGTCAAAACGGATTTTAAATATTGTTGAATGAATTTTTTAAAAATATTATACAAATAATTATTTTTTAGAAACTTTTTTTTAATCTTCATTTTTTTTTTACACCACAATTTACTGATAATATCTTCATATGTTTAATCTAATATTTAATTAATTGGAATAGTAACTCGAAATTAATTTTCTTTTTTAATTTTGTAAATTCTTAACGTTTTGTTTTTTTAAATTGGTACATTCAAATTCTTAACTCATTTGAGTACATTTTTATTTTTGTGCCAAAAATGCAAAAATAAATTGAGGCTATTTGGGAGGCAATTTTTTTTTTAAACTCAAATTACGCCTTTTCAGTTTGGAGAACGATACGATTGGAATCAACACGTTCAGGGGATGCTGCTGGCTTCGTACTTTTATGGTGTTTTACCATCCAGTGTGCCTGCCGGTATATTGGCTGAGAAATTTGGAGGTGCAAAAGTTGTGGCGTAAGTAAAAAAACTCATTTTGTAGAAAAATAGATAGTAAAAAAAAAGACAATGATTAGTAAGATCCTATAAATTATAGACAACTTTATGTACTCTGACTAGGTTGTGTTCCAAATTTACTGAAAAATCAAATCATTAGGACAATTATTATTTTTCAACGTATATTATTATATCAAGCAATCACGTAAATTATTTCCACACAATTCTTTCCTTTCTTTTCAATCGAAATTCGGTACACTGAGAAAAAAAATGTAGAAATGAACTAAATCGGCGTTTGCCCTCGTTCAAACGAATTTCTCGTTTAGGACAATCAAATGTTTAGTGTCTTCAATAATTATTTGATTCAAATGACTAAAATATATTTACGGTAACCAGAATATTTGTTATACCAACTGAAAATTCATTTGAACGAAAATGAACGCCGATTTAGTTCATTCTAACATATGTTTTTCTCAGTGTATTTTTTCGATAATGAACATTTTGTTTGTGTATAAATATTTGGCACACGCTGAGTCAGCAAACATTTAGATGTTCAAGCCAAATGGAATCTTTCATATTTTGAGTGCACTTAACAGCTTTAAGATTAGTGTCCCAGTTACCGATAAAAATAAAATTACAGTATATTGTGATAATACAAAAAATTATGCAAATCGGTTGACGAGAGTTGAGATTTTAAATACTAACAATCTTCTGTTGAATTTGTTCGTCTGAATCTGCTCAATCGATTTTATTAAGACATGTTAATTTTAGCAATAAAAAAAGCAACTAAAACTATTTATTGACAAAATAATTATTATTACGCCTTCGAAAAATTATCAATTATGGTTAAAAAATATATATGTAATATATTTTTAATTATTGCAAAGATCAGAATTGTACTATTTAAATTTTTGCAATAATTGTACTAATTAAAAATTGCGGTATATTGTAATAATACAGAAAATCATGGAAATCGGTTGACGAGAGTTGAGATTTTAAATACTAACAATCTTCTGTTGAATTTGTTCGTCTGAATCTGCTCAATCGATTTTATTAAGTCATGTTAATTTTAGCAATAAAAAAAGCAATTAAAACTATTTATTGACAAAATAATAATCATTACGCCTTCGAAAAATTATCAATTATGGTTAAAAAAAATATATATGTAATATATTTTTAATTATTGCAAAGATCAGAATTGTACTATTTAAATTTTTGCAATAGTTGTACTATTTAAAAATTGCGGTATATTGTAATAATACAGAAAATCATGCAAATCGGTTGACGAGAGTTGAGATTTTAAATACTAACAATCTTCTGTTGAATTTGTTCGTCTGAATCTGCTCAATCGATTTTATTAAGTCATGTTAATTTTAGCAATAAAAAAAGCAATTAAAACTATTTATTGACAAAATAATAATCATTACGCCTTCGAAAAATTATCAATTATGGTTAAAAAAATATATATGTAATATATTTTTAATTATTGCAAAGATCAGAATTGTACTATTTAAATTTTTGCAATAATTGTACTAATTAAAAATTGCGGTATATTGTAATAATAGAGAAAATCATGCAAATCGGTTGACGAGAGTTGAGATTTTAAATACTAACAATCTTCAGTTGAATTTCTTCGTCTGAATCTGCTCAATCGATTTTATTAAGACATGTTAATTTTAGCAATAAAAAAAGGCAATTAAAACCATTTATTGACAAAATAATAATCATTACGCCTTCGAAAAATTATCAATTATGGTTAAAAAAAATATATATGTAATATATTTTTAATTATTGCAAAGATCAGAATTGTACTATTTAAATTTTTGCAATAATTGTACTAATTAAAAATTGCGGTATATTGTAATAACACAGAAAATCATGCAAATCGGTTGACGAGAGTTGAGATTTTAAATACTAACAATCTTCAGTTGAATTTCTTCGTCTGAATCTGCTCAATCGATTTTGTTAAGTCATGTTAATATTAGCAATAAAAAAAGCAATTAAAACTATTTATTGACAAAATAATAATCATTACGCCTTCGAAAAATTATCAATTATGGTTAAAAAATATATATATGTAATATATTTTTAATTATTGCAAAGATCAGAATTGTACTATTTAAATTTTTGCAATAATTGTACTAATTAAAAATTGCGGTATATTGTAATAATACAGAAAATCATGCAAATCGGTTGACGAGAGTTGAGATTTTAAATACTAACAATTTTCTGTTGAATTTGTTCGTCTGAATCTGCTCAATCGATTTTATTAAGACATGTTAATTATAGCAATAAAAAAAGACAATTAAAACCATTTATTGACAAAATAATAATCATTACGCCTTCTAAAAATTATCAATTATGGTTAAAAAAAAAAATATATGTAATATATTTTTAATTATTGCAAAGATCAGAATTGTACTATTTAAATTTTTGCAATAATTGTACTAATTAAAAATTGCGGTATATTGTAATAATACAGAAAATCATGCAAATCGGGTGACGAGAGTTGAGATTTTAAATACTAACAATCTTCTGTTGAATTTCTTCGTCTGAATCTGCTCAATCGATTTTATTAAGACATGTTAATTTTAGCAATAAAAAAAGGCAATTAAAACCATTTATTGACAAAATAATAATCATTACGCCTTCGAAAAATTATCAATTATGGTTAAAAAATATATATATGTAATATATTTTTAATTATTGCAAAGATCAGAATTGTACTATTTAAATTTTTGCAATAATTGTACTAATTAAAAATTGCGGTATATTGTAATAATACAGAAAATCATGCAAATCGGTTGACGAGAGTTGAGATTTTAAATACTAACAATCTTCAGTTGAATTTCTTCGTCTGAATCTGCTCAATCGATTTTATTAAGACATGTTAATTTTAGCAATAAAAAAAGGCTATTAAAACCATTTATTGACAAAATAATAATCATTACGCCTTCGAAAAATTATCAATTATGGTTAAAAAAAATATATATGTAATATATTTTTAATTATTGCAAAGATCAGGATTGTACTATTTAAATTTTTGCAATAATTGTACTAATTAAAAATTGCGGTATATTGTAATAATACAGAAAATCATGCAAATCGGTTGACGAGAGTTGAGATTTTAAATACTAACAATCTTTAGTTAAATTTCTTGGTCTGAATCTGCTCATTGATTTTATTAAGACATGTTAATTTTAGCAATAAAAAAAGGCAATTAAAACTATTTATTGACAAAATAATAATCATTACGCCTTCGAAAAATTATCAATTATGTTAAAAAAAATATATATGTAACATATTTTTAATTATTGCAAAGATCAGAATTGTACTATTTAAATTTTTGCAATAATTGTACTAATTAAAAATTGCGGTATATTGTAATAATACAGAAAATCATGCAAATCGGTTGACGAGAGTTGAGATTTTAAATACTAACAATCTTCAGTCGAATTTGTTCGTCTGAATCTGCTCAATCGATTTTATTAAGACATGTTAATTTTAGCAATAAAAAAAGGCAATTAAAACCATTTATTGGCAAAATAATAATCATTACGCCTTCGAAAAATTATCAATTATTGTTAAAAAAAATAATTGATGTAATGTATTTTTAATTATTGCAAAGTTCAGAATTGTACTATTTAAATTTTTTCAATAATTGTCTGTAATTGTTGTTCTTTAAAATATTTCAAATGCATTTCATTTTGCCGCAATTCTCCCCCTTAATGCGCAAAAATACTAAAACACTTGGGAAGTAGTAAACAAAACGCATTTATAAATAAAAATTGATTTTTCACCAGTTGAATAAAACTGGCGCAATGCATATGTATATTTTCTTGGAGCGATTCAACCTCAGCTATTTGTGAGCTTGCGTCATCGACTGTAAATTGATAGTTGAGTTGAATTTGTAGACGATTGCTATATTAATTTAGTTCTCTTTCCTCGTAAACAAAATAACATATGGAACGGCTTAAGGCGTTAATAATTGGGACGTTGATCTTCCGACATAGAAATTTATGTATGTAAAATATATGCAGAAAATGTATGTTGCATATGCAACATATAGGCCTAAAATATATGTAGCATATATTTAAAATATTTGATCATATACAACATAAGAAAAATATATATGCAACAAACATTTTAGATGCCAAATTATTTTGCATTTTTTTTTTTTTGTTTTTTCATATACTTCACATATATAAATTTATGTGGAAGTTTGTAGAATATTACCTGTCACTGTGTATTTATTCCCTTGCAATTTTCCATTTAGTATAGCTCTAAGAGACTTTATCCCTGTAATATCTAGATTCGCCACCTTAATCCCCGCTCTCTTAAACCTTCTGATGCCGTGGGCTGCGAGCCTTCACTATGGTTTCATTATTGCGCTTCGTTTCATCATGGGTTTCTTTGGGGTAAGTTGTAGCACAATATTGGCTAGTTAATCTCGACTGCAAAAAAATTATAAAAATTAAAAAAAAGAGATTATCAATAACGCTCCAGGTATTTTGGTTGCTAAAACATAGCAGATACAAAAATCCCCCTATAAAAATGTATGCATTGGTAAATATACGCAAAAAATATATGTCCAATATCAGATTACGTTGCAAAAATATATATTCATACATATTTTATATATTTAAATTCCATCATATACTTCACATATATATTCAATATTTACTAAAAACGTGCGAAGAATTGCTAGATTTATATTTTTATATATGTATAATATATGAAAAGAAGCCTATAACATATATTTTTGAGTGGAAATCTTTGATGCAAATATATTTTTCTGCATATATTTCACGAACGAATTCACGTTTTATACGTTAAATCCCATGAAAATATATGTATATTTTCATGGGATTTAACGTATAAAACGAAAAGTTACATCTTCCATTTTATAAGAATTTATTTAGCAATGGATTCTTTGCAATTCAGCAAAAATTTTCTCTAATTTTTGCTTACAAAATAAATGTGAGTCAAAAACTGTCATTTTTTGTATTGATCTTTGATTATCTGGTTGACATTGTTAATCTGTTTTTCAATAATTAAAATAATATGTAATCTCAATATTCTTGCTAAGTGATACAGTATTTTTTTTTCAGGGTGCAGTTTATCCGGCTTTGCACGCTATGATAGCAAGATGGGTACCTCCGAGTGAAAAAGGCATGTTTGTATGGACAATGCAAGGCGGTCCTTTTGGAACTTTCATCACGTTGACTCTTTGCGGTTGGGTTATTAGCTCCTATGGTTGGCATTCA
The DNA here is from genome assembly GCA_963970395.1 of Ephialtes manifestator. Taxonomy (NCBI): domain Eukaryota; kingdom Metazoa; phylum Arthropoda; class Insecta; order Hymenoptera; family Ichneumonidae; genus Ephialtes; species Ephialtes manifestator. The sequence goes on from OZ019972.1 coordinate 34,118,207, forward strand.
GCTTACTACGTTACGAGTGGTTTGATGCTGATTTTCTATGCTCTCTGGTTCTTCCTCGCTTACGATACACCCGATGTGCATCCTACTATTACTGAATCAGAAAAAGCCTACATAAAAGAGAAAATTGGAACGACTGTATCGAAACAAAAGGTTAAAAAAAAATCTCTATTACTTAAAGATACAATTTACGAACATTGAAGTATTTAGTTCACTTATAGCTAAATTTTTTTAAACATTTCTGTAAAGTTTTAGTCATTTAACAACATCAGCAAAGCGATAATTATGTTAATTATGAAATTGCGGATGTAAAACTCTATTATTTTGTTTTATAAACATTTTTATCGGGCAGTCGACGTAATAGTCATTATTTTGCCATAATTATATTAAGATTTTATAAAACAATATATTCAAGCTTTTGGTCGATTCGTAAAAGAAAAATTCTGTAAATATTATAGAAAAATTCTTTTGGAAAATTGGGCTTTTTAATGTATTGAAAAGTTCATTTGATAAACATGTAATTAAGTAATTTAGAAGAAACATGCAACCGAAAATTCTAATTTAATTTTTTTTTCTGGATATTTTTAGGCTAAACTTCCACTTTTGGCTATGGCTACTTCACCGCCATTCCTCGTACTTTTATGGGCCCATTTCGCAAACATGTGGGGTATTTACTTCATCGCAACGAACGGACCAAAATATACACTCGAAGTTTTAGGATTCAACATGAAATCGGTATTTATTCGTTGATTAGAGTATTTTGCTTCGTCATAGAGGAAAATTCGTAAAAAAAAAATTGAAAAAGAAATTCAAATTTTACAAGCCTTTCAATTTTTCGAAAAATGTTTGTATGTTCTCTAGCTTCCGCAATTATTCAACTAATGAGCTAAATAGTTCTGTACAAATAGAGAAATGAAAAATGAAGGTCGGTATTGAATTTGAGCGAAATCCATAAAGTGGTTTCGATTTTATAAAATTTTGAATTTTCGAAAAAATTTTGTTTTCGTTCTTATTCAAGTTAAGTTCGACCAAACCTGCTCAAATCTTTAGCAAGGTAAAATTAACATCCAGTTGTAGTAAATATCGAATTTGGTGAAGATTGGTAAAGTGGTTCAGATTTTATAAGACATTGAATTTTTTAAAAATTCTCAGTATGTTCTCCAGCTGCCACAATTTTTCAGATAATGAGCTTAAACAGTTTTTGGCGAATAAAGCAATGAAAAATGACGATCGGTATTGAATTTAAGCGAAATACATAAAGCGGTTTAGATTTTATAGAATTTTGAATTTATGAAAATTTTTGTTTTTGTACTTCTTTAATTTGTATTTAAAATAAGGATGCAAAGTTGAACTTTGCATATTGCTTCGTCAATAATTTTCATCTTTCGCAAAGCTTCGTCTATGAGAAAGCCAAAAATAAAATAAAGAAACTTCCTCAAATGAGGAAGCAATGTGCAAAATTCTACTTTGCATCCTTTTTTATTTCTTCATGATTTTAATGTAAACTAATGACCATTTTTTTAAGGGCGGCTTCCTCACTGGACTTCCGTATATCGCCCGACTCGGTTCTGGTGTTGTATTCGCCGCTGTTGGCGATTACGTAAGAAGGAAGGAAATACTAACCGTCGGATGGATACGAAAAATCTTCATGCTCTTCTGTGAGTAGACTTTGGATCTTTCTGTCATCTCACTTGCGCAACTATCGAATGCACGCACGCAACAATATGTTATTTCACTTAGAGATAATAAGTTTGAACTAGATTCGCGGTTATGAAGCTTGAGAGAATCGATAAACAATTCTCGACGTCATTTTGCTTTACTAAAATGTCAATCATGTATTTTTATTTCAGCGGTACAATTTTGCTGTAATTTGTAATTGCATATTAAAAATCTATTTAAAAATATATTTCCTAGTCAATTTTTCATTGCAAGTATAAAAATATTAGTTTTCAAACAATGCATTTGAATAATTTTTGTATTTGATATGAATCGTTCTTAATTTTATGTGACATTAAGATGGGAATTTTTCATTTTTATTTCCTCAAAAAAAAAAAAAAAAATAAGATTTTCGACTAATGGATTTGACCAATTTTTCATATATTCTTCGCCACTTTTACGTACCAATTTAAAAAAGTAACATTTATGAAAAAATGCGTGCAATAGAATCATTTTTGAGATTGATATTAAGCCAATTAGGTTTATGTATAAATTTAAAAAGATACATCTTAAAAAAAAAACGTGAGTTTAAATAATTTTCGTGATATTTATCTAACGTTCTTAATTTGATGTTACACGAACAGAAACATTCTTTTTTTACCTCAGAAATAATAAAAACTTTTGAGCGTAAATATTTCTTCTCTTCGTCTGATAATTTTTCAGTGAATGAATTTGTTTTTTTATTTGTATGAACCGAAGATTGTAGTTCAATCTCTGGAATGTATTATTGATATTTTTTGCAGCGCATGTTGGACCCGGAGCAGCTTTGATAATCATGACCTATGTTGGTTGCAACTCGACCGCAGCGATAATTATGCTTATCTTGGCGCTCGCTTTCAACGGCGCGGCTTGCCAAACGAGTCTACAAAATCATCAAGATCTTGCGCCGAATTACGCTGGATCTCTTTATGGTATCATGAACACCTTTGGAAGTTTTCCTGGATTCATCATTCCGCCGATTATCGCTAGTCTAACGAATGAAGTGGTAAGATATTTATTTTTTTCCGGTTACATTTCTGCGATATTAATCATATTATCACTTAAATTTCTTGTTTTTTCCTCTTTGTAAGAAAAAGAAAAAGAAAACTGACGTTTTTTTTTTACAGAATGGTATCGAAGAATGGCGAATCGTCTTTTGGATATCAGCCGCAGTCTTCTTTTCGGCAACAGTATTATTCTGGCTCTTCGGATCCGCGGATATTCAGCCCTGGAACGATTATAGTCAAGTAGCAGCCGCTGCAATTCCCGAGGAAGAGAAACAGATGACGGATTTATCAGCCAAGGAAATTCAAGCCGAAGAGGATGACGAGAACGTCAGACTTTGAGTTTGATGAGAAAGTTAATCAAAAAAGGAAAAATCTGTAAAACTAATGGAGATATCAAAGGAAAAATTCGTCAATTCTCTTCCGTAACGGAAGTTGCTAGATTCTTTAGTCAATAGGCTAAATTTGAAGACTTTAAAACCATTTTTTTTCGGTGGAAATTCGATAAAAATCATATATTGAGCAATTTTCTAAATTAATCGGCATTTTTTTGTGAGAACCTCGCTGCTCATGACTGAAATTTAGAAAAAAAAAAGCTTCGGTAAAATTAATTTCGAAATAATTGCCAATATTTGAGACAATCTTTTATCGAATAGACTCTTAAAATAATGGTTTTAAATTGTACGTAATGTCCTCGCATAGCCATCGGGTCTGTGCTTAACTTAATTAAATGGATCGTCACTAAATTGATAAAATAATGTCCCTTAAGGGGCTCAAGTCATCTAAAAAAAGTCATAAGAAAAAAAAATCTGTAAATCATACCCGTCTTTTAAAAAATTTTACATCAAAACATCATTAGGTACATAACAAGCATTATAATTCTGCAATTTTGTAAAGACATTCAGTGCACAAAAATGGTGTGGAGTCAAAAGTAAAGTTTTTCACTTGTCGTAGTTTTCAGACCAAACCAGTGAACTAATTTTAGTTTTCGATGTCTTATTTTATTTGCTGAAGAGTGCATTCTGGATTGAATATAGCGATTTCGGGTGCAGTGAAAATTAGATTTACTGTAACCAATTGTTTAGTGAATTTTTAATAGAGAGAGATTTATTAACACATTTAAAATCATAGCTTTGTCATAAAGACCTGAAATAAAAATTCCTATATTCAATCCAGAATGCACTCTTCGACAGATAAAATAAGACATCGAACACTAAAATTTGTTTACAAGTTTGGTCTGAAACCTACGACAAGTGAAAAATTTTACTTTTTTACCTCACACCATTTTAGTACACTGTATGTCTTTATAAAATTGCAGAATTATAATTCTCATTATGTATTTAATGAGGTTTTGATGTAAGATTTTTTAAAAGAAGTGTATTATTTACACAATTTTTTTTCCTATGACTTTTTTTAGGTGACTGGGTCCCCTTAAGACATTTGTTGTACGCGGGAGGCTTTCGGTGAATAATAAGTGTCGTACCTCGTGTTTTAGTCGAGGATGAGAAGGATACTAAAAAAAATATGAGGAAAAAAGAGTGAATGCTCGTCGTAGTTGTCGTTCGCCACTTTCTTGTCGCTTTATTAATTCGCAGACTACGTAGAGTGCAATTCTGCGTAAAAGAGTCGAAATTTTCCATTAAGAATGTAGCAACACTCAGTAGACTTAAGAGCTTTTGAAATATCAAAAGCTGTCGAAATTACGGCAAGCAATATAATCAGTCAATTGCGAAAGTTGTGGCGAATTGTTGTTATAGCTATATCTCAATGTAGTACGTTAATCATTCATCAAAAATCATATTAAATGAGATAAGAGCGCTTGAAAATCGTGAATCGGCATTTTATATTTTTTAAGCATTTGTACTAAGTTTTATGGATTAAATAAGAAACATTAAAGTACAATTTGTATTACGGCATCTATACATAAAATAGGGAAATTGTCATAGCGATAGATTTACAAAAAATATTAATTAGTTCATTTTTACAAACATGCCAATTTTCGTTCAGTTTTGTCAAGAGAAATGCGTCATTTTTTTTTACCAATTCTAATGGGATTTAGCTTATTTTGTTACTTGAAAATCGTTCTACGAATTTGTCCTACAGATTTAGAATAGTGATAATAGTTCGTTAATTATAGCCATTTGTTTATAAATAATTATTGAATTAAACAGCAACCTCTAATTTTTTAACGTTCAACACTATCAAAAATCTAGTTGATGAATTCATAGAATGTCTTTTAAGTAATAAAATATCCCGCTCGATATTGAAATCCATAAAGAATAATGGATTATTTTTCGACAAAAATATAAAAAAAAGACCTTGTCAAAAAGTTACGTTAATTAATTAATAATCTTGCAAATCAATGGCTATTAATATTTCTCTAAGTTAATGAAAGATATTGCAACACAATTTACTGTCCTCATCTCTTAGTTAATGCATAAAAATTGAAAATTGCGATTAAAAAAATGTTGCACTGATTTCGCGACGAATCAGCGCTCGAACCTCCTTAATTAAAAGCTTACGGCATATCATCGTCCCCAATTGCAGTAAACAATCGCTCTGTGAAACTGGTAATTTTACCGTGACCATTTTGAGAGATTTGAGTAACAAAAAGAATTAATCATACATAAAACGTGTTCGTCCACAAATTCAATTAATATTTAAGTATTTATTAAGTATAAACGGCTGACTCATACAAAAACATATTTTTGTCGATCGACAAATTTATTTTCTACTTAGTCATGGTGCCAAAAAAAAAAGAAACGGAAACAGAATTACTTATCGCACCATTGATGGGTATTTTGTCTTTTTTTTTTTGTAGCTCATTACAATCGTGCTCGCAAATATTTTTCGAGATATTTATCGATGACTTATTATCTTAATGATTAAAAAAAACGCCAGTCGACGAACCACAAGTAGAAAGAAACTCAAGATACTTCTGCATTTAATTAGCTCGACAATCGTGAACTTCTTCAAGTACGAAAACCAAACCAACTTTCATTGTCGAAATTTCTCGGTTTTTGTTGCATTAGTGAAGTACAACTTTCTATTGTGATGTCTATAGCTTTATATGTTTAAAGTTAATATACCTATTTACGAATATTTCTGACAATAAAGAGATTATTTCAAGAACAATCGTTTTTTTCTCATATTTTTCAGTGTTTTTTTCCATTCTTATGCTTCGATCATTTACGTCTGATTAATACTATCAATACATTCAACCGCTAGGCGATTTCGGGAATGTATATTATTTATTCTGCAAGATATGAAACTTGTATTTTGTGAAAATCCTCGTAGATAATTTATTTTTAGCAAGTATGCTATTAAATTGCATAGATTATTTGCATGTAATCCCAATAATATTTTCCAAATTTCCTGACGGTTGGAGTAAAGAAGTTCAATTTAAAAAAATTGTTTTTACTAAGGAAGATCAATCGACAGTATAAAAATAGAAACTATTTATTACCTAAATTAAGCTAATTTATGGAAAGGTACGTTTTTCTTCAATTTTAATCTTATACGATATGATTAATTTATGGGAAGTTGTTGGACTAATTTTCGAGGCACAAATTCTACATAAAAATTTTTTTGCAAACGGAAAAAAAAATTTGTAAAAATGGTTTTCAAACGAATAACGAACTTAAAAAAGGGAAATTTTTAGAAATCTTAAAATCTTTAAGATAACAAAAGTATGTCAAAATTGGAACAAATGCGCAAAGTATTAATTGAAAAAGGTGAAGCAGTGAAGCAGTTCAAATAATGTGCTAATTATTTGTTACTGTATTGAAAATTCAATCTCGTTATTGTCAATGAATTAACAAAGAATATAAAATCTATTTTCTTAAATTTAATATCCCAACAAATAGACAGCAGCTACCTTAAGAGGGAATTCTGTGTTTTTTTTTGCTACAATGAGCTTTTTTTGGGATTTGTAAAGAATAAATTTATGCAATGAGTTATTTCGCAAAATTTTTTCTACTTCTGGTAACCAGAAACAAAAAAGTCAAATGCCAAAAAATCAAATGCCAAATTTTACTTTGTACACATGTAGCTATTCGTTCGATGAACGAATAAAATGATTCATTATAAATATATTTTCTTTTACAAAAAAAAAAAAAATCGTTCAATTTTTAGAACAAATTAAAATTTTGACAAATGGCAATTTCATTTTTTTTAAATTTCTTTCGGGTTCATCAAACGATAGTTACATGTGTACAAAGTAAAATACAGTATGATTTTTTTATTTTTTCAAATTACCAAAAGTGAATAAATTCTGCAAATCAACAACCGTCAAAACCGACAAATCGAAATTTGTCATGGAAATGATGAAGAAATTTTTCTTAAACACCACAAATGTTGATAAATATACTCTGAAAATTTGGAAGATGTTCATTGCACAGATTTTTTTTAGTCCCAAGAAAGACGCTCATTATAATAAAAAAAAACGAAACTCCCAAAATTCCATTACATATATATGACTCTTTCTTTTTCTTGTTTCAGCGGTTTCGCTCTTCTGCAGAAGGCACTTTTCAAGACTACCAAAGCCTCGACATCCGAGGACGGCAAACTCCTCGCCGATGAAGAAGATGGCTGACTGTTTTTTGAAGACGATGTTGTGGATTCGGTGGATATTAACGTATTGTACGAATGCGAAGTGGTGGAAAGATTTCTCGGCGCTTTCCTCATTTTACCATTTCCGGTTGACAAAGCATCCCGGATTGGTTGAGTTATTCTGTCGATCTCGGACGTAATTCCGCACCGACATTTTTTCACAAATACGCGATCATTGATCTTGACGTTTGGTGTTGTAACATCATTAGCATTAATTTCTGCAGAGTTTGTAATATTTTTCACGTTACTTGCATCTTCTTCTACAGTATTTTCAATTTTTTCTTCAGAAGACAAATTAATCTGACGCTTATACTTTGTCATTATTTCTTCGACGATATTATCGATTTCGATCCTCGGATAAACGCCATTTTTTATGCACCGATTGACTTGATCTCTGCAGTAGTTTTTTGTCTCGTTGTACTCGGCAAGTAACATTGAGTTTGAGTATTTTGGCTCGCAAGTCAAGTCAGTTTGAACCTCATAGTCGATAGTAACTTTTTTTGTTTTGTGATTGTACATCAATGAAGTTTGCACGTTCGCATCTTTTTTCTCTTTTTTTGACAATGATTCTGACTTTGACATCCAAAGAGTTCTTTCTACGACAAAATTCAGAATGTCTGATGCTTCAATAAAAGCGTTTTCCTTCTCAGTCGTATCGATACTCGGTTTAGGATCATCGATAAGATATAACATAAATAGCATTTCGTCATCCAGATTTAACAACGTTACTATGTCATTTTCGGAAACGATATCCTCCATTGTAATAGTCGTTTGTGTCACGTGACTTGTTTTCTGTTCAGGCAAAGACTTTTCATTCAAAACAGCTGAAAATATACAAAAGTTTTTAAAAAAACGTTAATTTATTGACAATAAAAAGAAGCAAAAAGCGAAAATGTACTTTTTAAAAAGTTTTCAAAAAGCTTGTGATGAAACACAATTAATTATTTATATCTGGTACCGTGGAGAGATATTATGAAATATTAGAATTAACTAATCAAAATAAATCTTAGCAAAAGATATTTAAACATTTTTTAATTCTGACATAAAATAGATGTAAATAATTTTGTCCAGAATTTTTAGGAAACACCAAACTTTAGCAATAATAATATACGAATTGATGTTTATTGATAGTTTGTATGAATAATTTAATTTATCAATTTAATTAATATTAATTTATATCATTAAAACCATAAAATTTAATTTAAAAAATTTCAATCCATTTACTGTGACATTTTTCGAAATCACCAAAATTCAAAAATAATAATAAAGATTTGAGAATTTCAGAACATTTAGAATTAGGAATTAAACTGTAGAAAAAAATGTACAATTTCGTTCTTTTAAAAAAGCAAAGTTAATATTGCAAATGAAATGAGGTTTAAGATTTCTGCATATTCATAATAAAATTTTGGCAAGCTATATCTTTCGAATAACGATATCAAGAAAAAAACTAAAAAGTAGAAAATGTTCGTTTTCGTATTCTCTGGTGGACGATTTTTTTAATTTTTTTTTAAGTCCAAAATTAAGGGAGTTGTTCTTGATTTAGTACTTTGGCAAGCTATATCTTTCGAACTATGATATCAAGAAAAAAACTAAAAAGTAGAAAATGTTCGTTTTCGTATTCTCTGATGGACGATTTTTACATTTTTTTTTAAATATAAAATTAAGGGAGTTGTTCTTGATTTAGTACTTTGGCAAGCCATATCTTTCGAGCTATGATATCGAGAAAAAAACTGAAACGTAGTAAATTTTTGTCTTCGTATTCTCTGATGAACGATTTTTTTATTTTTTTTAAGTCCAAAATTAAGGGAGTTGTTCTTGATTTAGTACTTTGGCAAGCTATATCTTTCGAACAATGATATCGAGAAAAAGACTAAAAAGTAGGAAATGTTCATTTTCGTATTGTCTGGTGGACAATTTTTTTTATTTTTTTTTAAGTCCAAAATTAAGGGAGTTGTTCTTGATTTAGTACTTTGGTAAGCTATATCTTTCGAACTATGATATCAAGAAAAAAACTAAAGGTAGACAATGTTCGTTTTCGTATTCTCTGATGGACGATTTTTTCATTTTTTTTTAAATATAAAATTAAGGGAGTTGTTCTTGATTTAGTACTTTGGCAAGCCATATCTTTCGAGCTATGATATCGAGAAAAAAACTGAAACGTAGTAAATTTTTGTCTTCGTATTCTCTGATGGACGATTTTTTTATTTTTTTTAAGTCCAAAATTAAGGGAGTTGTTCTTGATTTAGTACTTTGGCAAGCTATATCTTTCGAACAATGATATCGAGAAAAAGACTAAAAAGTAGGAAATGTTCATTTTCGTATTGTCTGGTGGACAATTTTTTTTATTTTTTTTTAAGTCCAAAATTAAGGGAGTTGTTCTTGATTTAGTACTTTGGTAAGCTATATCTTTCGAACTATGATATCAAGAAAAAAACTAAAGGTAGACAATGTTCGTTTTCGTATTCTCTGATGGACGATTTTTTCATTTTTTTTTAAATATAAAATTAAGGGAGTTGTTCTTGAATTAGTACTTTGGCAAGCCATATCTTTCGAGCTATAATATCGAGAAAAAAACTGAAACGTAGTAAATTTTTGTCTTCGTATTCTCTGATGAACGATTTTTTTTTTTTTTTAAGTCCAAAATTAAGGGAGTTGTTCTTGATTTAGTACTTTGTCAAGCCATATCTTTCGAACTATTATATCGAGAAAAAGACTAAAAAGTAGGAAATGTTCATTTTCGTATTGTCTGGTGGACAATTTTTTTATTTTTTTAAGTCCAAAAGTAAGAGAGTTGTTCTTGATTTAGTACTTTGGCAAGCCATATCTTTCGAGCTATGATATCGAGAAAAAAACTAAAAAGTAAAAAATGTTCGTTTTCGTATTCTCTAGTGGTCGATTTTTTCATTCGAAGTAGTTTACTTCGCGGATAAAAAACTCCCTTAATTTTGGACTTAATTTTTTTTAAATCGTCCATCAGAGAATCCGACAACAAACATATTCTTTTCAGTTTCTTCCGCGGGGCTTTAACTTAAAAGTTACAGCTTGCTAAGATATAAAAACCACAACAACACCCTTAATTTTGGACAAAAAAAATTTAATCGTCTGTTAGAGAATACGACAACGAACATTTACTACTATTCAGTTTTTCCCGCGGAGCTTTTAAGAGTTGTAGCTTGCCAAAATACTAAATCAAAAACAACTTCCTTAATTCTGGACTTAAAAAGAAATAAAAAAAATTGTCCATCAGAGAATACAAAAACGAACATTTTTTACTTTTTAGTTTTTTTCTCGATATTATAGTTCGAAAGATATAGCTTGCCAAAGTACTGAATCAAGAACAACTCCCTTAATTTTGGACTTAAAAAAAAAAAAAAAATCGTCCACCAGAGAATACGAAAACGAACATTTTCTACTTTTTAGTTTTTTTTCTTGATATCGTAATTTGAAAGATATAGCTTGCCAAATTTTTATTTTGAATATGCAGAAATCTTAAACCTCATGCAAATGAATGAAACGTTGAAAAATGTTGTAAATAATCAACTCACTGATAATATCGTCGAAATATTGCATAGGTGTTGCTATTCCCATTCCATCGCGTCCCATGTAAAGTGTTTGAGTAGCTTCGTTCCTATAAACAAGAGGCAACTCGACTTTTGGTACTCCTTGAAGATAAGTCTGACATTCTGTTTCAATTCTTTTAGATTCTTCCAATTCGGACGGAGTGATCCAATCCTTTGTGGTATTTATGAGAGATCGTCGAAGCACAATATTCCACGTGTCCAAATGTAATGGAGTATCTGTTGTACCGGAAACGACAACATTTTCTTCGATTTCACGAAGAAATCCATCGTCATTCGGCGTGACGGTTACAAATGTTTGCGCCCAAGATGCATCTTCTCCTGCTATCACCGAATTAGACATTACTGCTATAATTGCACTTTGTTAAGATTCTTCTTCACTTAAATTTCTCGTTGCAGAGAATAAACTCCTAAAAAAATAGCAGCTGTCGCCAAAAATAGTACTTTGGTTAGGACTAAGAAGAAAACAACGTTAGCTTCAATTATTTCTAATGGAATCGCGTCTATCTTTTTTATTTATTTATTTCTTATGACTTTTGTTTTATATCTTCAATTGTTTTCAACCCTCCAATGCATTCTTTGACATTTTTGTTTTGAATGTAAAAGGAAACACAATGCGATTTAATATTGTTTTTTATCATGACAAAATCTTCATCATGGCAGCGCTGAGAAAATAATTAATGATTTTTTTTTCTAATGTAATATTAAGGTCTTGTTTTATTGGAAATTATTTGCTGATTACAAATATGAGAAATCTTCAAAGAAACATTCATGAATTAAATTATTAACATGGGAATTGAGAGATAAAAAAATTATAAAAAAAAAAAAACGTTTTCATTACTGTTTTTTTTTTCATAGAATTTTTTTTATTTCTGAGTAAAATGAACAGAAAATTCTTATCCAGTGCTAATCTTTTAGTCGACAACTCAACAAAATTTAGTGGTAACCCTGAAAATTTTTTTCACTTTTGGGAATTATTTAGTTATCAACAAAAAATTAGCAGTTTCATAGTATGTTGAAATTTTTTAATAAAATGGGGTTTTAAAAAATAATAAAAGGCGACATTTTTGTTTCGGCTTCGACCATACAATTTTTTGTTGGGTTTTTTAAGGTTTAGTTTAAATAATTTTCTTTTTCATCATTTGCGCCTATCCGGGCTTCAATTTATTTCTTCAATCATTTAATCTCTCAACTGCAGTTTCACGTTTTTAAACAAATTAAAGTAAACTTATTTCAAGGTATAAAAAGGTATCACATATGGACAAACAATCTTTTAAACTGTAGTTATATCGACGATAAACGTACGAATCTGCAATGGTTGCATATGTACAGTAATACCATCATCATTAATTTTCAATGGTGTAAATAATCTATTGGTCGAAAAACGATGAACGTCATTATTTTCCACGTTCCATTTCAATCTCTTAGAATTTTCCAGCCACTGGTTACCTCCTAATGTAGTTTCACGAACAGACTTTACAGTAAACGGAGTGAATAAATCCTGAAAAAATAAAAATAAAATTATCTCTCAAATTTCATAAATAATAAAAAATGTCATAATGGACAAAGTATTTGTAGAATTCTTATGATAGTAATTTATTAGAAAGTACCTTAATGTTAACATCCACAGGTTGAGCAAGATTCGCAGCTTCATTGGTTCCAAAATGATGCTCCAATCGCACCAAAACGCTGTTTCCTTTCCATGGCTCCAGAGTGAGAATGTGGACATTGTCAGGTAGTGGATGTGCTAGACTGGCACCCTAAAAAATTATTAAAAAAAGAAAAAAAAAAGTTCATTTATGACCATATTAAAGAAATAATGATTTTTAATTATTATCTTAAAATGTGTACATTGGGAGAAAGTGGATTTGTTAGACTGGCACCCTAAAAAATTATTAAAAAAAGAAAAAATGTTCATTCATGACCATATTCGAAAAATAATAATTTTAGATTATTATCTTTAAATGTGGACATTGGAAGAAAGTGGATTTATTAGACTGGCACCCTAAAAAATTATTTAAAAAAGAAAAAATGTTCATTCATGACCATATTCGAAAAATAATAATTTTAGATTATTATCTTTAAATGTGGACATTGGAAGAAAGTGGATTTATTAGAGTGGCACCCGAAAAAATTATTTAAAAAAGAAGAAATGTTCATTCATGATCATATTCGAAAAATAACAATTTTAGATTATTATCTTAAAATATGTACATTGGGAGAAAGTGGATTTGTTAGACTGACACCCGAAAAAATTATTAAAAAAAGAAAAAATGTTCATTCATGACCATATTCGAAAAATAATAATTTTAGATTATTATCTTAAAATGTGCACATTGGGAAAAAGTGGATTTGCTAGACTGGCACCCTAAAAAATTATTAAAAAAAGAAAAAATATTCATTCATGATCATATTCGAAAAATAATAATTTTAGATTACTATCTTAAAATGTGTACATTGGGAGAAAGTGGATTTGTTAGACTGGCACCCGAAAAAATTATTTAAAAAAGAAAAAATGTTCATTCATGACCATATCAGAAAAAATAATAATTTTAGATTATCATCTTAAAATGTGTACATTGGGAGAAAGTGGATTTGTTAGACTGGCACCCTAAAAAATTATTTAAACAAAGAAAAAAACTGTTCATTTATGACCATATTAGAGAAATAATAATTTTAGATTATTATCTTAAAATGTGTACATTGGGAGAAAGTGGATTTGTTAGAATGGCACCCTAAAAAATTATTTAAAAAATTTTAAAAAAGTTCATTCATGACCATATTCGAAAAATAATAATTTTAGATTATTATCTTAAAATGTGTACATTGGGAGAAAGTGGATTTGTTAGACTGGCACCCGAAAAAATTATTAAAAAAAGAAAAAATGTTCATTCATGATCATATTCGAAAAATAATAATTTTAGATTACTATCTTAAAATGTGTACATTGGGAGAAAGTGGATTTGTTAGACTGGCACCCGAAAAAATTATTTAAAAAAGAAAAAATGTTCATTCATGACCATATCAGAAAAATAATGATTTTAGATTATTATCTTAAAATGTGTACATTGGGAGAAAGTGGATTTGTTAGACTGGCACCCTAAAAAATTATTAAAAAAAGAAAAAATATTCATTCATGATCATATTCGAAAAATAATAATTTTAGATTACTATCTTAAAATGTGTACATTGGGAGAAAGTGGATTTGTTAGACTGGCACCCGAAAAAATTATTTAAAAAAGAAAAAATGTTCATTCATGACCATATCAGAAAAATAATGATTTTAGATTATTATCTTAAAATGTGGACATTGGGAGAAAGTGGATTTGTTAGAATGACACTCTAAAAAATTATTTAAAAAAGAAAAAATGTTCATTCATGACCATATCAGAAAAATAATAATTTTAGATTATTATCATAAAATGTGTACATTGGGAGAAAGTGAATTTGTTAGATTGGCACTCTAAAAAATTATTAAAAAAAGAAAAAATGTTCATTCATGACCATATTCGAAAAATAATAATTTTAGATTATTATCTTAAAATGTGTACATTGGGAGAAAGTGGATTTGTTAGACTGGCACCCGAAAAAATTATTAAAAAAAGAAAAAATGTTCATTCATGACCATATTCGAAAAATAATAATTTTAGATTATTATCTTAGAATGTGGACATTGGGAGAAAGTGGATTTGTTAGAATGGCACCCTAAAAAATTATTTAAAAAAGAAGAAATGTTCATTCATGACCATATCAGAAAAAATAATAATTTTAGATTATCATCTTAAAATGTGTACATTGGGAGAAAGTGGATTTGTTAGAATGGCACCCTAAAAAATTATTTAAAAAAGAAAAAATGTTCATTCATGACCATATCAGAAAAATAATGATTTTAGATTATTATCTTAAAATGTGTACATTGGGAGAAAGTGGATTTGTTAGAATGGCACCCTAAAAAATTATTCAAAAAAGAAAAAAAATGTTCATTTATGACCATATTAGAAAAATAATAATTTTATATTATTATCTTAAAATGTGTACATTGGGAGAAAGTGGATTTGTTAGACTGGCACCCTAAAAAATTATTTAAACAAAGAAAAAAACTGTTCATTTATGACCATATTCGAAAAATAATAATTTTAGATTATTATCTTAAAATGTGGACATTGGGAGAAAGTGGATTTGTTAGAATGACACTCTAAAGAATTATTAAAAAAAGAAAAAATGTTCATTCATGACCATATCAGAAAAATAATAATTTTAGATTATTATCTTAAAATGTGGACATTGGGAGAAAGTGTGTTTGTTAGAATGACACTCTAAAAAATTATTAAAAAAAGAAAAAATGTTCATTCATGACCATATTCGAAAAATAATAATTTTAGATTATTATCTTAAAATGTGTACATTGGGAGAAAGTGGATTTGTTAGAATGGCACCCTAAAAAATTATTTAAAAAATTTAAAAAAAGTTCATTCATGACCATATTCGAAAAATAATAATTTTAGATTATTATCTTAAAATGTGTACATTGGGAGAAAGTGGATTTGTTAGACTTGCACCCTAAAAAATTATTTAAAAAAAAATGTTCAATCATGACTATATAAGAAAAATAATGATTTTAGATTATTATCTTAAAATGTGTACATTGAGGGAAAGTTTTTTTTTTTTGCTAGTTTGGCTCCCTATAAAATTACAAAAAATATTTATTTATTAATATAATTGAAAATTAATTATGTCAATAATCTGTAAATATTTGGCCACCTTTTTTTAAATAAAAGTCTGCAGTGTAAAAAAATTAAAGTTATTATATTTATCATTTCTTTTTTTAAAATTATTTTTCTATTATTAGTGTTTAAGGTCGCATTAACAGCTTGGTTATTATCGTCCAAATTTATCTTATTGTAAAGTGAATTGTTGTTGACAAAAATTTAATTCCTGTAGTGAAGAATATTGTAATGCTTTAATAATTTTTTATCTTATGAGTTTTCCACTTGCCTGCATATTATATTTGCTGCTCCATTGCTCGAAGGTGATATCATTGGCTGGTGTAATAAGGGTCCATGGTCGTAGGGCTAATTCCAGTATGGCTGACTTTTCCTTAAGGGCGGATCCATCGATGTCTTCTAAATCGCTGCCAATTAAAAAGTGTTGACCTCTCGCGATTAAACCTTCACCGTATGCTGTTTCATTAAGGGCTTCACCAACACCAAAGGCATCGTCCTTTAGCAGCCTTCTATGAACCTGAATATAAATTTAAAAAATATAATTAATACTATTCACTGCATAAATAATTTATAGATTTGATTTTAAAATGATCTGGATTTTCTTTATTTTTTTTAGGTGTAAGAGGATGATATTACCATTAATTCCATTTCTCCATCTCGCAAACTGGAGCCTCCCTGAGCTCTGTCTGTTAGGACACTGAGTTTCAAGCCTTTTTGCTTGTCCTTCAGGAACATCTTATTCGTAATGGGATAATAATTTCCAGCGATCGGTTCCTCCAGCTTCAGCTCCCAAGTAGGACGATAGTTCTTCTTTCGCTTGAGCATTTCACGACCATTACTGTCTGTATAGAATGTTTCTTCAGATGCCAAGTTGCTTGAATAAGTCGTAATAATTTCTTTGCCAATTTTGTCCCTGAAAAAAAAAAGATTAATATTTTTAAGAACAATTTAATATAATTTTTTTCTCTCCTAAAACTAATATTTATTTAGGAAAATATATATTAGTATTTGTTTAGGAAAATAAATATTAGAATTTATTTAGAAAAATAAATATTAGTATTTATTTAGGAAAATAAATGTTAGCATTTATTTAGGAAAATAAATGATAGTATTTATTTAGAAAAATAAATATTAGTATTTATTTTGTAAAATAAATATTAGTATTTATTTTGTAAAATAAATATTAGTATTTATTTTGTAAAATAAATATTAGTTAAATAAATAAATGAATAAATAGAAATCTTACTTATCGGTTGGAATTGGTCCCACGAGCCAGTCGAACTCGATTCTTTCTACACCATTGTAAATTCTTACAACCTGACTGACCCAGTCATTGACAGTCTCATGAAGTTCTTCCACCAAAGGTCCTAAAAACATTTTTTTAATTTTAAAAATAAATAAAAATTGAAACTACGATATTTTTTTAAAGTTTTTAAAATTGAAGTTAAATAAATAAAAATTAAAACGACAATTTTTTTAAGTTTTAAAAAATGAAGTTAAATAAATAAAAATTAAAAAGACGATTTTTTTAAAGTTTTAAAAATTGAAGTTAAATAAATAAAAATTAAAAAGACAATTTTTTTTAAGTTTTTAAAATTGAAGTTAAATAAATAAAAATTAAAAAGACAATTTTTTTTTAAGTTTTTAAAATTGAAGTTAAATAAATAAAAATTAAAGACAATTTTTTTGTCAAGTTTTTAAAATTGAAGTTAAATAAATAAAAATTAAAAAGACAATTTTTTTTCAAGTTTTTAAAATTGAAGTTAGATAAATAAAAATTAAAAAGACAATTTTTTTTTAAAGTTTTTAAAATTGAAGTTAAATAAATAAAAATTAAAAAGACAAATTTTTTTTCAAGTTTTTAAAATTGAAGTTGAATAAATAAAAATTAAAAAGACAATTTTTTTCCAAGTTTTTAAAATTGAAGTTAAATAAATAAAAATTAAAAAGACAACTTTTTTTTCAAGTTTTTAAAATTGAAGTTAAATAAATAAAAATTAAAAAGACAATTTTTTTTCAAGTTTTTAAAATTGAAGTTAAATAAATAAAAATTGAAACGACAATTTTTTTTAAAGTTTTTAAAATCGAAGTTAAATAAATAAAAATTTAAAAGACAATTTTTTTTTAAGTTTTTAAAATCGAAGTTAAATAAATAAAAATTTAAAAGACCATTTTTTTTAAGTTTTTAAAATTGAAGTTAAATAAATAAAAATTAAAAAGACAATTTTTTTAAGTTTTTAAAATTGAAGTTACATAAATAAAAATTACAACGACAATTTTTTTTAAGTTTTTAAAATTGAAGTTAAATAAATAAAAATTAAAAAGACAATTTTTTTTTAAGTTTTTAAAATTGAAGTTAAATAAATAAAAATTAAAAAGACAATTTTTAAAATTTTTTTAAATTGAAGTTAAACAAATAATAATTAAAAAGAAATTTTTTTTTTCAAGCTTTTAAAATTGAAGTTAAATAAATAAAAATTAAAACGACAATTTTTTTTAAGTTTAAAAAATTGAAGTTAAATAAATAAAAATTAAAAAGACAATTTTTTTTTTTAAGTTTTTAAAATTGAAGTGAAATGTACCCTTATAAAATTTGTATCCTCCTACGTAGCTCAAATCTCTGGCAGTAGTAGTTCTGGGTCTGAAGATATAGGCTCCTGATGATCGATTCTCAAATACTTCGTTGTTGCCCTCGGCACCTTCATAATATTGAAAAGATTGTTCGAGGCTTATGTTCTTTCGGTTGTTCCACTCAACCACAACTTTTCCAGCTGCGTTGACTGTTATCTTGTACAACTGAAATGAAAAAATGCTTTTTTTATTATTTCAATAAACCTCAGCGTCGTCGAAAATAAAAGTTAAAAAATGTAGGTCATATTTCCATTAAGACTATATTTATGGATTTTGAAAAAAATATGTACCTCTCCGCCAATATACGACGCAGGAGCCGCTTCTTCGACTCTGTTCTCTTCAACTACATCAAGCTTCTCACTGACGTAGAAAGATTGATAACCCAAAGCTGGTACGCGAAGGGCTCGGAAAACTAATTCATGCGTGGCTTTGCTGACTCTTCCAGACATTTTCAGCACTGGTTCGGGAATCGGTACAAGCTGAGTGATAATTTCGCTACCTAAAAAATAATAAAAGTTTATCACAATAATCGTAAATCCCTAAAATCGTAAAATCGTAAAATCGTAAAATCGTAAAATCGTAAAATCGTAAAATCGTAAAATCATAAAATCGTAAAATCGTAAAATCGTAAAATCGTAAAATCGTAAAATCGTAAAATCGTAAAATCGTAAAATCGTAAAATCGCAAGATCGTAAAATCGTAAAATCGTAAAATTGTTAAATCGTAAAATCGTTAAATCGTTAAATCGTTAAATCGTTAAATCGTTAAATCGTTAAATCGTTAAATCGTTAAATCGTTAAATCGTTAAATCGTTAAATCGTTAAAATCGTTAAAATCGTTAAATCGTTAAGATCGTTAAATCGGTAAATCGTTAAATCGATAAATCGATAAATCGTTAAATCGATAAATCGTTAAATCGTTAAGATCGTTAAATCGGTAAATCGTTAAATCGATAAATCGATAAATCGTTAAATCGATAAATCGTTAAATCGTTAAATTGTTAAATTATATTCAGTGCGTACCTGTAAAGTCCTTGACAGTATAAGCCTTTCCTCCAACAGGGATTCGCACGTATTGCGACATCGACGTACTCAACGGATTGTAAAGAGTGACTACGAAATTCTTGTTATCTTCCGAATGCTCACAAGCACTAATATTTAGAAGCATACATGAATGATATACAGGCAAGTCGTCTTGACTAGTCAACTTGTTTTTCACCATCCATTTTCTGCAACAGAAAATTATTTAATTTTCGATTATTCAAAATCAATACTCTAACGTCTTTGATTTTTTTTACTTCCGATTTTTTTCTTATCACCAATAAGTATAAATTTTAATTGAAAATCAAAATCAAAATTTCGTTGGGAATTTATGTGAAAAAAAATCCTTAATCCCATTTAAAAAAATATATATACCCTAATGATTCGGACACAAGTGTTGCTCCTTGTTTCATACTCTTGTACAAAATACGCGCATAATCATCAGCCACGTGTTGCTTCTCAGTTCCAGTTACTGCATCGTGATGCTGCATAACTCCCATCGCCTCTCGCAACTCGTTTATTTTTTCGTTGTCCACCCCAGGATTTGTTAATACTGACAATTGCTTCACTATCTGAAATAATCAATAATCAACTGTATCAATAATTTTACTTTACAGAAAAAAGAAAAACGCAATAAAAATGGCGTATTTATTACAGCATTAAAAGTACGTGTATAAATAAAAAAATTATTTTCATTAAAAATAATATTTAAAAAATGTGTATGTCGAAAAAATACTAAAATAATTAAAAACTTTAGAGTATTCTGTACAACAGTCAAATTTAATTGCAATGTAATCCAGTTGCAGAAAAATATTTAATAAATTTATTTGTTTTTTTTTTAAATTTAATTTTGCAATGACTTCAATAAACATTTTGCAATACTTACTTGCAAGAAATTATTGCCCATTCTCTCGTAGAATTTAAGGGTAGGTCTTGACGAAAAATAACCCGTCCAATAAGCGTGAGGGTCACTCGCATAAGGGAAGAAATCATCGGATTTCGTAGGCCACGACATGTTTAGATCATTCAATGATTTCAGATAACACGATGGAGTTGAGTAGAAAACATTAACTTCATCGCCGTGTTTTTCGTTGGTGTATCTGTAACGTAACCAAAATTTAATTATCGAAATAAATTTTTTGGACAAAACACGTGGGAAGATTTGTTGATGATTATTATGATGGTAACATTGAAAGCATCTGACAGAAAAAATTGGGAATAAATTTAAAAGAAATGTTGAGCAGACATGAATTTCCTTACCTAATAAGCTTATCCAAATTAACAAACCACATTGCTGCATCCTGATAATGAAAATCTTCGCCCATCGTAAGAATAATATTATTAGTGCTATAAGATCTTGCCTGTATTTGGCAAAATGATCGAAACAACTCCACCTATGAAGCGACGAACACAATTTTAGCTGGCTAACATTATTATTCTGTACTTTGAATTTCAGTAATGCGATGCAACGGGCGAACTTTTTCTAAAATTCTAAAATTTAATAAGTGTACATTATGAAAATTCTCAATCTCAGAAATCCAACATTGTGAATTTCTAATAATTCCCAATTTTTAGAAACTCGGAATTTTTAGAAATTCCGAATTTTCAGAAATTCCGAATTTTTAAAAATTCGGAATTTTGAGAAATTCGGAATTTTTAGAAATCCGCAGTTTTTAGAAATTCGGAGTTTTTAGCAATTCGGAATTTTTAGCAATTCGGAATTTTTAGAAATTCGGAATTTTTAGAAATCCGCAGTTTTTAGAAATTCGGAGTTTCTAGAAATTCGGAATTTTTAGAAATTCGGAATTTTTAGAAATTCGGAATTTTTAGAAATTCTGAATTTTTAGAAATTCTGAATTTTTAGAAATTCTGAATTTTTAGAAATTCTGAATTTTTAGAAATTCTGAATTTTTAGAAATTCTGAATTTTTAGAAATTCTGAATTTTTAGAGATTCGGAATTTTTAGTAATTCGGAGATTTTAGAAATCCGGAATTTCTAAAAATTTTGAATTTCTAAAACTTTCGAATTTCTAAAAATGTTGAATTTCTAAAAATTCTGAATTTCTAAAAATTTTGAACTTCTAAAAATTTTGATTTCTTTTAAATTCTAAATTTCTAAAAATGTTGAATTTCTAAAAATTTTGAACTTCTAAAAATTATGAATTTCTAAAAATTATGAATTTCTGAAAATGTTGAATTTCTAAAAATTTTGAATTTCTAAAAATTTTGAATTTCTACATATTCTGAATTTCTAAAAATTTTGAATTTCTAAAAATTCTGAATTTCTAAAAATCGCGGATTTCTAAAAATTCCGATTTTCTAAAAACTCCGATTTTCTAAAAATTCCGAATTTCTAAAAATTCTCGCTTTAAAAACTTATTTTTATGTGACTCGATGCTGATCTCTGAAATAACTCAGAGCGCAATTATGTTGATTTCAAGTAACATTGACCCCTGAGATCTTATATCCTCAACCGCAAATTAATTACAAAAATTGATCTTCATTTACAGATACTGACACACCACAATTATAAAATATTAACGATTAAATGAAGGACGATAAGCAGAATAATGGCCGTTTAGCGAACAATTATAGCAGATATTATTTGTTAACCTTGAGAGGCATTTTTGATTTTTTTCTGTGAGTGAAAATATTCTCACCTAATAAGCTTATCCAAATTAACAAACCACATTGTCGCATCTTGATAATGGAAATCATCACCCATCGTAATAATAATATTTTTAGTCGTATAAGAACGCGCCTGTTTTTGGCAAAATTCCAAAAACCGATCCACCTGTTAATATTATCTTTTTATAACAATTTGAGTTTAATCATCGAGGCATTTAAATAAAATCATTCAGAGTCTAATTATAAAATGAATTTCGCATACTTTGAATCTTAGTAAAAGCGTTAGTGGGCGGCTAATTACGATTAAAAAAAATTGTTGCATGACAAAACGACACAGCGAATGAACACAAAAGAGAAGAAAAATCGTGTTTTAGGAAATGTTAGTACCTTATCAATTTGTCCAGATTTGTGTACCACATTTGAGCGTGCTGATAAGTGAAATCTCCTCCCATGGTCAGGATAATATTATTCGTTCGATAATTTCGAGCTTGTTTATCCGTAAATTCTTTAAATGATTTAATCTGTCACACAGAAATAAACGATTGCAAAAATATAATTTCATTGAAGAAATATAATATAATAAATGGGTCAGTTAGTTGTTGATAACAGATGCTACAAATAATCGACCAATGATAATATTGCTTTAGGATTTTCCAAAATTTTTAAATACAAAAAAAAAGTAAACCAAAAAAATAAATTTAAAAAATTTGTTCATTACTTACGAAATTGGAGACATAATTAAAATTTCACTTTTTAGCAATTAATTTATTAAAATTGTAAATTAATTATTCTATTTTCCGGCGCAAGAAAATTTAAACAAATTATTGTGGTAATTGTGGCATTGAGCGATTATTATTTTTATAAATAATTACATTGTAAATTATGTTAGAACTTTTTTTTTTCTACCGCCCATTGAACGTATTACGGATTCAAAATACCTTTTTTTTGTGCTTAATTGTCGTATTTCTATTTAATCTACTTACCCTAGCGTCAATGTTGTTGTCCGGACTATCGGGGTCATCAATCATCGGCTCATCGGCGCAAAGTACATCAAAACAAAAGCCCGGAGGAGGAGAATAGTTATTGAAAAGTGCCACCGAGAATAAATCAGCAACATTTCCTGCGTATTTGATAAAATCATATCATTATCTCACATTTTTTTAGCGATATTAACACGTGCATAAATAGCTGAATAAATTAATATTAATTCATTCATTCAAATATAATAATAATAAATAAATAAATTTTAAAAAATGATTAGTGATAAAAAAAATATTAAGAAATAAAAATTATTATACATTTTTATTAAACTAATATTAGTTTAATAAAAATGTTATTAAATAAAAATGTTATTTATTAAACTAATATTAGTTTAATAAAAATGTACAATAATTTTTATTTCTATATTTTTTAAAATTAATAACAAAATAAAAAATTTAATTTAGCCGATTTTTACCTAAACTGGGACTTCCTTTCCATATAAACTCAGCAGTTTTGTCTGCGAGACGTTTTGACTTGTCCTGATAATCCAAACGACCGAAAAACATTCCATCGAAACCCATTTGGGCGAACATTGATGCTTGTTCTCTGGAGTGACCGAAAGGATCAATTTGCCAACCTATTTTTGGCCTCGCACATTCGCCAAGAGTGTCGTTTAAACGTCTGTAATTAAAAATGTAGTTTTTTTTAAATTATTTTTGTTGAAGATTATAAAGTATAAAATATTGAAGGATTTTTTTTAATACAATTAAATTTTTCTTCCACAAATACAAAAAAAAGCTAATTTTATTTTTTATTTGTTTTGTTTTAAACATTTTTTAGCCCTATTGTTATTTTACTACGAAAAAGCAGAATTTAGTTTTCAATCATATCTTGCAATCGTATGATTGCAATTTTTATGATTATTTTGGTGGTTTTGTAGTATGAGTTTAAAAATATATAAATATTGAATGAATTTTTTAATGTTTTAATTTTGTTATTTTTACCTGAAGCCCCAAGTGTATTGATCGACAAGGGAATGATAATGAGTGACTGCTTCGTCGTTCATGCTCCAACCTCCACCGATTATTTCGAGTCTTCCATCGTTGATAAAGGACCTCACCTCATCTCTGGTTTTTTTGTCCTGTCGCAGCCACCATTTGTACAAAAATGCTGTCTCCACGTAAATAAATCTACAAAATTAAATGATTTATTATCAGCGGTTTTCCAAAAATATATTTTTATTTAAAAATATAATTATTAATTGGAATATAATTTTTAATTAAAATACAATTTTTAATTGGAATATAATTTTTAATCAAAATATAATTTTTAATTGAAATATAATTTTTAATTGAAATATGATTTTTAATTAAAATATAATTTTTAATTGAAATATGATTTTTAATTAAAATATAATTTTTAATTGAAATATAATTTTTAATTGAGATATAATTTGTAATTAAAATATAATTTTTAATTAAAATATAATTTTTGATTGAAATATATTTTTTAATAAAAATATAATTAATTATTTTTCATTGTATTATTATTATTTTTATACCTTCTATCAGGATGATTCCGAAGAGCCTCAATGACAGTGTCAATGATGTACTGAACACCTGCTTTTTGAGTCATAGATTTACTTCCAAAGTAGTATTGATCAACAGTTTTAAGCCAGCCAACATCGTCGTGTGTGTGGGGAACCAGATGAATATTGAGTTTTTTAGGGTCCACAGTAGGGCATGACTAAATTGTAATTAAACAAACAAAAAAATTGTTCAAATAATAAAATAAAACATAAAGCACATAATATTCCAAAAAAATAATAGCACATTTTTTTTTTGACTTAGCACATTTCTTTTTTTTAATTTCAGCTCATTATTTTTTTTTAACTTAGTACATTACATTTTGTAGAAATTTCAGCACATTAAATATTGTAAACATTTCACAACATTACATTTTGTAAACATTTCAACACATTAAATTTTGTAAAAATGTCAGCACACTAAATTTTGTAAAAATATCAGAACATTAAATTTTGTAAAAATTTCAGCACATTAAAATTTGTAAAAATTGGAGCACGTTAAATTTTATAACAATTTCAGCACATTAAAATTTGTAAAAATTTCAGCACATTAAATTTTATAACAATTTCAGCACATTAAAGTTTGTAAAAATTTCAGCACATTAAATTTTATAACAATTTAGGCACATTAAATTTTGTAAAAATTTCAGCACATTAAATTTTATAACAATTTCAGTACATTCAATTTTGTAAAAATTTCTACACATCAAATTTTGTAAAAGTGTCAGCACATCAAATTTCGTAAGTGTCAACACATTAAATTTTGTAAAAATTGCAGCACATTAAATTTTATAAACATTTCAGCACAATAAATTTTGTAAAAATTTCAGCACATTAAATTTTATAACAATTTCAGCACATTAAAATTTGTAAAAATTTCAGCACATTAAATTTTATTACAATTTCAGCACATTACATTTTATAAAAATATCAGCACATTAAATTTTATAACAATTTCAGCACATTAAATTTTATAAAAATTTCAGCACATTCAATTTTATAACAATTTTAGCACATTAAATTTTGTAAAAATTTCAGCACATTAAATTTTATAACAATTTCAGTACATTAAATTTTATAACAATTTCAGTACATTAAATTTTGTAAAAATTTCAGCACATCAAATTTTGTAAAAGTGTGAGCACATCAAATTTCGTAAAAGTGTGAGCACATAAAATTTTGTAAAAAGTTCAGCACATAAAATTTTGTAAAAATTTCAGCACATAAAATTTTGTAAAAATCTCAGCACATAAAATTTTGTAAAAATTTCAGCACATAAAATTTTGTAAAAATTTCAGCACATTAAATTTTGTAAAAATTTCAGCACATTAAATTTTCTAAATAAATGTCAGTACATTATATGTTCAAATTATGTTGATTGTACCTCGTAGCCACACGTGGGTTCTTTCACATGTTGGTTCCTTATGTGTGCAGCATTTCCACAGGAAATAATGCTGCAAAGTACAACAAGGAACACCGAAATAGGTGCTGCTAGTCTCAACATCTCGAGGCCAACTGGTCTCAGTTCTTCTCAACGTTACAGGCTAATGTGATAATGGAAGACATCCTCCTATACTTATACCGCTTATCGACCCTACACATATAGTATCTTCGTATTGGTAGCATCAAGTCGCCAAGCTGACCCTCGTCAATGCAAAGGCGTAAGTTGTCTTTCTCTAGATGATAATGTTGAAGAATAAAGTTGATTGAGTCGTAGATGATTAAAGTTGATTACTGGAGATGCAAATAAATAATAACCGAACCGGAAGAATAAAACTACAATATAATAACTCATAAAATGAATATAAATCAAAGTCTTAATTCACATAAATGTTTTACATCTATTTCTGAATTAGATTATTTACAAAAAAAATCATATATGTCCAATTTATTTTGCAAATATCCGGTAGATAAATTATGGAAAATATATTTTTCAGATTTTTTAATATATTTCAATATTAATGTATTTTGAAGATATTTTAACGCAAATTTCATGAAGTATATGAAGAAGATATTTTTTCACGAAATATTTAATTAGAAACAATATATTTGCTATAAAATTTAACTGAAATTACTAATAGCTTCTATAGTTTCGTACATTTCAGAAATTTGGTACCTTTTATTAGCGTTGAGTTTGGATAAATTAAATTTTAGCAAAATCTTTTTTTTTTTTTACATATTTTGCATCCTTGTCCATAATGTAAAAAATAATAAGTAGAATATTTGGAACTGTACACAGATTTTGAGTTAAAGTGTTATGTTAAACTGCAGTTAAATTTAGGTGCTAAAAGCTTGATAAATTTTTTGAAAAATTCTCTGTTGAAAAAATAGTTAAAGAGGACACTTCAACTATTGTTTGTTCAAATACGGATTATAGTTCTAGACGTTAGGTAACATTCACGCGCCGAGAATAAACTGTCACTTTGTATACACATAATCTTCCACAAGACGACGATCAGATGTTTTTATCGCTTCTGTATCGGCGGTGATAACATTTTTTTTTCAAGAGTTTAAATGTGAAAAAGTGTTTACTTGAAATTGATCTATTATGATAAATTTGTAGGCGTGTCACGCCACTAAAATTAATTTGTAATAATCATAATTATGATAGAAAAAATGCCATGTTTTAGTAAAATCCTAATTTACTTATGAACAAATTTTAAAAATATTCATTTTGCTTCCTCATAGAGGAAGCTTTGTTTTCATGAAATTTTTTTTTTCGAGATTTTCATGTCAGTATGCTTAGAATCACCTAAAACGTCGAGAAAAGTGGTTTAGAAAAAATGTCCGTATGTATGTATGTGTGTGTGTGTGTGTGTGTGTGTGTGTGCTGGGCTTCGAAAATTCAATCTCCTCTCACTCGGTAACCGTTCGAGCGATCCGGCTCAAATTTGGCACGCAAGTAGAGTAGCTGCCCCTCTTTGAATGTTGTGATTTTTGCCAAAATATGTGAAGTCATTAAGATTTTATGTTGATTTTAATTTGTTGAAAAAAGGGCGTGGTCGCTCTAACTTTCGTAAAAGTTCGCCGATTTGGCTAAATAGTTCTTCATAACTGAAGATACGTTCAATGTTGTATGGTATTGAATTTCGACGAAATCGGTAAAGCGGTTCGGATTTTATAGAATTTTGAATTTTTCGAAAAAAATAGATTTTGATCTAAATTACGTCGAATTTCAACAAATGAACAGAAATTTTGTACAGACGAAAAATAACATTCAGAAATGCCATGTACCAAATTTGGTGATGATCGGTAAAGTCGTTCGGATTTTACACCATTTTTCATTTTAAAAAAATGTAGATTTTTGCTATAACTTCCGGAAAAGTTGAGAAAGTACGACAAAAATTTGTATCTAATCAAAATTAGACGTAACGGTGTTTGCAGAGGTGATTTATAGCTGTATAAAACACCTCTGCAAAAGAGACACAAGGTATAAAAAAAAAAGATGCAAAGTAGAACCTTGCACATTGCTTCCTCATTATTTTTCGCTTTTTACAAAGCTTCCTCTATGAGGAAGCCAAAATTGAATAACATACTGCTTCCTCACAGAGGGAGCTTTGTAAAAAGCGAAAAATAATGAGGAAGCAATGTGCAAGGTTCTACTTTGCATCTTTTTAGGTGTTAAATTGTAATAGAATTATTAATTTTAGCTTCCACAAAATTTAACATCCTTTACAGAATAATTGCTAATATTTTTCTGTACTCATAATTAACATATATCATCATTTATTGCATAAGCACAATATGTCCTTAACGACCATATATTCAGTTTCAGAACAAACATATCGTCGTCGAAAACGTTATGATCATATTCCATTTTCCACAGCATAAAAAAAATTGTTTAATCATTGGCCACGATTAAATTTCATCATCATGATAATTTGTAACATTGAAATATTAGTGAAATCTACTTACGATAAATTTGTAGGCGCGTCTCGCTATTAAAACATACGTACTTAAGAAGATATTATAGTTTTTGATAAAATCTCTGATTTGGAGACACCAGCCGAGCCTCCAAAGTTCAAACACAATATTTTACGTAATTTACACTAACGAGATTAAATCTACACAAATTTTGATCAAGCTAATCTTATATATCTTGATTTAAAATCTCTATACAATTTTCTAACAATCCGGAAATAATTTGGCTTTTTTGGGTTAAATGAAACAGAAAATTACTTAAATTATTTTGCAGGAATTAATTTTTTTGTAGGCTCCCAATAAAAAATATGCTGTAAATTTCTATATTTTTATTACCAAAAATAATCAGAAAATAAAGAGTTCCAAAAGAGAAAATTTTTTCAAATCTTCTTAGAATTATTTTGTCCATATATCTTGATGATTTTTTTCTTATTATCGGCAGAGTTAAAAACAGTATTTTGCTCTTATTGACAAAAAAAAATTATTATTTTTTGATAATCACACAGAGATAAATGTAATGAATTATCACAAATACTATCTAATCCTAAAAGACCTCTAGACGATAAATTGCAATCAGCTGAGGATATGAGGGGGCAGAGATATTAAAATCGCGACAAAAACGTTAAGAAAACGACATTTATTTTTTATTATATAATAAAGAAGGAAAAATGCAATAACGTAACACGGCGAAAAGCATCAATAACGATAAACAAATTGAACAGACGAGGTAAATAATACAATATATGACATAATTAACGAAGCGAAACGAATTTTAAAGCCGTGCATTTCCACATTTCTTTTTCTTTTTTTTTAAATATATATAGTGCATCTCACTCCACTTTTCTTCTTCCTCATTTATTTTATTTTATATATATATATAGAAGCTGCATGTAATGCATCGGGATTCGGAAAAATAAACACTTGGTATCATCTCCATTTTATGGATCACTGCAAATTAGGTTTCAAGGCCGGATTCAATCCGAAATATATGATATATTTATGCTGGGTAAGGCAATCCGAGTTTTTTTTAAGTTTGTGCAATCTGGTTTCGCCGGAGGTTCCGATTCTTCGTGGTTTTCCAGTAGACGAATAATTTTAACTGTAAAATGAAGAAAAACAAAAATCGTTAATTCATTACCGATCTATTATTTCGATCAGATGTGGAATTAATGTTTTTTTTAATGCATAGATATAACGTACGTCCTCTGTTTTGCCTTGCGATAATCGTACATCTAGAAATCTGAATATGCAATCGGCTCCTGCTGCTTTCCAAACGTAACCGGACGGTAAACCGGCTGCGATTGGTCCCAGCCACGAGGTGCAGTGTTGTAATTCGTCAGGGTCTGGAAGCTCGCGATTTTTGGTCCTTGATAAGCAGGTTCGCACAGCTTGTTGTTACCTGCAATTGAATTTCGTTTTAATTTTCCTCTTCGATATTTGTGTGACGATTATAATAAAAATGGCAGCGCCTCGCTTCTACAGAGCTCATCTCTACACAGCCTCATTTCTACACGAGCATTTCTACACAGAATTTTACTACGCGCAACAAATTTGCACGACGAAAGTTGTCCATGCCGCGAGCTCTACACGCAAAAGTCCGACATCGCGGAATTTCGACACGCCGTAGTTCGACACGCAAAAGTTTAACACGAAAAAGTTCGACACAAAAAAGTTCTACACCGTAAATGATTGACACTGCAAGAGTTCGACACGCAAAAATTGTACACGCAAAAGTCCGACACCGCAAAAGTTCAACACGCCAGAGTTCGACATCGCATAGTTTTACACGGTGCATCTCTACACCGTCATAGTTCGACACAGCCTTATCTGTACACATGCTAATCTCTACACGCGCCATATTTCAACAGTTACCGACCGAAATTGTAAAAATATGGCGCGTGTAGAGATGAGACTGTGTCGAACTATGACGGTGTAGAGATGCGCCGTGTAGAACTTTGCGATGTCGAACTCTGGCGTGTTGAACTTTTGCGGTGACGGACTTTTGCGTGTACACCTTCTGCGTGTACAATTTTTGCGTGTTGAACTCTTGCAGTGTCAAACTTTTACGGTGTAGAACTTTTGAGGTGAAGAACTTTTTCGTGTTGCACTTTTGCGCGTCGAACTTTTGCGGTGTCGAACTATGGCGTGTTGAAATTCCGCGGTGTCGGACTTTTACGTGTAGAGCTCGCGGCAAATTTGTTGCGTGTAGTAAAATTCGGTGTACAAATGCTTGTGTAGAAATGAGGCCGTGTAGAGATGAGCTCTGTAGAATCGAGGTGCTGCCATAAAAATAAACAAGTGGGACTAAAAAATTATGCATTCGTGACAACATCCCAATGGGCACACTTGACACAATGATGTCCTAAAGACATCTTTTGGACATCACATGTTACAATGATGTCCTAAAGACGTCTATAGGACATCATTGCAACATGTGTGCCCATTGGGATATTATTGAAATTATTTTGATACCTTGGAATGCCAAGAAGTGAAAATTTCTGTAATTTCAATTATGAATATAGAAGAATATTTATGAAAATCGTAATGAATTGTAATAGGAATTTAGAAAAAATTGAAGATAATTTTGGATCTCTAAATTTAAAAAGTTCATTTTGCAGTGAAATGAATGTCAAATTCGAGTTCAGCGGCGAAAAATCCATCGGTATGCATTTACAATTAAAAAGATCCATTTTTTTTACATTTTTGCAAAAAATGCAAATTTTTATAAAATGGTTAGAATTTTTTTAAATAATGGAGTTGTGACTCCGCCTTACGCTTGTTTTGTTCGTATTGAATCAAGCTTCAAAATGCTCTACGACATTTTAGGATCTGTTAAGTTTAGAATTTTTCGCAGATTTTTAAAGTGGAATCAGCGAAAATTGAAAATACTAGCATACACTTTTTGTTCTTTATTTACTACAATTTTAAAAATAAGCCATCGTAATGATATTTGTTTGCCATTCTCTTCATTCCGATGAGTTCTTTCGGACGAAAAAATAAAATTGAAAATCGACCGAACCAAAAAAGAGTTATCATCAGATGAATATTTCAAATTATCGTAATTCTTGTTGCGAGATTAAAAGAGAGTCGAAACACTAATTTTTGTAATTAGAGTCACTTAAAGAAAACTCTCCATATTTTAAACCAAAATGGCACTTAAATAAATAATCATCATATTCCCCGATACAAATATGTTATTTATTTAATTTAAAAACCATAATTTTTCATAAAAGTATCCAATTATGTGATAAACAAAAATATCGACAGTAGCAGCCTCTCATTTCCATCTCACAAACACAGTAAATAACATAACAAAATGTACCACAATTGTCAAAACCCTGAAAAAAAAACCACAAACAAAGATTACCAAATCCCATCCAAATCCCAAACCCAAAAAAGCAAAAGCACAAAACCTCTACAAAGCGCATGCGTATTAACTTGCCTACATCCGCATAGAAATCAGGCGAGGGAGCACCAACAAGATTCTCCAAAACCGGAGTATTGCGCAGATGTTTGATAGTATCAAGAATATCTTCCTGCGAAGCGACCATAGCAAGAACCATGGATTTCCCATCATTAGGAACTTCAGCCTGATTATTCGGATAATTTCCAGCATCTCCATTTCTGAATCCCGGCGGAGCATCAAAAAGTTCAGACGATTCATCAAATTGCCTGACGTACATTTCATATTCATCCATAGTTCCATTGGAAGTCGCTCTTGTGTCATTTCCATTGGTTAAACTCTGCGATTCATCATCATAAATGATTCTCTGTCCATCAGCCCTGCGATAGTTGACTTCGTCATCGGATTCTCCAAAAGAATCATCAATCTCATCCTCAGTCGAGTCATACTCTTCGTATCTTCCAGATTGTTGGATCAAGCCTTGATTTCCATATCCACTTCGATTGCCATATCCATTTCCATTGGTATAATTGATGTTACCATTGCCATTGATAATTTTGTTGGTATTGTTGGTTGATCTTTTGGCCATTCCTGCAATTGCAGTTCCATTTCCACGTGAAGCTTGTTGCTGTTGACGTTGCTGTTGCTGAAGCTGTTGGATCTGCTGCTGTTGATGTTGTTGCTGCAATTGTTGCTGTTGATGTTGCTGCTGTTGGAGCTGTTGAATCTGATGCTGCTGAACGTCATACTTGTTTGTAATTCTTGTTGACTCAAAGAACCGAGAAATATCGTTATCCAATGGAGGACATTGTTGAACAATTGGTATAACTTTGGGACTTATTTGCTTGTACTGCAAAACTGGTCTGCAGGTTTTTTCGAATTCCTGGATAAGTTGTTTTACCGGAACTGGAGTATATTCGTCTGGCATGTCATCAAGCGATTGTTGAGGCTGATCGCAACAAGAATATTGATCATATTGATCGTATTGTTGATGCTGATGGTGATGATGATGATGATGATGCTGATGACGATGGGGATGAGAATGACGATCGGTTACACGTCTGTTAGTCGATTCTTGCTTGGGATTATTGTTAGGGTAGATTTCTCTGCCATTGCTGATGCCATTTGACGTCAATGACTTGTTTCGGCGGTTGTTAATGTTGGATGAACCGTTTGAAAAATGACGGTGATCGTTTATGCCACCGTCGAATGACATGCGCTTTGATTTTTCCACTGGAAGACCACGATCTCCGTTTATTGGATATTCTGGCTCTGTTCCTACTGCCACTTCTCGCAAATATATCTTCTTCACTTCGGTGTAAGCACTTGTACTGGTTTCCGATTGAAGAGATCCACGTCTTTGATCGCTTCCTGCGAAGAGGGATTTTGCGGCGGGAAATGCAAGAAACTTAGTTAGATTTGCTGCATTAATTTCGGGTTTTGAACCTTTTGAAGAGTTGGGGACAATTTTGGATTTTTGTTGATGTTAGTTTTGTCGTGAACATTTATTTTATTTTTTTGATTTTAGCTGGAGAAATGGATTTTTAATGTTTTTGCTCAGATTTATAAAAATATTTGCACATTTTTCAGAATTTATTTTTAAAAAAAGTTTTGCGTGGAGAAAAGCAGAATTTTTGTTTTTCATTATTAGGAAAACTTGCTAATGTTTAGAAAAGAAAAATGCCATAAAAAAAAAAAGTTAAATGTGAAAAGTGGTGTGTTTTCTAAAAAAAAAAAGAAAATGGCGAGATGATGAAAAAAATGTGCATCTGGAAAAGCAGAAAAATGCGAAAAGCGTTTGCCAAAAGTTGGAAAGCAAATAATTAGATGCGAAATGATAATTCGTGTTCTGGAGTCTCAGTTTCGGACGAGAATTTTTATTTTCGCGAAGATTCATCTGCGATATAAGAAACGTAAGCACTTATACTGGTTTCCGATTGACGAGATCCACGGATTTTGCGGCAGGGATTTTGAAGAGGGATTTTGCGGCGGGAAATGCACGAAGATTAGTTAGATTTGCTGCATTAATTTGGGTTTTTGAACCTTTTGAAGAGTTGGGGACAGTTTTGGATTTTTGTTGATGTTAGTTTTGTCGTGAACATTTATTTTATTTTTATTTTTATGATTTTAGCTGGACCGTTTTTTAAGATTAAAATAGATTTTTTATGTTTTTGCTCAGATTTCTAAAAATATTTGGATATTCTTCAGAATTTATTTTTAAAAAAAGTTTTGCATGGAGAAAAGCACAATTTTTTTTTAATCATTAAAAAAACTTTCTAACGTTTAGAAAAAATTGCATTAAAAAAATAGTAAAATGTGAAAAGTAGTGTGTTTTCTAAAAAAAAAGAAAATGGCGAGATGGTGAAAAAAATGTGCACCTGGAAAAGCAGGAAAATGCGAAAAGCGTTTGCCAAAAGTTGGAAAGCAAATAATTAGATGCGAAATGGTAATTCGTGTTCTGGAGTCTCAGTTTTGGACGAGAATTTTTATTTTCGCGAAGATAACATAAATGTTCACGACAAAACTGTCGCGAACATTTATGTCATTTTTATGATTTTAGCTGGACCGTTTTTAAGATTAAAATGGATTTTTATTTTTTTTTGCTCAGATTTCTAAAAATATTTGTATATTCTTTAGAATTTTTTTTTTTTTAAGTTTTGCATGGAGAAAAGCAGAATTTTTTTTTTTAATTATTAGGAAAACTTGCTAACGTTTAGAAATAAATAGTAAAATGTGAAAAATGGTGTGGTTTCTAAAAAAAAAGAAAATGGCGAGATGATGAAAAAAATGTGCACCTGGAAAAGCAGAAAAATGCGAAAAGCGTTTGCCAAAAGTTCGAAAGCAAATAATTAGATACGTGTTCTGGGGTCTCAGTTTCGGACAAGAATTTCTATTTTCGCGAAGATTCATCTGCGATATAAGAAACGCAAAGATACGATCTCACCATCACAATATAAAATCTGTTATTGAGTGAATCGCAATAACACGACTGAATAAACTGTTTGTTTACATCAGCGATTTTGGATAAGAATGAGAGTCGATAATGATACTGTAACAGAGTATAATATCGATCAGTGAACCTATAACAACTCTCTTAACATTGGCGTCAGTAGCCAGGGATTTCAAATAATAAATTGATTCTCAACTTTTTTTATTATTCTCCCAATAAAATTTAATTTTCAGTGGGACTCGATTAAGAATTTTTGCAGATTCTTTTTATTTTCAGTCTAATCATTTTATTCTGATAATCGAATAAATTAACTTAATTGAAATAAAGAAAAAGTTTAGAAAGTTATAACATATATATTTTACTTCATTACCTGAGATTAAATTTTGAACATTTTTTTAGATTTTTTTTCCAAACATTTAATTAGGTGCATTTTTTACACTAACAAGATTAAAAAATTATGTGTTTATATTTTCATACTTTTAAAAAATAAAATATTCGGTACTTTTGACGATTTAGTTTTGAATCATTTTAAAGCAAATATTATTTTTACCAAAAACATTGAATATAAAATCACGTTAATTATTTTCAATTACATTTTTATATAATTAATAATAATTTGTCGTTATTACTGATGAATAAAATTGAGTTGTTGAAGCGTTAAAAAAATAAACACTATTTTATCTTTAATTTAATTCAGGCATTCTTAACATTATTTAAGTTCTATTTTTGAGAGCAGCAGTTAAATATTCGTAATAATACTCGAAACTAATAAAATATTATTTTTTGTCAAATAATGAAAATTTTATTTACATATATTGGCCAAACTGAATATAAAATCACGTTAATTATTTTCAATGACATTTTCATATAATTAATAATAAATTGTCGTTACTGCTGATGAAAAAAAATTCAGTTGTTGGAGCGTTAAAAAAATAAACACTATTTTATCTTTAATTTTATTTAGGTATTCTTAACATTATTTAAGCTCTATTTTTGGGAGCAGCTGTAAAATATTCGTAATATACTCGAAACTAACTTAAAAATATTATTCTACATTTTTGTCAAATAATGAAAATTTTATTTACATATTTTGGCGAAATGCCCTAAAAATTTATTTTTCGTTACTTTTGAAATCGAAAATTTGTCTCGTGGTTAAAAAAAAATTGTCAAATTGTTGATCGATGCTCTGCGAGTCCGATATCCGAGGAGTCTAAGCGATAAACCATGTACGTTATTAATTGCAGCGAGCTCTCGTCCGAAACGAAAATACGATGTGTCGAGAGCGTCTGCCAACTCTTCGTTCCCTTATAGTACGAACGTAGCGAGCCGCCAGCTCATGAGATCATCCAGAACTCGAGACTCTTGAATTTTGTGATGAATAATTTTCAAGATATTTTAATTAAGAGAAGAGAGTCAGACCTAAATTATTGATATTTATTGACATATATGTCAATTTTTCATCTGTTCATGTCATTAAAAAAATATATATTCTTTGGAGTCATGGAACTATTTTTAATTTTGCTCTATAGCAAAAGCATTCAATTATTGCAAATGAGGTATAAAAACTTTATGGATTTTTCAACCGTTTCACAATTTTTGAAATAAAATAAAGCCAAAACTTCCAAAAATTATCCAATTCTTTTTATTTCTTGTAATTAGTGAAATTTTTTTAAAATGAAAATAATTGTTTTAATTAACACTCGAGTTTATGGCATTTTGGCAATTTTCTTTTTATGTAATTGAGAAATTTTAACAATTTTTTTACTTATCAGAGAAAAGTGTGAAGAATTTTCAAAACCCCATAAATTTTCTGTACCTCATTTGTAATATTCAGATGCTTTTGGTATAGAGCAAAAAATTATTTGTTTCAGACTTAAAAAGAATAAATATTTAAATATTAAATTAGCAGATAAACAAGCGAGATAATTATTAATTAATATTAACCATTTGAGTCTGACTCCATTTCCTTAAATTAAACTTGGATGTGAAATTTTCTCACCTGTTCTTTTTGCCAATTTTTTTTCCTATGTTCAATTGAGAAATTTGAAGAATTTTGTGGCCAATCACAAAAAAGTGTGAAGAAATTTAAAAACCCATAAATTTTCTATACCTCATTTGCAATATTCAGATGCTTTTCGTATAGAGCTAAAAATTATTTGTTTCAGACTTAAAAAGAATAAATATTCAAATATTAAATTAGCAGATATACAAGCGAGATAATTATTAATTAGTATCAACAATTTGAGTTTGACTCCATTTCCTTATTAAACTTGGACGTGAAATTTTCTCACCTGTTCTTTTTGCCAATTTTTTTTTCCTTATGTTTAATTGAGAAATTTGAAGAATTTTGTGGCTAATCACAAAAAAGTGTTGAGAAATTTCAAAACCCCATAAATTTTCTATACCTCATTTGCAATATTCAGATGCTTTTGGTATAGAGCTAAAAATTATTTGTTGCAGACTTGAAAAGAATAAATTTTTAAATATTACATCAGCAGATAAACAAGCGAGATATTTGTTAATTAATATTAACATTAACATTATTAATAATAATTAATATTAACAACTCAAATTATTAATTAATATTAACAATTTGAGTCTGACTCCATTTCCTTAAGGGATCTTTCCAGTGTGAAAAAAAATCGTTTTTTTTTCGTTAAAACATTTCGTTAAAACATTGTTTTTTCGAAAAACATTCTCTCAAATTTTGAAAGCGAGATTAGTCGTAAGTACACAATTTAGGTATATGAAATTTCTACACTCGAAACTTTAAACGCGTTTTTCTCGAAACGACATTTTTCAAAACGGTGGACATTCTCCAGGGAACAGTTTTCAAGCGATCGTTTTCAAATTTTAGGAGAACATTCTTCACGCTACTCTCTATCGTGCTATAGAAGCGTTTTTTTTAATCTTCCCATTTTTTTTAAAAGAAAAACTGTCGAAAAAAACGGCTAAAATCGGTACTTTTTGTTCAAACCGCCGCCATTTTGTCAATTTTGATTTTAAAAAAAGCCTCCATAGCGCGATAGCCAATCGCATACTAATTAATAATCCTTTGGATTTTTTTTTAGATCAAATTTGCGACCCCTAGGATGTCCACCATGAGGCTATCTTTTTTATCAATATTATTTTCAACAATTAAAAAAAAATATTTAAACAATAAAAATCGTCTTATAAAAAATCATTCTCTGTCATTCATGATTACCTTAATATGTCATAAAAATTTCAGATTGTTCAGCGTATAGTACCCATCCGAAAAAAAATCGTGAAAATAGGGTGTTTTTCGGGACGTCACACTGGAAAGATCCCTTAAGGGGAGGGAGTCAGGTAAAAAAAATTGATTTTGGAAATTCAATATCATTCAAATCCTATAGCATATAAAAATGCCCAATGCACTATATTGTTGGTGCTCGATGAAAGAATTTTTGACTGTCGTCTGACTTGCATATGCTTTCCAATATTATCTTAAGCAAAGTTCTTAGGTTTTCCATTCTGCGCATGATTCAGATCAAACTAATAGGCAGATTGGAATCATTGATGTCTCATTGTCTTCTTCATGAAAAGATACACCGGCTAAATGGAGTAAACTATTTTTTTTCATTCTGAAAGCAAAGTTAATCACTGATTTAGAAAATAGCATAAAATTTATTTATTAATAATTATGTTACTTAAAAAATATTACATTTTATTAACATTTGCTCCATTTAGCCGGTGTACCTGTTCATGAAGAAGAAAATGAGACGTCAGCCATTCCAATCTGCCTAGTAGTTTGATCTGAATCATGCGCAGAATGGAAAACCTAAGATCTTTGCTTAAGATAATATTTAAAAGCATGTGCAAGTCAGACGACAGTAAAAAATCCTTTAATCGAGTACCAACAATATAGTGCGTTGGGCATTTTTATATGCAATAGGATTTTGATGATATTGAATTACCAAAATCAATTTTTTTGACCTGACTCCCTTCCCTTGAATTAAACTTGGACGTGAAATTTTCTCACCTGTTCTTGGTGGGGTGACACTTTCCAAGGAAAGATCCAGGGTGAAGGGATTGTAGAAGGGTTTCGTGTCGAAGGTCGGTGCAGGCGTTGTCAAAGGCGTCAGAGGAGGTAGACTCGTGAATTTCGAGTTCTCGTTCGTGCCCATGTCCAGCTTGGTTGGGAAGCTCGGGGCTTTTGTGAAGCCACTCGGGGTCGTCGGTGTTTGGCATTGTTCCTTGTCCACCACCCACTTCTCCGACCTTTTTCTACGCTTCGCAAATATCTCGGCGCCTGTACATTTAAATCGTTCAGTCGATTGAGTCTCCAAAAATAATTTTGCGTGTCAAATAGGCCCATTTAAAAATAAGACAAAAATGGCACAACAACACGACAAAAAAAAAAAACTAGCTTTTTAAATTCGAATTTTATTACTGGTATTTATTCACGTTGAATTTTTAAAAACTATATTTTTAAAATCCGATATATATATTTTTTAACATTTAAAAAAACTGTTTATTTTTATTCTATATTTTTCAACACGAATTTAAAAACCTAAATTAAAAAAAAACTCGATATATTTTTTTATGGGCTGTAAAAAAATCTATTTTTATTTTTAAAATTTTTTTCGAGTTTAATTTTCTATATTTTTAAAAATTATTTCGAGTTTAATTTTTCATATTTCTTTTTAATTCGAATTTTTTTAATGAATCAAATTTTGTGAGAAGCAATTTGTGAGAATGAATACAAAAACTTTGTAAAATTAATTGTGGAATTATAAATATTGTACAATTACGACTTTTTTCATCATATACCGGAAGTTTGGGCTCATATTAATAGGATTAATAGACGGCTAGTTTCAATATTTTTCTTTTAGGTTTATTGGGGAAACTTTGAATGAATAAAATAAAATTTACCTCGACCCTTTTGATTGTTAAGATCACGCACAATGTCAAATAGCTTTCCAGCGTTCGCAGGACTCGTGCCAATGTTGACTTCTTCACCCAGAGCCTGAATACCATGAATGTCCAACACTTTTCCATTTGGATTCATCATGCATTTTAGGGGCACTTTATCCTTAAAATAATATACAGTTAATAATCATTTTATTAAAAATATGAAATTCTCTTATTAAACAAGTTATTTAAATTTATAACGAGCCTCAGGTCTTATAAAATACCATCAAAATATAGAAATGTATTTATTGATAGTTAAATTGAACCATTACTAATTATTTACTTGAATCGCTTAATCTGGATAAAAAATATTTTAAAGTTTTGTTTATATAATGAAATTAATTTTTTTGTTCTTAATTTATGTAATCAATTATTCCTTCTACCATTTGGATAAAAATAAGAAATTACAAGTATCCATAAAAATTAATAAGAAAAAAAATTTCAGAATAATTAAAATATTAAAATTTAAAAAAAAAATTCATATTTTTTTAGGTATTAATTTTGAAACGATAAATAATTTTGGAAAATACCATTGAAATATAGAAATATATTTATTGATAGCTAAATTGAATCATTACTAATTATTTGTATGAATCACTTAATCTGGAACAAAAATTATTTAATATATTATATAATTCAATTAATTTTTTTGTTCTTAATTTATGTAATCAATTATTCCTTCTATGATTTGTATAAAAATAAGAAATTACAAGTATCCATAAAAATCCATAAGAAAAAAAATATCAGTATAATAAAAATATTGAAATTGAATTAATTTTAAAACGATAAATAATTTTGGAAAATACCATTGAAATATAGAAATATATTTATTGATAGCTAAATTGAAATGTATTTTTAAAAAATTACAAATACCCATAAAAATCTGTTTAAAAAAAATTCAGAATAATTAAAATATTGAGAAATTTTTTTAAATTATTGCTGTTGTTTGAGGTATTAATTTTGAAACGATAAATAATTTTGAAAAATACCTTGTGTGCTGGCGAAGGAGGTTCTTCTTCTCCTTCGTCTCCTTTTGGTAACAAAAAACAGAAGAAACAAAAAATGTTCAAACCATGAAAATCATAAATTTTATTTCCAAGGTATAATTAAATATATCGACAATAAGATAATTTCTTACCATTGCCATCGTGAATCCACTTGACTGAACGTTTCTTTCGATTAACGTACATCGATTGTCCCTTGCTCTTCATATTCTTAACGTC
This sequence comes from Ephialtes manifestator, assembly GCA_963970395.1. Taxonomy (NCBI): domain Eukaryota; kingdom Metazoa; phylum Arthropoda; class Insecta; order Hymenoptera; family Ichneumonidae; genus Ephialtes; species Ephialtes manifestator. The sequence goes on from OZ019972.1 coordinate 34,159,110, forward strand.
GCTCAACGAATACGAAATTCGACGAGCGAGCTCAACCTGGTCTTCAACTGTTGGATGGGTCGGAGCGTAAAAACAAGACGACGCGTACATTTTCTCTTGAAATAAAAAGACAAAACTGTGCTTAATAAATTTGTAGATACCATTTTTTTTCTGCAACTTTGGTTATAAAATTTAAAATATTCCTGACCAGTTCGATTAATTTTTAACCATAATATCACAATTTCCATAATTTTTTTTATATTATTGCAATTGCTCCAAAAAACACTATTTTTTTCGTTTTTTTTAGACCAGTCAATTCAATAAAAGATTCAGTCAAAAATCAGAAATAAAAAATTGACTAATTTTTTTTTTTATTTCCGAGAAATAAGAATTTTTTATTCTAGTTTAAAAAATAAGAATTAATTTTTAATCGAAAGTATGAAGAAAATTTAACCTAATTTTGATTTTTTACTAATTATTTAATAATTAATTATTGAGGCTCTTTCTTGTGGCCTAAAAAATTATTAAAAAATTAATGTTAATTATTTAAAATTAATTAAAAATTAATTATTACTTAATTAAGTAAAAATTGAGTACACTAATATTTAGTATATCGACAGGAAGTTAAATATTCTATAAATGTATGCATACTGTTTTTCGTTAGCAGCAAATCGCTCGTGTCCATCGCTGGGGTGAGCAACTTTTGCAAATTGATCGGTTTTGGATCGCCGCTGTCCTAAAATGCAGACAAAAAAATATGGAAACGAGAAAATTTGTTCGACATTATTGTTTATTTATTTATTTATTTAATAGCGTTCGAAGCTCACTGATTATAGCCAGAATGCGATTACGTTTCATTTGTTTTAATTGAATTTATCAGATTTTAATATTATTGCTGATATCTATAGGCGAGTGTATGTTAATTCGTTAATTAAGAACATGCATTTGGCACACGAAAATTCCAATATTCCGTAATTTTCTAATTTTAACATTTTTAAACAGAAAATTTTGAAATACTAAAAAAAAATGATATTTCTAAATTCTAAAATATCTTGATTTGTTAATTCCAACATTTCTTAATGAAAAAAAAAAATTACCAACTTTAAATTTCTACAATTCTAAAATGAAAATAAAAAAATTCATATTCGAGAGATTATAAATTCTAAAATATGATAATTCTAATAAAATTCTAATAAAAAAAATAAAAATATTCTCTAAAATTCTATAATTCTTTGATTATTATTTCGGCAAACGAATAAAAAATGTTGTTGTTTACAGGACATCTTAATATTATTAAATCTATTCTAATTCTAACATTTTTAAACAGAAAATTTTGAATTACTAAAAAAAATGATGTTTCTAAATTCTAAAATATCTTGATTTGTTAATTCCAACATTTCTTAATGAAAAAACAAAAATTACCAACTTTAAATTTCTACAATTCTACAATTCTAAAATGAAAATAAAAAAATTCATATTCGAGAGATTATAAATTCTAAAATACGATAATTCTAAAAATAAAAAATATTCAATAAAATTGTATAATTCTTTGATTATTATTTCGCAAACGAATAAAAAATGTTATTGTTTACAGGACATCTTAATATTATTAACATAAATTTTTCAATAAAATATTGCATAAGGTATTTATTTTGAAAAAAATAACGGGTCTGTGCTGAAGTTCCTTAAGAGTGATGCTGCAGATTTGAGTGTATATGTATAGCTGCGGAATTTATGGCATATGACGTGCATTTTTGTTGCAGTAGCTGAGACACCAGCAGCTGTCGAGCGTCTCGTTATTTGAAGCATTTTCATGAAGCTTTTATACCCTTGATGACGACTCACCATCTCAAAGTGTAGAATCTTTGAGGTCAAGTGTTCGAGAAAATTTCGTTTAGCCGGGTCGTGTCTGTCTGATGGTTTGAACCCACGTGAACGTACTACAACATTGTCGGCCGATACGCTACGTTGCAAATGACTGTTTGGTTGCAAACTGTAGTTCACGCGCTTGTAATCGACATCTTTTGTCGTCAGGATCGACCTTGTTTGGTACCCTTGATTGCTCACGAAATTGCGCTTTGTACTACTACTACTTCTGCTAAAATATAAATAAGTTTTTGCATTTTAGAAAACTGTGTCTTTTTTTTTAAATTGTGTTTCATTGAATATGAAAATAACAATTTTTAGACAATTTTACAGATTATCAAGAAAAAATACATGTTCAAAATAATTCCGAGCATCTTTAAAAATTTCAGACTCGTTCAGACCAATTTTAGGCATGTTCAGAAAAAAATTGGTGTCCAGAAAAAATCAGACGTGTCCAAAAAAAATTGAGACATGTTCAGAAAAGTTCTGGCATGTCTAGACAAAAAATAAGTTTTTGTATTTTAGAAAACTGTGTTTTTTCAAATTGTGTTTCATTGAATATGAAAATAACAATTTTTAGACAATTTTACAGATTATCAAGAAAAAAGACATGTTCAGAATAATTCCGGGCATCATAAAAAATTTCAGACTCGTTCAGTCCAATTTTAGGCATGTTCAGAAAAAATTTGGTGTGTCCAGAAAAAATCAGACGTGTCCAAAAAATTTGAGACATGTTCAGAAAAGTTCTGGCATGTCTAGACAAAAAATTGGTTTTTGCATTTTAGAAAACTGTGTTTTTTCAAATTGTGTTTCATTGAATATGAAAATAACAATTTTTAGACAATTTTACAGATTATCAAGAAAAAAGACATGTTCAGAATAATTCCGGGCATCTTTAAAAATTTCAGACTCGTTCAGTCCAATTTTAGGCATGTTCAGAAAAAATTTGGTGTGTCCAGAAAAAATCAGACGTGTCCAAAAAATTTGAGACATGTTCAGAAAAATTCTGGCATGTCTAGACAAAAAATTTGTTTTTGCATTTTAGAAAACTGTGTTTTTTCAAATTGTGTTTCATTGAATATGAAAATAACAATTTTTAGACAATTTTACAGATTATCAAGAAAAAAGACATGTTCAGAATAATTCCGGGCATCTTTAAAAATTTCAGACTCATTCAGGCCAATTTTAGGCATGTTCATATTTTTTTGTGTCCAGAAAAAATAGGCATGTCCAAAAAATCAGACGTGTCCAGAAAATTTGAGACATGTTCAGAAAAATTCTGGCATCTAAACGAAAATCTGACTTGTCTAGACAAAAATTTGACATGTCTAGAAAAAATTAGGCATGTCCAGTAAAATATTTGAAAAGTCCAGAAAATTCGGAAATGTCCAGAAAAAAAATTCAGAGATGTCCAAAAAAAAATCAGAAACGTCCAGAACAAATTCAGACATGCCTAGAAATGATTCCGAAATTACCAGAAAAAATTCAGCCCTGTTCAGAAATATTTCAAAGATTAAAAAATTCGACATTTTCAAGGAAAAAATCAGTTTATCTGAAAAATGTCTAATATGATGGCCAAAAAAATTAAGAGATTTTCAAGAATAATGTGAGCACCTTTAGAACACCTTTCACTTATTCTGAAAGGTGTTCTAAAATTTTTACCGAATTATTTATAGCAGATTGTGAAAAATTGAAATGCAGATTTAGTATCATGTCTGGGTCATAAATAGTAACATATAAGGAGAGCTGAGGTCGATTAAGCAAAAGATTAATGATCCTATGAGGATCGTTTCATGTGCCAATACGCTCGATAGATCAGCACCGTTATAACTTTCGCGAGTGGCTTGGTCGGCATCGCAACGAAGAAATATTTTAGGTTTTTTTTTAGACCATTTTCAGGCATGTCCAGAGAAAATCAATCATGTCCAGAGAAAATCAGTCATGTCCAGAAAAAAACGAGTCATGTCCAGAAAAAATCGCACCTGCCCAGAAAAAAATGAGCCATGTCTAGACAAAATCAGTCATGTCCAGAAAAAATCGCTCATGTTCAGAAAAAAATTACCCATGTCCAGAAAAAATCTGTCATGTTTCAAGAATTTGCTGGTATGATTTAAAAAAGCAAACTCGGCCGGACAAAAAACAGACATGTTAAGATTTTTTTGCATGCTCAGGTTTCAGTCATTTCTGCCATGCCCAGATTTTCTGGACATGTTTAGTCCTTTATCTGCTCAATAAATCCGACATGTTTGTCGTGCCTGTGTTTTCCGGACATGTTTAGTGTTGTGCCTAGTCAATAAATCCGACGTTTTTGCCATGTTCAGGTTTTCTGGACATGTTTAGCCTTTTGTCTACTCAATAAATCCGACATTTTCGATGAACAATTGATTTTTTCAGAAATCAATTTTTAAAAAATGATCATCAAATTCCGAGATTTTCAAGAACAATATAAGATATTATTCAGAAAAAAATGTTGAGGCGAGTATTTTTCCAAAATTAATCATGACACCATTTGATAAATTGAAGTGAAAATTTAGTATCATATCTAGGCAATAAATAGTAAAATATAGAAAGAGCTAAGGTGCGATTAAACGAGAGATTAATGATCCTATGAGGATCGTTTCATGTGCCAATAGGCCCGATAGATCAGCATCGCTATAGTTTTCGCGAGTGACTTGGTGGGCATCGCCACGAAGAATTGGTTCTCTTCCAACATGCCAATTAATTCCGCGTTGCGGCATTGGCATGAGTACAACACGAGGTTCTGTGTGAAAGAAATGCTAAATTTATCTGTTGTAACGTAATACGTAGCGGCCGGAGAAGCCGCGACGGCCGCAGCCGCTGCAGAACGAAGCAACAGCAGCAGCAGCAGCAGAAGAAGCGGAATCGGCTTCGTCGGAGAATCGAGATCACGTCGTGTACACGAAGCGATAGCCCGAATGGGAAAGCTTTCGCAGCTACCCAATGTACCGAAGAGTTTAACTCTGCTCTCTTCGAGAAACTCTCGTTCGCGACTCACTATCGAACTTCTACCAGTTCCGATCGACAGTTACCACTTTCAGAAATAGACCTCGATATTCAGGGCTTTCGCAAGACCTCCCGAAATAGGAGCTTTCGAATTTAAGATTTTTTTTTTTGGTAATTTTTATTTCTAGGATATAATTAACTGGGTTGTTTTTATTGATTATATTTTTTAAATGATCTAAAATTGACTTCACTGTAAAAAAAATCTACATGAAATTTAATGTACTTTTACTGGAAGTTTTTATGCATAAACTAGTATATTAAATTGAATATACAAGTGTAATGTAAAATTAATGTATGGTACAGCACATTCAATAATTTAATTTAATTTTACAGTAAAAGTACTTGAATTTTAATAATTTGCTTTAATTCAACTAGAAAAGTACCTAAATTTTGTACCACAATTGTATATTTAATTTCGATTACGAGTTCATGCATAAAAACTTCCAGTTTTTTCTAACAGTGTTGGTAAAAGGAACGTAAAATTTTAGTGGGTTATATTTTTACTGCGTTTTTTTTACGAGTTTCCAAGAAGAGGCTTTTTTCGTTTTGGTACTTAAGATTTTAAAAATAATTTTTATTTCTAGGATATAATTAAGTGAGTTTTTTTATGGATTATATTTTTTATCAAAGTGTTTTAAGAATCATGTAAACCTGATTATCTAAATAGAAAGTAAAATTTAGTGGCGTATATTTTTACTGCGTTTTTTTACGAGTTCCTAAAAAGAGGCTTTTTTCGTTTTGGTACTTAAGATTTTTTTAATAATTTTTATTTCTAGGATAAAATTAAGTGAGTTTTTTTTTTATTATTGATTATATTTTTTATCAAACTGTTTTAAGAATGATGTAAACCTTATTTCCTAAATGGAAAGTAAAATTTTGTGGGATATATTTTTACTGCGTTTTTTTACGAGTTCCTAAAAAGAGGCTTTTTTTCGTTTTGGTACTTAAGATTTTTTAAATAATGTTTATTTCTAGGATAAAATTAAGTGAGTTTTTTTTTATTATTGATTATATTTTTTATCAAATTGTTTTAAGAATGATGTAAACCTTATTTTCTAAATGGAAAGTAAAATTTAGTGGGGTATATTTTTACTGCTTTTTTTTTTGAGTTCCCAAGAACTCAAAAAAAAAAAGCAGTTTTTATATATATTATATTTTTTTCTAGGATATAATTAACTGAGTTGTTTTTATTGATTATATTTTTCATAAATTTACTTTAAGAATGATCTAATTGTTTTAAAAATTAGCTGAAACTGATTTTCGGAATGGTAAATCAAATTTAGATTGGAATTTTTTTACTGTATTCTACTGTTTAACCATGAAAATTAACATAGTCAAATTCTATTTTTTATTGTGTTTAATTCATGATTAATTAATTTCCAAAAATATTGATAGGTTTTTATTTTATTCGTAATCTTTATTACAATTTCAATCAGTTTGTATAGAAAATATGAAAATATGAAATTTACTGCAGTTCTTCGTTCATTTGGTAAATAATTAGGTACTTTATCATATAAAAACTAATAAATTAGAGAAAAAGTCTATTTCATGCCAAAAATTTGTAGGAGAAAAATTAATTGACCACATACGTATTACTGGCGGTTAAAGGGTCAGTCATAATTTTTATAGAATACGCTATAATATTAATTTAAAAAAGACGTATCTCTATTTTTAGAAAAAAAAAAAAAAATGAAAATGAAATCTGTACTCATTAAATTCAATGCCACCTAATCTAACTACTATCCAAAGTAATTATTATTTTGATTTCGATTATTTTTTTACTTTTACAACATTATTAAACGAATCCAAAAAGATTTTTTGGTAAAAATAAAAAACCTAACGTAAATCGAAATCAATCGTGTAAGTTCGAAAAATATTTGCTTTCCATAATAAGGTTGACATTACAATTAGTAAACATGTATAACATAATTAATAGTGTGATTATAACGCATTACAATTGTAAGTGTTATTTTTTTTCGTAATTTATTTCATCACTAAATTATATGAAATAATTGTTATTAAACTTGTAGTGAAAACGCAATCATGTTTTAAATAATTGAAAAATTATATCTCGTCCCCATCCCAATAATTACAATGAGTACGACGAGCTGATCAACACCAGAGTTGTAAATCCCCATTAATTCATGAGATATAGTTTACAGTACAATTTGTTTTGTAATTATGATTTCATAATAATAATATGTAGTGATTATAAAATAGAGTGTAAACATTTGAATAGCTGAAAAAAAATACTAATTTTCGCTTTAATATTGCAAGAAATAGTGAAAAAAATGGAAGAAATAAGTAATGCATTACTTATTTTTTTCCATTTTTTGAAAAGGATTACCGTGAATTTTTATTGAAAAATAATAATTCTTGCAGCCATTCCAAAGTTTAATCATCGTATTACAATCGCTACATGTTATTATTATAAAACAATAATTATACAGCTGATGGTATCATCATCATTATTTCTATAAGTATTAGGCATTTACAACTCTGATCAACGCAAAGCAAAAAAGTTTTTCGTCTCGAGCATCGAACATCCAAACCGAATTGGCCTCAAGCGAAAGCCCAGCAAGATCCAAGTAGCTCCTGTTTATCTTCGGGGATTTTCCATGGTTATTTTCAACCACCAATTTCGTCCAAAGCGTTTTGTGCACTTCCTGGTAAACCGATTGGTCCGAGCTTTTAGTGCACGATAAATTTGATCTCTTGGCCACATTGAAATACAAAGATTTAGTTCCAATTTCAAAAAATCCAAATTAAAAACTACCGCATTTTTTTCCAGCTCAATATTCTTTTACGTTGATTAATAATTTATTACCAAAGAAGTAAAAAAATAATTTTTTTTAAAACTACATTCACAAAGTCCTTGAAAATTTAAAAACATATTGCACAAAATGAATGGCAAAGAAAAGGAAAAATCGCAAACAGAACAAAAATCCTAAAAATAAAAATAATCTTGACGTTGAAAATAACGATGAAAATTTGTCAGAAAACATTTGTGTCGATGACGTCGATGATCGGCGCTTGATTCTCGTTGGCTTTTGGTCGGTGGTTGTTTTTGTTATTGCGTAAGTATCAAGTTAAAAATATACTCAATAGTATCAAAGCCTCAATTTAAAAAAAAACCACCATAGACTCTTTAAATCGATTATTAAATCCCAATTAATCCAAAAAAAAAATCGTTGCTCTCAACTAAATTACCTGAGGACCCAAAAGATTAAATCTAATCTCCACATTCATTGTTCACTGCATTATTTATAACAAATAAGCCTAATTCTCTAAACCCAATGTACAATCCTATAAACGCAGTAAAAATAAAACCACTTGGCCGCATATATCACGAATAGTCGTTCGCTTGGCAATAAAAATAATAATAAAAACGGCAATAAAATTGCTTCGCGCACTTGACTACAAAAGCTCGCCAATAAAACCTCACGAATAAAGTGAATTACTTATCGTACGATGCTCTCCTCATCTCCGAATCTGCCGCTCGATCTAAACAATATACTTTTCCAATTCTTTTTATTTTCTTTAATTATAAAAAAAAAAATGTGTAATTCTTTTTTTTTCTTCTTCTTCAATTATCCAATTTACGTAATATCGCTAACGATCGGAGGCTCCGAGCGCGCACTGTCTTCAGCAAAAGGTACAGCGTAACACAACCACCGGAATCCACCGGGGATTTGCATCTTGCAAAATATTCCCGCTCAACATAGATATATGAAAAGTGGATGACTGCGCGGTTCCCATTTGCCTCGAACGCACCAGATTCCCGGATTTTGCGTCGTGATTCGAAGCGCATTTTTGTGAGTGAACAAAATTTAAAAAAAATTTTAAAAAAACACCGTCAGAATTCTTATTTTTCCTGCGATTAAAAAAAATGAGGAAAAAAATGGTATTCTATCGAGCGAAGCATATAGATGTGTATATATATCGGCTACCTGCGAGATCTACGCGTCCACCTTCCGCGAAAAATGTGGACCACTTAGCGGTTGAATATTTTAAGCACGAAAATTGCACGAATATCCGTCGATGCGTTTGGAGCGCTCTCTGGTCACGAGGCTCCACTTCATTCGAGGATTAAACACTGGCACAATATTATTCAACAAATCTACTCTGTCTTGGTGGTTCCGAAGCTCTTTTTATAAATTTATAAATACGTTTGTGTAAACCCAAGAGATTTTGTGCCTTGTGCGTTTGGTTTGCAAACGACGACTGCGTATCATCGTTCTTCTTCTTCTTTATAATGTGCGTTAGTGTGTGGATGTGTTTTAAGTTTTCCGGTATTATCGGATCGACAACAAGTCATATTTTTGGAGGAATATAATAGTCACTTTAACTAATGGAACCGAAGAGATAACGTTTTTAAAATAAAAAATCATATATCACTATGTTAACTTAAACGTTTAAATTTCATCGATACGACGGTTTTACACTTTTACATACCGCTAATTACAACACGAGGATGTGCTTTATAATAGCGCCCGGTCGTCGCTACTAACTTCCCGACTGGTTGCGGGTCGCACGCGCGATAAAAATAGACCACCAGAAGCGACACCTTAGAATTGGTTGTAGCTCGACTCTCGTGCAGCAGCATGTGCCGATGGACGAGACAGCGCAAAGGCTACTTTCAGCCCGACGCGTTTTCGAGGATCCCTACATCACGATACACGAAACATTGGGACGGCGACGTTGATGAAGATCACGAGTCGATTTCTCGGCCGATGATTCGAAGCTTCTTCGGAGACTTTCGCTGGGCGCTCGTCACTTTTCACTCTGCTGAAACTCGTTTTTTATTAGTAAATATAAGCAAATTATACTAACAAATTTTGAGCATTTTTCAAGTGTTTATTAGGGCTGTTAAAAAAAAACATAATTTTCTTATAATTGGTTGCTCCTGAAAAGCTGTATTGATTATCACAAAAAAAATGTTTCCGCGAAAGCTGGCATTTGTGCGATGATATTAAGTACTTGTTTTATATATTTATATAATTAGTATATTATTGTTTTATCCTCGATTTTACCAAGAAACTTCTTAACAAATTTAGCAAAAAAACTGCACAAAAAAGTCTAAACACAAAATTAGGAATTTAGAAAAAAAATGACTAAACATCAGAACGCTCAAAATTTGCTAGTATAATTTGCTTATAATTACTAGGACTGTTAAAAAAACATAATTTCTTTATAATCGGTTGCTCCTGAAAAGCTATATTGATTATCACAAAAAAAAATGTTTCCGCGAAAGCTGGCATTTGTGCGATGATATTAAGTACTGCCGCATCAAGGGCAAAATTCATGAAAAGCGGCGATTTTTATTAATTTTTTTCTTTACGTGGTGAAACGCTCATGGAGATTGTGGTTGCTTTCGATAGACTATGAAATTGTGCAAAGGCAGAAACATGTTCGATAATGTTTAGTACTGCCGCATCGACATTGAAGTTACCAAAATCAATAAATTAAATCCTTTAAAACATTGAAATATTTGTCTGCTCATCGACTATTTCGTGCGATTTCAAATGAAAAAATGGCTCTTGAAACGGGAGTCATGGATGATCATAATCATGATGATGATAAGCGATTTTCGAATTTTGGGAAACTGCGATATCGATGCGGCAGTACTAAATTTGATCATACAGGACTCCCGTTTCATGAGCCATTTTGTCATTTTAAAACGCGCGAAATAGTCGATGAGCAGATGAATATTTCAATATTTTAAAGGATTTCATTTTTTATTTTGGTAACTTCAATGTCGATGCGGCAGTACTAAACATTATTGAACTAGTTTCTGCCTGTACACAATTTCATAGTCTATCGAAAGCAATCACAATCTCCATGAGCGTTTCACCAAGTAAAAAAAAAAATTTCTAAAAATCGCCGTTTTTAATGAATTTTCGCCTTGATGCGGTAGTACTTAATATCATCGCACAACTCCCAGCTTTCGCGAAAACATTTTTTTTTGTGATAATCAATGCAGTATTTCAGGAGCAACCGATTATAAAGAAATTATGTTTTTTTGAACAGCCCTAGTAATTATAAGCAAATTTATAGTAGCAAATTTTGAGCATTCTGATGTTTAGTCATTTTTTTTTCTAAATTCCTAATTTTGTGTTTAGACTTTTTTGTGCAGTTTTTTTGCTAAATTTGTTAAGGAGTTTCTCGGTAAAATCGAGGGTAAAACACATTGAAATTTTATACCGTCGGAAATTTAAATTGGTTCGACAATCATTCTTTGGGTTCAGAATAAATAAATTACTACGATGGTTGAAGGTGAACTTAAAGATTTTTGAAAGAATTGCAAATAAGATATATTTCTTCTTTTTTTTATCGAGATTTTTATATTAGAATTGCGAAAAAGAATCTGGTTGAGTTCTAAAATTCAAAGTTGGATATCTTAAGAACGAGTTTAACAAGTGAGGGGAAATTTGGCACACAAGTAGAGAATTTATGCGTCATTGTTTATACTAATGTACGCAATAACTGAATCATCTGGTCAGAGTTTATGACATTTCGAATGTTTCGAAATAAAAATCTGTACTCTTTCGTTAGTTGCGTTAATTTTTCAGCTAATGAGCTAAATAGTTTTTTTCAGAAATAAAGTAATTATGAAGGAAGGTCGGCATTCAATTTGAGGTGAATCTATAAAGGTATTCGGATTTTAGACAATTTTAAATATTTGAAAAATTGCCATTGTCGCTCCAATTTACGACAATTTTGCAACTTTCCGCCTGAAATTCGGAAACAATCTCAAAAAAAACGCTGAAAGCCTTATTGCAAAGATTCCGCTTTATTTTCCTGTGACAATATGTCAAATATGTGCATCAAAGTCCTTGAAAAATTGAATTGACTAATAAATATGGGTAAAACGTTATAATTTTATTTTCAACGATTAAAAAATTAAAATTATGTACTTTTTTTCATGCAAATAGAAATTGGACTGAAAAAAAGAAATAAAACATTTTTGGTTGAAAATCATATATCTTTCGCTCTATTTTTTTTTCATACAGAAATATCATTACATACGCGTGATCTCAGACGTAAAATATGAAGAAAAATTAGTCCCAATCGTCGGATTTGATGTCTCGAACGATATCCGTGTTATCGCGAGGAAGATCCTCGTCATCGTTGTCCACAGTTTTTCTCATTTTCTTCTGCTTCTTACTTCTTTTCTTTCTCTCCGCGTCTTTCTTCAATCGTTCTTCCATCTCTTCAACTGGCATATCGAGATCGCTGTCGTCGCTGTCATCACCACCGCGCTTATTTTTCTTCGACTTTCTCAGGCTCGGCAGACGATAATCCGCAATCTGATCGTTCTGCGTAAGAAGTTTCAACTTTTGCGACTGGTGAAGTTTGTACCACGAGTCGTAGAAAGTAGCAAGTGGTGTTCCTTTAGTTTTCACGCCATTCTCCCAATTACGTATCGCGGCGAGATCCTTCAGATCTACGATTATTTGATTACGTTCGCGCTCCACAAACTGACGATTCTCGTTTATTTTATCGAGCAGTTGTTTCGCTTTTCTACAGAAATTCGCGACTTTGCATTTTTTCAAAAATACCTTCAACTGAAACACAAGAGAAAATATTAAATAAAATTTATAAAATTTATATGGTTTCTAAAAGACGATTTTTTAAACTAATCTGTATTTATTTATTTTTTTCAAAAATACCTTTAACTGAAACACAAGAGAAAATATTTATGAAATTTATACAATTTATATGATTTCTAATAGACGATTTTTTTTAACTAATCTGTATTTATTTTTTTCAAAAATATCTTTAACTGAAACACAAGAGAAAATATTTATGAAATTTATAAAATTTATATAGTTTCTAAAAGACGATTTTTTTAAACTAATCTGTATTTTTTTTTTTTTTCAAAAATACCTTTAACTGAAACACAAGAGAAAATATTAATAAAATTTATAAAATTTATATGGTTTCTAAAAGACGATTTTTTAAACTAATCTGTATTTATTTTTTTCAAAAATATCTTTAACTGAAACTCAAGAGAAAATATTAATAAAATTTATAAATTTTATATAGTTTCTAAAAGACGATTTTTTTTAACTAATCTGTATTTATTTTTTTCAAAAATACCTTTAATTGAAACACAAGAGAAAAAATTAATAAAATTTATAAAATTTATATAGTTTCTAAAAGACGATTTTTTTAAACTAATCTGTATTTTTGTTTTTCAAAAATACCTTTAACTGAAACACAAGAGAAAATATCAATAAAATTTATAAAATTTATATAGTTTCTAAAAGACGATTTTTTTTAACTAATCTGTATTTATTTTTTTCAAAAATATCTTTAACTGAAACTCAAGAGAAAATATTAATAAAATTTATAAAATTTATATGGTTTCTAAAAGACGATTTTTTTAACTAATCTGTATTTTTTTTTCAAAAATATCTTTAACTGAAATACAAGAGAAAATATTAATAAAATTTATAAAATTTATATGGTTTCTAAAAGATAATTTTTTTTTAACTAATATGTATTTATTTTTTTCAAAAATACCTTTAACTGAAACACAAGAGAAAATATTAATAAAATTTATAAAATTAATATGGTTTTTAAAAGACGATTTTTTTTAACTAATCTGTATTTATTTTTTTCAAAAATATCTTTAACTGAAATTCAAGAGAAAATATTAATAAAATTTATAAAATTTATATAGTTTCTAAAAGACAATTTTTTTTAAACTAATCTGTATTTATTTTTCAATGTGAAAGATAATTTTTAAAAATTACCTGCATAACGCAAGGAACGTAAAGATCCGGAAAATATATCGTGTGACTGTCCTTCGCTGCGTTCTCCAATATCAGCTGATAAATATTTTCGATAACTCCGTCTTTGAAGCCATTTTCTTGAAGTTGCGCTTTTGACATTCTCAACAAGCAGATAAAAGATATTGGCTTCATTGTGACGGTTTTGTGCCTTTTATTAAAGTCGTACGACGTCAAAATCTACAATAAATAAAATAAAATAAATTATACAAAATGTATACGATCGCTAAATTGATTAAAAATTTCGAAAATCTCACCTCCAGTAAAAACGGCAAAACTGGTATGAAAGTATTTGTCTCTCGAGAAATGTTTATCAACATTTGAGTGCAGTGGAATCGCAATGGATAAAATTGCGCTGTGGGAATGAGTTTTATCGTTCCTGTAATAATCTGCATTAAAAAAAAACAATTAAATTACATTTTTATTTCAATTCTGAGTCAAATTTTTTATTTTAAAAAATTTTAATTGAACAGAATATATTGCTTACCTGCACCAAAGGATACAGCAGAGAACGTAGCATCGATTGTGGTTTTGACAGCGTTATAAGCTCCGCCCAAAACCTTAACGAATTGATGAATTGCCAATTGTAGACAGTTTGGAAATTTTCCTATGAAAAAACAAAATTCCTGGTCACTCATTTGTCAATATATAGCAATTTTATAAGTTAAACTATTAAAGTTGTGGTTAAATTTGAAAGATGTTTATTGTTAAATGAGATTTTTCATCAAAGTATAGAAAATAAAAATTCATACATATGTTATTGCTCATTTGTAATAAAAAAAAATCATTCTAAGATAAAACATCCTCAATTCGCAGTTTTTTATATTAACATTTTTTCAATACACAAATTTAAAACTGTAGAAAGGTTTATTAAAAAATTTGAAAGATGTTTATTGTTAAATGAGATTTTTCAACGAAGTATAAGAAATAAAAATTCATACATATTTTATTGCTCATGTGTAATAAAAAAAAATCATTCTAAGATAAAACGTCCTCAATTCGCAGTTTTTTATATTAACATTTTTTCAATACACAAATTTAAAATCGTAGAAAAGTTTATTAAAAAATTTGAAAGTTGCCTACTGTTAAATGAGATTTTTCATCAAAGTACAGAAAATAAAAATTCATATATATTTTATATTGCTCGTTTAATAAAAAAAAATTATTTTGCAATAAAACATCTTCAATTTGCAGTTTTTTGTATAAACATTTTTTTAATACACAAATTTAAAATCGTAGAAAAGTTTTTTATTAAAAAATCGCAGGTATACCTTCTTTTTAAGAGTCATCGCGTTTCTCAGGTGAATTGCCAGTTGACGAATATACAGGAAAGCGTGATTGTAGGCAAGATTATTATCCAGCAGATAAATTTCCGCCAGAGAGTGTCTCATAAAATTGATACCTGGTAATGTTGTCGGGGAGACGAATTTCGAATTTTCTACATACTTTATGTACATCGTCTGCAATCATAAAATAAGCGTTTACGTATTTTCTCGATTTTAGAGCGTGTTATTCAGTACAGTAGAGCGTCGCTTATCCGAACTAATTCGGACCGATTATCGTTCGGATAATCGAAAATTCGGATGACCGAATATCAATCTTTTATGAAAGGGGAGGGAGAAACTGAAATGCTTAAAATATTAGAATATATACGTATAATATAATACATATTCGTATATAATATGTATGTATTTATCGAAAATTAATATTTTTAATATATCATATTGTTAGTATATATTATATATTCAGACAAAACCGCCAGACTTTATATAATATGCTATTTTCTTGGGAAAAATCGAGGATTTTTTCGGTTTTTTCGTTCGGAAAACCGAAAATTCGGTTAATAATCGACGCTCTACTGTATTAAGCATAATGGCTGAGCATTTTTTTTATATGAAAAATTAAACGCCTCAATATCGACATAAAAAAGTTTGAAACAATTTACATAAATTTCTGTGTCGAATATTATTTTGCTCAACAATAGCGTAATTCAATTATAATTTCTTACCTTAAGCAGCGATTCGAGAATTGATTCACGATGGCTTGTCGCCATCTGAAGAATACTCAAAAACGCGACAACTCGAACGGTTTCTTCGCCCGTCGACCACATTTTTAGTAAAATTCTGAGCAACGGTTTGTTCAACGACGAAAACGACTGAGTGTAAGGCAACATTTGATGCAAATGTTTGAGAAGAACTGTGAGAATATCCGATGACGTAACGTTTTGCAGAATCTGAAAAATGTTTTGTGAATAACAAAAATTCGATTTGAGGGGCCAAAAAATTTGTTCCTAATTTTGGAGTACATACTTTGATTAGATCGGTCAAATATGCCTTTAAAACACCTTTAACTTTGACAAATCTCTTCGATTTGTGAGCCTCGAAACGAGTCTCAGAACCAAGTTTCAAAAATCTTTTGAAAGCAGCTGGTAATTGCATTATGCACAACTGGACAACTCCGTTGAATACTGCAATCAAAGTAGTTATATTTGTACATTGTTTGCACATAAATAGATATTTTTCTAATAGAACTTCAATTTATTAGTCAAGCATATTTTTAATCTTAATGCTAATGTTTACGATTTTTCAAATAAAAATTACAATTTTCATGATTTGTCGCGAAAATCTTAATTTTCATGCTGTTCTGGTTGCTTTAATGTCTCTAAGGATAGAATTTTTAGACTTAAGATTAATCTAACGATTTTACCATTTTCAATCTTACGTTTTTACAATTTTTTATTTCTCGATTTTGCAACTTTTAATTTTACGATTTTATCATTTTTTATTTTTGCACATACCTGCACTTCCCTCCACTCTATAACGGAGGCTTTTTGGTCCATCTGGATCCGATATCGTGAGCAAAGCAGCATGAAAAGCTTCGACCACACATTTTATGGTTTTTGCAGAGCTTGAATAAAATTTACAATAATTATTTTATACAATGTTCTTAGCATATAAAAAAATTTCTATTTCCTCAGAAAGAATGTCTACATGAAACATCTTTAAAAGTAAATCCTTTACCTGTCTTTCTGAATCTCCTCTTGCCAGGTTTTCAGTAATTGCAAAGTTACTTTTTTAGGACCACCAGATTGTTCCTGCTTTTCTTCGCCCTCATGTTCATAATCACTCTCATCACTGCCAATCTATAATAAAATCGATTTCCGATTGTTCAATACAAATTTTTGTTCATTTATTTCTATAATCTGTAGTGTTTATACGAAAAAAAAAAATTAGTTTCGAGCGTACTTCAAGATTTTCATCCAAAGTATGTCTGAGATCTTCGCCATCGACAGAAGATTTGTCGTCCTGATCGGACAAATCAAAATCCAACAACTTCTTATCGTTTTGCTTCAAAAACGTGTAAAACTCAGGATCAGTCTCTTTTAATTTCATCAACGATTTTTTGTGCTCCGTCGGATCCATATCGCTCTCACCACTGTCGGAATCATTCTCGTGTTCTACTATACCTACAAATAATAAAAATCAGTATTCGTAACATTTAATTTATATACTTACATAAATACAAAAAGAAAACTCACTCGTGTTTCCATTGTGAGTCTCGTCATCACTGTCGGCATCTTCCGCCTCAAAGTTTTGATCGAAAAATTCATCGGTGCTCACAACGCTGAGGTCTTTTTTTACTTTTGGTGCAACTGTCTTCTTCTTCAGCCCTTTTTTCACCTTCTTTACTGTTTTCGTCTTCATTTTTGATTTCTAACCTAGAAACTTATACCTTATTTTATTTATAAATTACTTAAACACGCAAATAACGTCTGAATTATCTAATACAGTTTATAAAAATACTGCAGAGTTTAATAATAATTATAGAAAAAAACGATTATAACTAATAGAAAAGGAATTTTTCGGTATTTGTTTTAAATCGCATGGCCGTCACATGCTTAACCTCAAAATTTAACATACGAAATAAACGGCATATAAAATCGTTACAACGAGTAATTGGAAAATTTTGATTGTAATTATTAATATTACCTGTCTTTAATAAAAATTAACGTCACAATATTCACAACACTGTCAAACTTGTTATAAAAATATTACGTTCCGGTGCGATTTGAACTGAGAAAAATACTCAAATCTGATCTTATATATATAAACTTGAATCAAACACGTGGGACTAGTTCAAATGTCCGCCGCTAAAGTGGCGCGACAATACTACAATTAAACTTTAAATCTACGTACGTAAATAAAATTAGCCGGTCTATTTTGATTTTTTATCTTATGATTTTTTAAACTAATGATTTTTATACTTGAATAGAATTTTTTGGTTGTTAATTCGCGCATGAATTAAGAAAAACGTACTTATGCAATTTGACGAACATCGAAGTCTGTGATTGGTGGAAAAATATACATTGTGCACCTATCCATTTTTCAGCCAATCGCAGCCTTCGAAGTTAATCTCACACACAAGTATCTTTTTTAAATATTTTATGGATAAACTAATAAAGAACGAATATTCTAATTACGCTATAAATAATTAACGATCTTCGCTGCTTCGATTAAGATTTTGTACAGCAAAATCGGTTCAGAATTGTCAATTTTATTAACCAAAAAGTGTGCCTCAATTTTTTGTTCTTATTTTTTCGACCAAATCGGTTCGCAAAAATTCTTTTTTTTTCGAGCATTTTAGATACGACTAATTATTTAAATTATATAATATTCGTGATCACCAAATGTTTACGCATCGATTAAAAATTTGAAATGTATTGAATGAGAATTAAAATGTAAAATCGGTTAAGATTAGGAGCGAATTTAGATTAATTGATTAAATAATTTTTATTAGATCTTCTAATTAGGCCATCAATGATTACCAATCGACTGGCTGTATTAAAATTTTAAATGACAGTCATTTCGTTGTCATTTTACGGATTCAATAAATGACCGTCATTTTTCATCGCAAGTCACAAAGATGCTCAGTTCGCGTGCGATTTTCTCATTATGTAGCGTACAACGAGTAAGTACAAGGTGCCGGTACCTTGAAGAGTCATTTTCCGTCTGCCGTTAAATTTACAGAGAAGTTTTGTGATTTTTTGTAATTAAATTAAACGCGATGAGCACGGAAAATAATACTTTTACGAGATCTTTTGAATTGGAAAGTCGTGCGAACGTTCTGACGTTGTATCAGCAAAGAATAGGGGACGTCAGTTGTGTCGTGTGGGACGCTGCATTGGTGCTCGCTAAATATCTCGATGTGTGTTGCCGAAACAACCGATTCGGAGCGGATTGGTTGCGCGGGAAAAAAGTGCTTGAATTAGGGGCGGGAGTTGGATGTGTTGGAATGACCGCCGCGTGTCACGGGTATTTTTTTAAATTAATATAAGACATTCCACGTCACTTCAGCCACGTCAAAAAAAAAAATTATCTTAGTTTTACATAAAATAGCAATACCCAACGATATCGTTTCTCATAAATCAGGTTGACCATAAAATGTTGATTTTTATGCAATATCAGACGATACCGATTTTCATTAAAAATTTTAAAAAAATCGGTTCAATACAGATTTTTTTAAATCGGTTCAATACAGATTTTTTTAAATCGGCACAATACCGATTTTTTTAAAATCGGCACAATACCGATTTTTTTTAAATCGGTACAATACCGATTTTTATTATCGAAAAGTGAAATCGCTGTACCGATAATTATTTTTCAAAATCGGTATTGATTTTTATTTTCAAAATCGGTATTGATTTTTATTTTCAAAATCGCTATTGATTTTTATTTTCAAAATTGGTATTAATTTTTATTTTCAAAATTGGTATTAATTTTTATTTTCAAAATTGGTATTGATTTTTATTTTCAAAATTGGTATTCATTTTTATTTTCAAAATCGGTATTGATTTTTATTTTCAAAATCGGCATTGATTTTTATTTTCAAAATTGCTATTAATTTTTATTTTCAAAATCGGTATTGATTTTTATTTTCAAAATTGGTATTAATTTTTATTTTCAAAATCGATATTGATTTTCACTTTCAAAAATCGGTATTGTAAAAACGTATTATGCCTTCAAAGAAATCGTAAAAAAGTAAAAATATGGTCGGAAGATTATAACTTGATTTTTGGACATTTTTCCAAAATAATTTTTCTTTTTATTGCACTGGAATGATTTATAATTATCGATAGCATTAACGAATCAGTTATTAGATCAGTAATAAAGATTTACACTTACAGGGCCGAAGTTATCATGACTGATTTAGAGTCTGCTTTGCCAACGTTGGAAAGAAACATCAAATTCAACGAAAACCAATGGAAAAACAGCGGAGGCTCCGCCAGCACTAAAGTTTTAGCATGGGGCAACGAAATTCCTTCAGATTTGTCTCCCGATATTATTCTTTTAGCCGATTGCGTCTACTACTCGGAAGTAAGGTCTAATAATACTGAATTACAAATAAAAATATCATTTTCGCATAATCCTCCAACATTTGTTTATACTTCTTAATAAAAATAAATATATTTTCTGTTACTTTTGAAAAAAATTACTTTTTTTTCATAGATGAATTATTGGTATAAAAAAATCGATGCAACGGGCAAATTATTTTTTTCCGCGTATTATAATTTATTAAATTTCTTTTTAATTTCACAAAAATGTATAAAAATTAATTCCCTTATTTTACGCGTATAAAAAGCACAAACAGATTTGGGAGAATAATTTTTTTTCAATATCAACAAATCTAAAATTAAAGTTATGCCTTCTTTTCGTGTGATAAGTTCCAGAATTTAAAAAAAATAGCAGCATTTAGAAATAAAACTGATTCAGATTGATTATTTAAAGAATTTACTTTAAATTTCAGTCAATCAAACCGTTGATTAAGACAGTGGAAATTCTGTGCGAGCGCAATTCACAGGCCTATGCAATTTTGTCCCAGGAAGAGAGAGACACTCCAGGCCAGATTCTAGTTTGGAAGGAGTTTATGATGGAATTGACTGAAAAATTCGAGATCGATCGAATTCCACTCTCGGAGCAGCATCCGACGTATTCAAGCGACGACATACATCTACTGAAACTAAGTTTACGAAAATAATCATTTCTAATTTTTTAATTTTTATTATTATTCAATAGAACGATAAATATAAGAGAAGAGGAAGTAGGGCACAACATTTTAAATCTTAACTCCCCTTAATCAATGTCCTGAGCACGTGATATCATATCTCTTTATTAGCGAAGATCCAAGTTTAAGTTTCGTCATTTCACAAGTATAAATTTATAATGCACTTGCGTTTCCTTCGTTATCGAGTCGTTTTCGCGTAAAAATCGTAGCTTTTCTTGCGTCGCGTATTTTTTTTGTTTTTTTTTTTTTTTTACTTAAAACTTTCACATTCATTCTTGCGACGTGCTCGGAGCATCGCAATGTACTTGTTATTTCAGCAATTCTTCTTGAAGTTGCCCAAATCTTGCCTGTAAAACTTTCTCCCTTTCTGTCTGTCTATTGACATCATCCATCAGGCCATTTATTCTTCTCGGCACTGCAGCTTCTTCCTGAGCTTGCAAAAATTTGAATGTCGACAGTTCAAGATGAGATTGTTCAATTTGTTCCCAAACGTCGTGAAGTTGTTTGGTCAAAACTTGAGCGCGAGTCTGAAAAACATTGTATTTTTTTTTAAGCCATTAAGGGAAAATAAATTATGAGATAAGTAGAGAGTTTTCTTTGATATATACTTACTTGATAACCACCAGTAAGAATTTTCAACTTTTTTTCCATCTTTGCTGCGCGTTTCGCTTCGCCGGTCATGTGAACGCGATTTTCTTCCAATTTTCGCTCAAAAGCTTCGACTCGGTCTTTTTTTGAGGCCAGAGTTGCTCTTGTGTATCTTTTTTGCGGCTCCAAGTACAATATCTAAAGTAGATTTCGATAAACTGTTAATTCAGAAGTTTTTGATAACAATTTTTCTTTTAATAATAATAATAGCAATATTTTATTGGATACACAAGTGCTAAAATAATACAGGTTCAAAAGTACATCATTATAGAATATTCTCCGCAATTATTGGCTTAATTATAACAGTTTAAGTTTAGTCTCTTTTTTGGAGCAGCAATTGACCGAGTTTAATTAAATTTAGATTTATGAAATTAGATTTTAAACATCATAAATGCTTAAAATGTGAGTATTTATTTACTATAATTGATTACGTTAACTGTAAATAAATTGTTGGATAATTATCTATCGATTTACGTTACCTGTGACAAACATTCTTCCCATACGGTCGTATAAGCGTCCAGACTGAGATCACCATGAGCCATTCCTTCCCGAACAACCGCCATTTCATCGGCGATAAGTTGCTTTCCCTAAAGAAAAATATCTCGTTAAAAAACAAGCAATACAACTGTAGCAATAAATTGATTGATAATTTATATGAAAATCTTATCTTCACAAAAGTTTTGTATGATTTTTATGAATAAATGTATTAATTTTATTGCTAGAATCGATGAAACACTCTGTATAAAAAAAACAATAATACAATAACAATAATTAATCAATAATTTTGAACTCACCGCAGTAAGATCGTTCGTTTCGAAATTCTCGTAGGGATGTTGATCCAAGTACGATTGAGCTTGAGTGGCAACAGTTGCCGCGCGTTTGTTATTCAGCTGGACTATAGGATTTTGTAGCGAGTCGTATTGCAACATCGTGATCATTTCCCTCTTAATCAATTCCTCCGCCTAATATTTTCAAAAATATGTTATTATTTACGAAAATTTGAAGATAATTCTTATATTTAAATTAATTTATTTACAAACTTATTGAAACTCTGAAAATTATATTTAAAGTAATAAAGTCATATTCAAAATACGAAAAACACATTAAAACTGAGAAAATTATATTAAAAATACGAAAAACATATTAAAACTGAGAAAATCATATTCAAGCTAAGAATTATTGTTAAACAGATATAATTTGTTGTTCCGTACTCTTTGGAGATCCGTAAGCGGCGAATCCATTATTGGTCGCAGAATATTCATGTTAACTTCCGTCGGCCGTGGCAATCCTCTTTGAATTACTTGGGAGCGTCTGGCGAGTTCTTTTTTCTCTAAAAAAGAAACAAGACGAAACTTTACTTCACGCTGTAGGCACCAAATTCATAATATCCTTAAATAGTAGTTAAATTTTAATTAGTGAGAAGAAATAATTATTCTTTATTCGAACTTACTCTGTTCGAGAATTTCTTGTTGCTTTCTAGCATCGATGTCAGCTTGATCCTCAACAACATCGGCAGCTGTGTCATCGATTCCGTCGTCATTGGTCTCGTTCTCCGGCACGACGATCTCATAGTCGTTTCTTGGAGCCGGCAAAGTGCTTAAACCTGCTCGTAGTTGTTCCTTTACTTGTTTTTGAAGCGCAGGAGTCTCAGAACCGTCGAGACCATCGTCAGGATTAATACTGAGCTTATCGCGCACAGGTGTCGGCGCTAAAGCTCCGTTTTGACTTCTCAACGAAGCTGGAGTGTTGAACGAATTGTTTAGTGGCGTTCCATCGCTACGTTGAGATCGGAAAGGCGTTGTTAAAACAGTATTCGGAGTCGCGATCGCACTTGCGGCTGGAACTACGCCGCTGAAGTCCGGATTCAGAAGAGGAGTGTTCAGGCCACCTGCGTTACAAAAATTAACGCAAATCTATTAAATTTTCAACACTTGCTATTTTTTAAGGACAGAAATTTTTGCAACATTTTTTAGAGCTGTTTCTACAGCAGCGTTCGCATAATTACGTGGAAAGTCATCGTGTGTGTATTAGGGCTGTTCAAAAAATATAATTTTCTTATAATCGGTTGCTCCTGAAAAGCTGTATTGATTATCACAAAAAAAAAAATGTTTTCGCGAAAGCTGGCAGTTGTGCGATGATATTAAGTACTGCCGCATCAAGGGCAAAATTCATGAAAAGCGGCGATTTTTGTTAATTTTTTTTTTACGTGGTGAAGCGCTCATGCAGATTGTGGTTGCTTTTGATAGACTGAAATTGTGCAAAGGCAGAAACATGTTCGATAATGTTTAGTATTGCCGCATCGACATTGAAGTTACCAAAATCAATAAATTAAATCCTTTAAAACATTGAAATATTTGTCTGCTCATCGACTATTTCGTGCGATTTCAAATGAAAAAATGGCTCTTGAAACGGGAGTCATGTATGATCATAATCATGATGATGATAAGCGATTTTCGAATTTTGGGAAACTGCGATATCGATGCGGCAGTACTAAATTTGATCATACAGGACTCCCGTTTCATGAGCCATTTTGTCATTTGAAAACGCGCGAAATAGTCGATGAGCAGATGAATATTTCAATGTTTTAAAGGATTTTATTTTTTATTTTGGTAACTTCAATGTCGATGCGGCAGTACTAAAGATTATCGAACATGTTTCCTTTACACAATTTCATAGTCTATCGAAAGCAACCACAATCTCCATGAGCGCTAAACCAAGTAAGAAAAAAAATTTCTGAAAATCGCCGTTTTCAATGAATTTCGGCCTTGATGCGGTAGTACTTAATATCATCGCACAACTCCCAGCTTTCGCGAAAACATTTTTTTTGTGATAATCAATACAGCATTTCAGGAGCAACCGATTATAAAGAAATTATGTTTTTTTGAACAGCCCTAGTGTGTATGTTGTTGTCACTCAAAATTCAAAATTACATATCTCAAGAACTGCTTTAACAATCGGGCTGAAATTTAGCAAACATGTGAAGCAGATCAACGCCTTTGTTTATGGAAATTTTCAAAAAAATTCAAAAATATGTTCTAATTTTATTTGACTTTGCAATTATCGAAAAATTTCTATACGCTCTCCAGCATCCGCAAATTTTTAGCTAATGTATAATTTTTTATGAATAAAGCTATTTTCGTAGAGGTGGCTTTGTGAAAAATGAAAATTGATGAGGAATGTGCAAAGTTCTACTTAGCAACTTTTTAAAAATATACTTTAGAATAAGAATGAACCAAAAAATAAAAATTAAGTTAGATTTGGCGGGAAAAAAAAATGGTCCGTGTAAATTACGCTAATTAAATTAAGCAAATAAATATACACTATTATAGTAACTCAGTAATTTCATACATTATATCACCTTTTAAATTTCTCTATTATTTTCACTGTAAAAGTCTTCGATCCTTAGGTAAATAAATAAATAACTAAATAAATAAATAATCGAACCTTTCAATGGCGTATCAACATGAGTCAGAGCCATAACATTTTGTGCTTCCTGCAATACGCGATCGATGACCGCAGGTGTGCGTGGAGTCACAGCGACATTCGGCGTCAAAGAATAATCCGCCAAAAGGCTATCGGAGAGCGTGATTCCACTTTCGGTAGCGACTTCTCGGGCGACTTCAGAAGCTCGTCCAAGTTTAACAACTTGTTGCAGTTCCTGATCGGAAATCTGAGGTTCCGGTAGAACGAGTTTGCTTCTTTTCTTCAAAGGTTCGTCATTATTCAGCATTCCCATTGGTATATCATTTTCCTTGCGTTGTTTCATCTTTTGCTTGTCCTTGCGTCGTTCAATTTCTTCTTTTTCTGTTCTAAGTTCGCCGTCCAAATGCTGTTGTCGCATCCGCGAAAAATCGGCCGCCAATGGATCGACGTGTTCGGTTGACGTGTCATAAAATCCCGAGGCCGGACGTTTCTCGAACGGAATTTCTGTGTTGTAATTTACACCACGTTTGCGTTTGTTCTTTTGATTTACGGTTATTCCCGCAGCTCTTAATTCTCGACGCTTTTGCAATGCAGCCAAACGACGAGCCTCCTCCAATTGCTTCTCTCGAGCTTTACGCTTTGCTTTTTTACCCTGAGTATTGGCGAGTCTTGCTCGCGCTTCTGACAACATTTCCAATTCTGTAGAAAAAAGGAAAAATCAATATGTGTAATCGGTTTTTAATACTTTAATAACAAGTACAATTATATACGGATGTGTTTAGAAAAGTGTAAAACAGAAATAGCTGCAGGTAAAGATGAAGAAATTAATTCTGACAAATGCAAGCTGCAATTATTTGATTTTATTATAATTTAACGAAATCAGTTACATTTTTAATCAGAAAAATTTGGTCTAATGTAAAATCAAAAATGTAATGAATAAATAAATGTTTATTATTATCATTATTTACAAATTAGTAACAGATACATGATAATACTAATAATATTTGCTGCATTGCAGCATTTAACCATAACCATATTGTCTATTAATAAATAATAATTAATAAATAAATAAATAATTAAAAATGTAATATAATATATAAAATAAATAGCACACTGTCCCCCATAGTAATAAAAGTATCGTTTCTTAATTATCCTACTACATTATATTTGGCGACGAGAGTAAATTTGGAAGCGTGTTATGGGACAGTATATTAATTTCGCACGATGCGATAAGTGACTATTATCACAGTAGAAAGAGTTAATTAATTGAAAATGTCGAAATTCGACGATGCCTTTGTGGAGCGAGAGAGGATTTTAGAGAAGCGTGCACAAGAGTTAGAGCAATATCGAAGAGCTTTGGATCAACAACGAGAGGGTCTTACATCACAGCAACAAGAATTGACTAAATCAAAGGAAACATTTTTATCTGAGCGGAGAAAATGTGAAGAGGATATCCAGCGGATGAGGGACGAAAGCATAGCGCGTGTCGAGCAGCAACAGGTACCGAGCGTTAATTTTTTTTCTACGATTGGATCGTTGGCTGAATTTCGTATTGGTGACGATTGGGAATTGTACGAAGAACGTTTGGCTCAGTATTTCGTGGCTAATAACGTTCCAGAGAATCGTCGAGTTGCGACGCTGGTGACCTTGATAGGTCAAGACGCATACAAAACATTGAAAGATTTGTGTGATCCTGTTTTGCCTTCTGCTAGAACGTATCTCGAATTATGTGAGATTTTGAAAAGACAGTTTGCTCCTAAAGTGGCAGCTTTTAAAGAAAGGCGAGAGTTTTTCAATTTAGCGCAAGGCGACACAGAGTCGGTCAACGACTGGTTTGCGCGTTTAAAAGCAAAGGCGGTAAAGTGCAAGTTTGGAGCTATGCTTGACGATAAAATTAAAGATGGTTTTATTACTGGTTTGAAGGGTGGTCCAGTGCTTGACAAGGTGTTTGAGCAGGAGCCAACTGCTTCACTTCAAGAAATTCTCGAAGTTGCGAGGAATAAGGAGGCTGCGTTGGCTGCTAAGTCGACCAGCTCATCAGTGGATCTTCATAAAATTTATTCTCGAACGGCCAAGGGGGCTTTGAAAAGAGATTCAACGTACAAAGAAACGGCGAAAGACAAGGACACGACATCGAGTCAACGCGATCGAGCAAGCAGTTCGTCGCACCGTCCGAGAGAATCTTCGAGGGAGGAATCGTCATCGGAGCGGAAATGTAATCATTGCGGAGGTGTTCGGCATAACTTTAAAGAATGCAGGTATCGAGATTTTAGTTGTAATATCTGTAAAAAGGTCGGGCACTTAGCCAGAGTATGTAAAAGAAATGAGCAGTCCAGTTCAAATAATAATAACTATATAGAAGCAGAGTCTGATGAGTTGCTCGAAGTATTCGACATGCTTAAAGTCCAAAACAATAACAACGAAGACGGGCACGACTTAGTAGAGTTGACCGTTGAGGGAAAAAAAGTTGTTTTCGAGATCGACACAGGCGCTGGCAAGTCGGTAATTCCTGAAAAGGTTTATAAGAAATATTGGTCGCATTGTAAACTGGAGAAGACAGCGGTTAGGCTGCGTATGTATGATGACTCTTTGTTGGAGCCTCTGGGCGAGATTAGTGTTGATATTTGGAACAAAAGTCTTAATATTCGTGGAAACCTTGTGGTTGTGAAAAAAGGAAATCGACCACTGTTGGGGAAAGATTTAATGAAACCTCTTGGATTTTATATAGCGACAGTCAAATTTGTTGAAGTAGAAACAGAGGTTAAAGATATTTTAGAAAGATACGCAGATTTGTTTGATAAGACGCTGGGTAGATATAGATATGAAAAGATTGAGATAAAATTGCAACAGGAGGTTGAGCCGAAATTTGTTAAACCACGGCCAGTGCCGATGGCTTTAAAAAAAAAGTTAGATGAGCAACTCGATAAATTGGTAAAAGATGGAGTAATTTCGCTAAGAACCACGAGCGCGTGGGGGACTCCGTTGGTTCCAATTTTAAAAGAAGATGGTAGTGTGCGAGTGTGTGCCGACTATAAAATCACAGTGAACCGTTATGTTGAGGATATAAAACATCCTTTTCCGCGGATTGAGGAGGTGTTCGCGGCTCTGAGCGGTGGAGATAGATTCTCGAAGTTAGATCTTGCGGCTGCGTATAATCAATTAGAGGTTACTGAGGAGTCTAAGGAAATTTTGTCGTGGAGCACACATCGCGGAATTTACCAATTTAATAGGTTGCCATTTGGTATTAAATCGGCATGTTCTATCTTCCAGCGCACTATTGAAAAAGTTTTACTAGGAGTTGATGGTGTTGTATGTTTTCTTGACGACATTGTTGTCACGGGTAAGAATCGAAGTGAACATTTGAGAAATCTTGAGGAGGTGTGTAAGCGTCTTTCTGATGCAGGATTCAGATTAAATGAGAGGAAATGTAGTTTTTTTCAACCAGAAATCAAGTACTTGGGACATATTATTGATAAGAACGGTCTTAGAAAAGATCCTGAAAAGATATCTGCTATGGTTAAAGTTCCGAGGCCATCAAATGTTCAGGAAGTACAAGCTTTTGTCGGCATGGTCAATTACTATGCAAAATTTGTCCCTACGTTTGCGAATATCCTAGCGCCTCTTTATGATCTTGTCAAAGCTAAAGAATTTGTTTGGTCTAAAGATTGCGAAAGCTCTTTTCTAGCGATAAAGCGCGAAATGTCGGCGGAGTGCTTTCTGATTCATTTTGATCCGAAGTTGCCTATTAAGTTATCTTGTGATGCGTCTGGTATCGGAATCGGAGCCGTTTTATCTCACGTGTTGCCGGATGGATCAGAAAAACCTATTTGTTTCGCTTCAAGAGTACTTAGAAAATCAGAAAAAAATTATTCGGTTATCCATCGCGAGGCATTAGCTATCTATTGGGCGGCGCATAAATTTTATCAGTATTTAGTAGGAACCGAGTTTATTTTGTGTTCAGACCATAAGCCTCTGCAAATTTTGTTTGGCGAAGAAAAAGGGTTACCGCAAATGGCCGCTGGCAGACTACAGCGTTGGGCTTTGTTTTTGAGTGGCTTAAGATATAAGTTTCAATATGTTCCGGGGAAAGAGAATGGTGGCGCGGACGGATTGTCGAGGCTGCCAATCATGAGTGTTAAAAAAGATGTAACTGATGATGATTATTTTCATTTTATTGTAGAGGATAGAGTACCCGTGACAGCAGATGAAATTCGAAAAGAAACTAGTCGTGATAGTCTGTTATGTAAAGTGTTTTTATATACGAGAAATGGTTGGCCGGAAGTGCACGATGAAGCGTTGAGTTCTTATGCTCGTAGGGCGAACGAAATAAGCCTGGAAAATAATATCTTGATGTGGGGTTACCGAGTAATAATTCCGGAGAGTTTGCGATCGATTCTTTTGGACGAGATACACAGTTCACATCTAGGAATGGCTAAAATGAAGGCTGTGGCTCGCCAGTATTTTTGGTGGCCAAAATTAGATTCAGATATTGAAAATTATGTTAGGAACTGTGAAGCTTGTATGGAAGTTTCGAAAGCACCTCAGAAAGCTAAGCTAATCAAGTTTCGTGAAGCATCAGTTCCTTTTGAAAGAGTTCATATTGATTTTTTGGGGCCTTTTCATGGGAAAGTTTATTTAATTATTGTCGATGCGTTTTCTAAGTGGCCTGAGGTGTTCGAAATGACTAAGATGGACTCTTCTAGTACTATTGAGAAGCTTCGCGAATGTTTCGCGAGGTTTGGGTTGCCTCAAATGATTTTTTCGGACAATGGTAGGCAATTTACATCGGAGGAGTTTGCTCAATTTTGTAAGGTGAACGGTATTGTCCATAGAACATCTGCTCCGTTTCATCCAGCCACTAACGGCCTAGCTGAGAACGCAGTTGGTGCGTTTAAAAGAGGAATCTCAAAAGCATTAAATGACTTGCGTGAAAAATCGGTGAAAATATCGACGCTTGTGAATAGATATCTGTTGACGTACCGAAACGTTCCGCATTGTACGACCGGGGAATGTCCCGCGAAATTATTTTTAGGAAGGAATGTAAGAACTAGATTAGATTTTGTAAGTGTGACTGCGTCGGCCAAAGCGAGAGAAAAGCAGATGAAATATTTTAATGGTAATCGTGAGATTGATTTTGCGATCGGCGAGAATGTTTACGCGCGGGATTATAAAAATCCGTCAAAGCCTGTATGGCGAAAAGCATGCGTTACAGAAAAGCTCGGAGAGAGAACGTATTTGTGTAAAACTGTAGACGATAATTTGATCTGGAAGAGACACGTTGATCAGCTTATTAAAGGAGGGAAGTTCTACGCGGAAGAGTTTCAAGATCTTGATCAATTAACAAACAAGTTTGGTGAAGATAATCCTATGAAATCAAGCATTGAGCTCGTTAGTGAAGATAAAAGTGAGTCGAGTGATCGACAAGTGTTGTGCGCACCGTTAATTGCGAACGTGGATAATCCACATGAGAATGTAAGTGTGTGCGAGAATGTAAGTTCGTCGAAGCTCAGTCTACCTGCGTGTAGCAATGATGTTCCTGAAAAGTGTCTTGAAAATTCGATGATTCAGGATGCGGAACCTGGTCAATGTGATAGAGCATTTGTTAGGAAACGTAACGTTGTAGTTCACGACGGGAATTTAAATGTTAATCAGAGAGCTAAAAGGGTTGTTAAGCCCGTACAGAGATTAAACTTGTAAGTTTGTTATACTCGGGAAGAAATCCAAATGTTTAAGGATTAGTGTGTTGTATGTGGTATGAGTAAGTTAAAAGTTTGTACGAAATGAATTGTTATTAATAATCTTAAAAAGGGGGAATCTGTAACGTATTCAGCGTTTGGGTTGGCATTACTGCTTCGAGCATTTGGTCCTCGTCGGTTGAGTAAACTAGTCAGTCTCGCTACGGCCGTCGCTCTAAGTAGTCTACTGTATAATATATAAAATAAATAGCACACTGTCTCCCATAGTAATAAAAGTATTGTTTCTTAATTATCCTACTACATTATACATTTAATTCACATTTTTTATTGTTAAATTAAAATGAGTATTATACTAGTTCAAATGCAGAATTATTGAAGAAAAAATAAATCGGTGGCTGTAAATTTAAAAAAGAGGATACATTAAAATAATTGTTTACCATCTTCGTCCATATCCTTAGGGTCAGGCCTAGCAGGTTTTGTTTCAGGATTTGGATCAATTTCTCCAGGCTTCAGTTTTCTGGGATCATCAGCTGCATCCTCTCCTTCCTCTTTCTTCTGTGCTTGGTCCCTAAAATTATTTATTTATTTAACATATAATAACATTAAGTTGAAATAATGTACAAACTTAAATCGTAAAGATGAAACTATATTATTAGACAAACTAGAAACAACAAAATACTAATTTGATTTATAAAAATTGCATTTCGATGTTTAATTAATGAAGTTTCTTTCTGTAGGATAAAAATAATTTCCCTCCATGAAGCAAAAATATAAAATGATTGTAATATTTACAATAAAATTAAACACAATATTAAAAATTCATAGACTTAAAGTGTAATACAATATGAATAAATATAAATAATATATACAATGTATCGAATAATAAACACCGGTGCGATGGTCTAGTGGTCAGTGTACTGACCTCTAGTCCAGAGCATCGGTAGGTCGCGGGTTCGATTCCCGGTGCCGTCGATTTTCGTCGAAAATATAAATACGGGCGCGATGAAGCTCCAGATGTATACATGAGACCCACACAGGTATTTCTACCTGTGGAGGTCACATGTATACAGCTGTAGTCCGTGTTTACGTTCTCGACGAAACGTGACGTAGCTCCGGTGCCAGGAGGCGAACTCGAGACCGGCTATATCGGCATAGGTTTTCCGCAGTTTCCCTATGCCCATAGCAGAAATGCTATGGCAAATGCGATATAGAGGGGGAAGTCGGATGCGGCCGCATGGGGACCTGGTTACTGATCCGGGCCGACCCTGTAATAGGCGTAGTGCCTGCAGACGGGGGGAAATGCAAAAAAAAAAAAAAAAAAAAAAAAAAAAGTATCGAATAATAAAAATGGGTGCGGGTCAAAATAGCGAATAGTTAAAATAACGAATTTCAAAATAATGGCCATTCTAGATTCATACATTCATTATATTTAAATTCGCTATTTTGATCCCCACCCATAAAAACCATGAATTAAGCAACTTACAATAAATATTCGTATCTTTCCAAACATTGTGCGGCGGTACGTCCGATAATTGGAGCAATCGTCCGCCACTGTGTGGGCATAAGTTTAGCGAGATGCAAGAGTTTTTCGTCTTCCTCTCTGCTCCATTCTGTCTTTTTGATGCTCGGATCGAGCCACTCGAACCACCGAGCTTTGCATTGCTTTGCCGATTTTCTATGCAGCAGCGACGCAATACGACTCCACTGATTTTTTCCATATTTCATAACAGCCGCTTTTAGAATTTCATCCTGAAATAAATTTTCGGTTATTTAACGTTGATTTTTAAATCACTCGTGTATGTTTTTTTTAATTGTGCGGTAAACAAAAAAACTCGAATGGAGTATTTGTAGGTTATGTTGATTTATACGTACCTCGGTGTTTCGCCAAACACCACCTTTTATCATTATACGCGGCATTTTGGATTATTTTTCACGTTGCGACTCGTTCAGGGAAGAATTTTCGTAGTATTTCACACTAATTAACTATGTAACTAACGTTAGGTTCTTGCATAAATCCGTCAAAAACGACTCGACGCTATTGTGCGGCATTCACTGCAACGCAAACCGTGCTTTGACTTCGTCTTCTTCTTCGACTATTAGGTTGGGTCACAGAAATATGAACACCATACCACACCATACCCACCAAGGTACTGACTGGTACTGACCACCGTTGCTCAGTACCAAAGAACATATATTATATGGAAGTGTATAGCTTATGGGCCGACTTGGCAGCATTCGCTGGGGTAAACCGCTAGTACCTTACCCCAGCACTACGGGCGCTGTCTATATCGGTGTGCACGCATACTGCTATATGCCCACCTCTTTTTAGGCTCCGAGCCAATCAGGGCTTGGGGTAATCGCGCCTCTCGCTCGCACTGCCGCTTTCTTATGCTTGGGGTAATGGTGCGTTCTCGCTCGTACTCATGCGCTTCCCTTCTCTCTCGTACACTCGCTCTTCCGATAGTGCGTTTCTCGGTCGCACTCGCATATTCTAATGCTTGGGGTAATGCTGCTTTCTCGCTCGCTCTTATTCCTTTTTTGGATCATATAGCTGTTATTAACGAAAGCGTTTGCTTTCGTTAATAACAGCTATATGATCCAAATATTAACGAAAGCAAACGCTTTCGTTAATAACAGCTATATGATCCAAAAAAGGATTCATGAATTTCGCGAAATCTAATGGTAATTTTCGCAAAATAAAGGAGAAAACAATTAATACCAACGTTTAATTTGGTTTTGTTTTAAAAAAATCGGAAAAACGTCTATTTAAAACAACAGTTGAAAATGTACCTAATAAATTGCGAAATTCATGTATCCTTTTTTGGATCATTGTTATTAACGAAAGCGGTTGCTTTCGTTAATAACAGCTATATGATCCAAAAAAGGATTCATGAATTTTGCAAAACCTAATGGTAATTATCGCAAAATAAAGGAGAAAACAATTAATACCAACGTTTAATTTGGTTTTGTTTTTAAAAAATCTGAAAAATGTCTATTTAAAACAACAGTTGAAAATGTACCTAATAAATTGCGAAATTCAAGGATTCATGAATTTCGCAATTTATTAGGTACATTTTCAACTGTTGTTTTAAGTAGACATTTTTCCGATTTTTATAAAACAAAACCAAATTAATAGCGATTATAAAACAGAGTGCAAACATTTGAAGAGCTGCAAAAAATACCAATTTTCACTTCAATATTGGGAGAAATAGTATAAAAAGGATGCAAAGTAGAACCTTGCACATTGCTTCCTCATTATTTTTCGCGTTTTACAAAGCTACCTCTATGAGGAAGTATGTTATTCAATTTTTGGCTTCCTCATAGAGGAAGCTTTGTAAAATGCGAAAAATAATGAGGAAGCAATGGGAAAGCTTCTACTTTGCATCCTTGTTTTAATTAGATAAATATACATATTGTGGATTCGCTTTTTCTATTTCGTTATTACGTTATGTCGTGATTATTAGAGCGTTTCCGAAAGTGAATGTGATAATGTATATTTAAAAAAATAATTCAACATTCCATAAAATCAAAAATTTCATACCGTTCGTTACTAAATTATACATATATAATGGCTGAATATTGTTTCATTTATATACAAAGTTTGAGCTCGCTGTCTTAAGTTTTGCAAAAGTTTGCAAATGTCAATTTTTTCAAAAATCAAAACATCATAAAATTTTTACGGTACAACCGATCTTAACCAAATTCAATAGCGATCACCGGCGTATGAAAGCTCACATTCATACCAATTTTAAGATCAATATCTCGAAAATTGAAAGAGTTATCGCGTAAACAGACATTTTTCAAAAAATTAAAAAACGCGTAATAATTTAACGATGAAGTGGATTTTTACAAAAATCTGCATTGAACGATGAGGCTTGATCCCTCTATCCATGGTCCTAATTTCAGCTTGATATCTCAAGGCATTCCCGAGTTATAAAGGTTTACATTTTTCGATCGTGTAACACACACACACACACACACACACACACACATTTTTTCTAAATCACTTTTCTCGACGTTTTGGCCCATTCTGAGTGTACTGACATGAAAATCTCGAAAAAAAAATTTTTTCATGAAAACGAAGCTTCCTCTATGAGGAAGCAAAAATGGAAGAAATACTTAATGCATTACTTTCTTAATGCATTAATTATTTTTCTTCATTTTTTCAACAAGATTACCTTCAAATTTTATTAAAAAATAATATTGTTTGCAGCTATTCAAATGTTTACACTCCGTTTCATAATCGCTATATATTATTATTATTAAATCATAATTACAGAACAAACTGTACTGTAAACTATATTTCATGAATTAATAGGGATTTACAACTCTGTTGTTAAGGGGAGGGAGTCAGGTAAAAAAAATTGATTTTGGAAATTCAATATCATCCAAATCCTATTGCATATAAAAATGCCCAATGCACTATATTGTTGGTACTCGATGAAAGGATTTTTTGCTGTCGTCTGACTTGCATATGCTTTTCAATATTATCTTAAGCAAAGTTCTTAGGTTTTCCATTCTGCGCATGATTCAAATCAAACTACCAGGCAGATTGGAATGGTTGACGTCTCATTTTCTTCTTCATGAAAATATACACCGGCTAAATGGAGCAAATGTTAATAAGAGGTAATATTTTTTAAGTGACATAATTATTAATAAATAAATTTCATGCTATTTTCTAAATCAGTGATTAACTTTGCTTTCAGAATAAAAAAAAATAGTTTGCTCCATTTAGCCAGTGTATCTTTTCATGAAGAAGAAAATGAGACGTCAACCACTCCAATCTGCCTAGTAGTTTGATCTGAATCATGCGCAGAATGGAAAACCTAAGAACTTTGCTTAAGATAATATTGAAAAGCATATGCAAGTCAGACGACAGTAAAAAATCCTTTCATCGAGCACCAATAATATAGTGCATTGGGCATTTTCATATGCAATAGGATTTGGATGATATTGAATTTCCAAAATTAATTTTTTTGACCTGACTCCCTCCCCTTAATACTAAAAGGTTAATAAGTTTAATGTATATAATTAAAAATGATAAAATACTTCGGGCTTCGTTCAATACGAATATTGAACGATTTATTGTGCTTTGCTTGCAAACAACAAATTCACATCTTATTAGTTAAGTTAAACACTTTATTGTGTTATTCTAAACAAAAAAAAAGAAAAAAATAAATTGTTTTATAAATCGCGAAGGATTTAAAGTGATGAGCGGTAGAGCATCCCCACTACACGCATTGGGAATGCGCGACCGCGTGAGAGCAAGTGAGTCGGAACGTCTGGCCAGTATGCAGGAGTGCGAGAGAGTCAACCGCGTGGGGCGTGGCTTGAGACTCTTTCAATGTGTGCGGCACACCGATACATCGCCGCGCGAACTATCGGCGAAATTCCGAATTACTTTTTCTCTGCCAAAACTTAACACGGGCTATACGCTTCCATGTAATATATGTTCTTTGTCAGTACATTCGCAACGCAAACCGTGTTATCACTACGACGCTATGACGATCATAACGGATGATAACTGGATTCCGCTTCGCTGATTGGCTGGCACGCAGTTGTCTGTTAAAAACATTCTCTCTTCTGATTGGTTGTTCAATTGGTAGAATAAATAACTTTTTTTTTTGCTTAATTAATTGGCTTCTATGTGAAGCATTAACACGATAATTTAAATTAAATGGTGCCAATTATATTTTTTAAATTATAGGTTTTTTTTAGGAAATTGTTAAGAAATTTTGTGGTAATTTTATAGATCTAGTAATTTGCATGAGTTTTTTTCGTGTTGTGATAATGCTGAAAGCTAAAATCTCTAAATTTTAAGTGATTGCATAAAAATTTTTTAATAAAATTTCCAACGCAAGCCGTGTTGTCACTACGATGCGCTATGATGATGATAACAACGGATGATAACTGGGTGCCGCTTCGCTGATTGGCTGCCACGCAGTTGTCTATTAACAACATTCTCTCTTCTGATTGGTTGTTCAATTGGTAGAATAATGAACTTTTTTTTGCTTAATTAATTGGCTTCTATGTGAAGCATTAACACGATAATTTAAATTAATTGGTGCCAATTATATTTTTTAAATTATAGGTTTTTTTTTAGGAAATTGTTAAGAAATTTTGTGGAAATTTTATAGATCTAGTAATTTGCATGAGTTTTTTTCGTGTTGTGATAACGCTGAAAGCTAAAATCTCTAAATTTTAAGTGATTGCATAAAAATTTTTTAATAAAATTTCCAACGAAAGCCGTGTTGTCACTACGACGCGCTATGATGATGATAACAACGGATGATAACTGGGTGCCGCTTCGCTGATTGGCTGCCACGCAGTTGTCTATTAACAACATTCTCTCTTCTGATTGGTTCTTCAATTTGTAGAATAATGAACTTTTTTTTGCTTAATTAATTGGCGTCTATGAAACATTAGAACGATAATTTTAATTAATTAGTGCCTATTATGTTTAAAAAATGATACGTTTTTTTTAGGAAATTGTTAAGAAATTTTGTGGTAATTTTATCGATCTATTAATTTGCATGGTTTTTTTTTCGCGCTCTGATAACTCTGGAAGCTAAAATATCTCTAAATTTTAAGAGATTTCATAAAAAAAAAATGTAATAAATTTTAATTAGAATTAATACATTTTTAATAAAATTTATAAAATTTGTTAGTAATTTGCATATTTTTTTATAACTAAAATATTCAAAGATTCGCAGTGTGAAATTTCCCAATAAAAATAAAGATAACTAATTTAATTAATCTTCGCTAATTACACAAAAATATCATTTTTTCTTTTTTCGAAGTTGTTTCAAATCTTCATCGACCTAATAATTAGCATATTTTTTGTATTGCACCAAACCATTCGAGTTCGTTTTCACAGCGTCGAGCACATATCTTCGGCGTCGCTTTTTTTTCGGGCAAACGATAACTCATGAATACGCGGCTTGTCATTCGCAACCAAAAAGTCCCGTTAGTCAAATGAACTACTTATCATCCAATAAAAAAAGTGAAAAAAAATAATTAGCATGACAAATGTATGACAAAAAATACGGTTTTTGATGCCTAAAATATTGAATAAAAATTAGTTGCAGTGCGAAATAAAGTGTCGTGCAGGATATCAATTGACAAACGTCGTCAGTAAAAGTGGGTGTCTTCGTCACTTGGCAGTCGGTGCGATTGAATTGCTCTGCTCGCCAAGTCGGCACTGATAGCCTATCAGTGTACATTCGGATTATTCGTAATTAACGTCCGGAGGAGAGAAATGCGTGAGTAATTTTCGCAAAAAACTTTTTTACAATAGAAAAATCGTATTTCACTGATATTTCGACAAATGTGGTTGAAAATAATTCGAATATTTGGGCATTTCTTACGATCGATAGTACTAACCGTTTGTAAGACATCGGAGATTATCCGAAATGTCATTCATATGAAATGGGGCGTTATCGACTATTCCCGTATGCAATGTACAAACCTAATGATCAACTCTTTTGTGTCATATATTTACGAGTAATATACAAGCAAGCGTTACGAATAATTGTACTGATGCAATTGACCTTTCCACTCGTTTGTTTTTCATGTCAGAACTTTGCTCTGTGTTGAGCACCCAACAAAAAAAAAAAATCGTTGAGTATGAAAATCGGTAAAATCGATTTGATATTTAGATTAATTATTAATTTTTTTTTGTCTGATGCGTATTTTACGTTTTCCTTTGTGATTTAATGATTGAATAGAATAGAATATTATAGTAGATTTACTGCATATAACTAATGTCAAGAGGACAGCAATCAGCAGATTAACGAACTTGTCCAAGTTTAGAAATACAAACAATGTTTGTCGAGTCTTTGAGTTAAAAAAGATGAGCAAAGTATTTTTTACAGATTGTATTATGGAGTGAAAAAAATGAATCTGAACTTCATAAAATAGGTCAGTTTGTTTTGTGTTTTGTAAATGTTTATCGCATATAATTTCTTGAGAAAAATGAAAGATCTGAGGAAGACAGGAAATTAAGTTTATTTTTTCGTAGAGTTGAAACAAAGTAAATTTATATTGTTAATATTCGTCAGAGGATATAGGACTGCAAATTAACACAATCTTTTTTGACACGATATGCAAAAAAAAAGGTCCAGGATAATATTTTTTACTGATCGAACTGTGGCTTTAAAAATACTTAAATCAGAATCCCATAAAATATATATCAAGCAATTTTGTATAATTCTAAAACATATTCATTTAGCACTTGTGCAACAAGTACGATAACAAAAAATTAAATTCACAGATTTTAAAGGTATTTGCAAGTATGAATCAAAAGTTGTGTCAAGTAATATTTTGTTGTGCTATTTATCTGCACAAAATTACAGCTTTAAAGCTGCAATTTCGTGTGTATGAAGGCTGAAAAAAAAAAATCCAGGTCAGTATTTTTTATTGATCAAATTGTGGCTTTAAAAACACTTAAATCAGAATCTCATAAAATATATATCAAGCAATTTTGTATAATTCTAAAACATATTTATTTAGCACTTGTGCAAGAAGTGAACAATAACAAAAAATTTAATTTACAAATTTTAAACGAATTTGCGAGTATGATTCAAAAGTTGTGTCAAGTAATATTTTGTTGTGCATATGAAGGTTGAAAAAAAAAGGTCCAGGAAAGTATTTTTTGCTAATCGAACTATGGGTTTAAAAACAATTGCATCAGAATCTCATAAAATATATATCAAGCAATTTTGTATAATTCTAAAACATATTCATTTAGCACTTGTGCAACATGTGAACAATAACAAAAAATTTGATTTACAAATTTTAAACCAATTTGCAAGTATGATTCAAAAGTTGTGTCAAATAATATTTTGTTGCGCTATTTATCTGCACAAAATTACCGCTTTAAAGCTGCAATTTTGTGTGTATGAAGGCTGAAAAAAAAAGTCCAGGACAGTATTTTTTACTAATCCAACTATGGCTTTAAAAACGATTGCATCAGAATCTCATAAAATATATATCAAGCAATTTTGTATAATTCTAAAACATATTCATTTAGCACTTGTGCAACAAGTGAACAATAACAAACAATTAAATTCACAAATTTTAAACCAATTTGGAAGTATGATTGAAAAGTTGTGACAAGTAATATTTTGTTGCGCATATGATGGATGAAAAAAAAAGGTGCGGAAAAGTATTTTTTACTAATCGAACTATGGCTTTAAAAACGATTGCATCAGAATCTCATAAAATATATATCAAGCAATTTTGTATAATTCTAAAACATATTCATTTAGCACTTGTGCAACATGTGAACAATAACAAAAAATTTGATTTACAAATTTTAAACCAATTTGCAAGTATGATTCAAAAGTTGTGTCAAATAATATTTTGTTGCGCTATTTATCTGCACAAAATTACCGCTTTAAAGCTGCAATTTTGTGTGTATGAAGGCTGAAAAAAAAAGTCCAGGACAGTATTTTTTACTAATTCAACTATGGCTTTAAAAACGATTGCATCAGAATCTCATAAAATATATATCAAGCAATTTTGTATAATTATAAAACATATTCATTTAGCACTTGTGCAACAAGTGAACAATAACAAACAATTAAATTCACAAATTTTAAACCAATTTGCAAATATGATTTAAAAGTTGTGTCAAGTAATATTTTGTTGTGCTTTTGTTTGTATTTGCACAGTTATAACTGCAAGGCTGCAATTTTGTGCATATAAAGGCTGAAATCAGAGTTGTAAATCCCCATTAATTCATGAGATATAGTTTACAGTACAATTTGTTATGTAATTATGATTTCATCATAATAACATGTAGTGATTATAAAATAGAGTGTAAACATTTGAATAGCTGAGGAAAATACTAATTTTTGCTTTAATATTGCAAGAAATAGTGGAAAAAATGGAAGAAATAAGTAATGCATTACTTTCTTAATGCATTACTTATTTTTTTCCATTTTTTCAAAAGGATTACCATGAATTTTTATTGAAAAATTATAATTTTT
The DNA here is from genome assembly GCA_963970395.1 of Ephialtes manifestator. Lineage (NCBI taxonomy): Eukaryota > Metazoa > Arthropoda > Insecta > Hymenoptera > Ichneumonidae > Ephialtes > Ephialtes manifestator. Next base: position 34,199,598 of record OZ019972.1, read on the forward strand.
CCAGCCATTCCAAAGTTTAATCATCGTATTACAATCGCTACATGTTATTATTATAAAATCATAATTATAGCGCTGATCGTATCATCATCATTATTTCTGTAAGTATTAAGCATTTACAACTCTGGCTGAAATGTTCTTTTTTTGGAGGGAGCAGAAATAATTTATATCCTGTAGTACTTTTTTAATTAAATGCAGCAAAATCTTAATTGTATCAATTGTTTACATTATGCCAGCAATTTATGTTACCATTAATAGAATTACTATTAAAAAAAAAAAAAAAAACATCAATAACATTTTTTTCATGCCTCTATTGATAACTCAAGAGTCAATATCAATCAAAATTCGTGTTTTATAACTAACATTTTCCTTAAGTAATCTGTACTTAAAATAAAAGTTATATTTTATTTAAAAATAATTTAAAAATCTTAAATTTTCTGAAAATCCTTTGATTTTTTTATTTGTAATTTTCAAAAATAGTGAAAGTTTTCTTTGAATCTCTAATTATTCTAAATGTATCTAATTTTTATAAAGCAAAATCTCATTGAGTAAAGTATTATGATACTTACATATTATTAAAATATCATATAATTTATAAACGTGGCTTTAATGCAGATTTAAAAATTTATGTTACAGGTATTGAGTAGCAAAGTGAAAAGCAAAAAATAATTAAAAATTTAAAAATCTTACATTTTCTGAAAATCCTTTGATTTTTTTATTTGTAATTTTCAAAGATAGTAAAAGTTTCCTTTGAATCTCCAATTATTCTAAACGTAGCTAATTTTTATAAAGTAAAATCTCATTGAGTAAAGTATTATGATACATATTATTAAAATATCATATAATTTATAAACGTGGCTTTAATGCAGATTTTTTAATTTATGTTACAGGTATTGAGTAGCAAAGTGAAAAGCAAAAATCCTCCATCACAATGATCGGGGGTCTGTTTGTCTACAATCACAAGGGGGAGGTTTTGATCTCCCGTGTGTACAGAGATGATATTGGGAGAAATGCGGTCGACGCATTTCGCGTTAATGTCATTCACGCTCGGCAGCAAGTACGTTCGCCTGTGACCAACATAGCCAGGACTTCGTTCTTCCACATAAAGAGAGCAAATATCTGGCTCGCCGCGGTAACCAAACAGAATGTCAACGCCGCTATGGTCTTTGAGTTTCTGCTCAAAATCATCGACGTCATGCAGTCGTACTTTGGAAAAATCTCGGAAGAGAATATCAAGAACAACTTTGTTCTCATTTACGAATTGCTTGACGGTAATTTTTTCTTTAATCACGCCATTCATTATTTATAAAATAAATATAAATATGCATGAAATTTGAATTTTTTCACAGTCTTTTTTATGAGAAAGTATATTTATCAATTTTAACTTTCTCATCAATGATGAAAAGTAATGAGGAAGCAATGTGCAAGGTTTTATTCTGCATCCTTGTTTTTTAAAAAAGGCACTATTGAAATCGGAAACGGAAAAAAGTCACTTTTGTTTAAAAAAACATAATTTCTTTATAATCGGTTGCTCCTGAAATGCTGTATTGATTATCACAAAAAAAATGTTTTCGCGAAAGTTGGGAGTTGTGCGATGATATTAAGTACTACCGCATCAAGGCCAAAATTCATTAAAAACGGCGTATTTTAGAATTTTTTTTTTTACTTGGTGAAGCGCTCATGGAGATTGTGGTTGCTTTCGATAGACTATGAAATTGTGTAAAGGCAGAAACATGTTCGATAATGTTTAGTACTGCTGCATCGACATTGAAGTTACCAAAATAAAAAATGAAATCCTTTAAAACATTTAAATATTCATCTGCTCATCGACTATTTCGCGCGTTTTCAAATGACAAAATGGCTCATGAAACGGGAATCCTGTATGATCAAATTTAGTACTGCCGCATCGATATCGCAGTTTCCCAAAATTCGTAAATCGCTTATCGTCATCATGATTATGATCATACATGACTCCCGTTTCAAGAGCCATTTTTTCATTTGGAATCGCACGAAATAGTCGATGAGCAGACAAATATTTCAATGTTTTAAAGGATTTAATTTATTGATTTTGGTAACTTCAATGTCGATGCGGCAGTACTAAACATTATCGAACATGTTTCTGCCTTTGCACAATTTCATAGTCTATCGAAAGCAACCACAATCTCCATGAGCGCTTCACCACGTAAAAAAAAAATTAATAAAAATCGCCGCTTTTCATGAATTTTGTCCTTGATGCGGCAGTACTTAATATCATCGCACAACTGCGAGCTTTCGCGAAAACATTTTTTTTGTGGTAATCAACACAGCTTTTCAGGAGCAACCGATTATAAGAAAATTATGTTTTTTTTGCACAGCCCTAGTGTGTATGTGTGTGACACGCTCGTAAAATTCAAACCGCTGTATCTCGAAAACGGCTTTAACAATCAAGCTGAAATTTGACACGCTGGTAAAGGAGCAACGCCCCTTCCTATGTATACATTTTCGAAAAAATTGAAAAACAAATTCAGATTTTATAAGCCTTTCAATTTTAAGAAAAATGTCTGTATGTTCTCTAGCTTCCGCAATTTTTCAACTAATAAGCTAAATAGTTCTGGACAAATAGAGAAATGAAAAATAAAGGTCGATATTGAATTTGAGCGAAATTCATAAAGCGATTTAGATTTTATAAAATTTTGAATTTTCGAAAAAAATTTGTTTTCGTTCTTATTCAAGTTAAGTTCGACCAAAACTGCTCAAATTTTTTGCAAGGTAAAATTAACATCCAGTTGTAGTAGATATCGAATTTGGTGACGATTGGTAAAGTGGTTCAGATTTTATAAGACATTGAATTTTTCAAAAAATCTCTGTATGTTCTCTAGTTGTCACAATTTTTTTAGATAATGAGCTTAAACAGTTTTTGACGAATAAAGCAATGAAAAATACATAAAGCGGTTTAGATTTTATGGAATTTTGTATTTATGAAAATTTTGGTTTTTGTACTCCTTTAATTTGTATTTAAAATAAGGATGCAAAGTAGAACTTTGCACATTGCTTTGTCAATAATTTTTATCTTTCTCAAAGCTTCCTCTATGAAGAAACCAAAAATAAAATAAAGAAATTTCCTCATAGAGGCGACGTTGCGAAAGTTGAAAATTAGTGAGGAAGAAATGTGCAAAGTTCTACTTTGCATCCTTTTTTTAAAAAACATCGTAAACGGGCATGTAACCGGAATTTTCTGAGGTAAAATATGCGTCTTGAGAACGATAGTGAAATAACATTTTATATATATCATGTTTTACAGAAATTCTGGACTTTGGATATCCTCAAAATTGCGACACAGGAGTGTTGAAGACATTCATCACTCAGCAAGGAGTCAAGTCCGCTACGAAGGAAGAACAGGCGCAGATAACATCCCAAGTAACTGGCCAAATCGGTTGGAGAAGGGAAGGCATCAAGTATCGCCGAAACGAGCTTTTCCTCGATGTTCTTGAATTTGTCAATCTGCTTATGAGTCCTCAGGGACAAGTTTTAAGCGCACACGTTGCCGGCAAGGTACATATATTATCAGCGATTTGTTATCCTTGATTTAGTCGAATTTAAGCAGTTTACGCGATCAAACTGCCCTTAACGATTGCAATATCGAAAAATTGCGTTTCTAGGCTTATTAAAATAATTATAAACTCTACGTGCGTTAATTAGATTCTAACATCAAGATGATGAGTCCTCTTAAGGTAGTTCTGTCGTGAATGCAATCTAAACTCATATGCATGATATTTTGACATGTTGTAATTTAGCTATTCAATTTTACTTGCACCAAATCTTGAAGGCTTTTACCGAGTATTTGAATGAACAATTAAAACTTGAAAATCGATCTTTTTACACGGCGCTCACGGGAGGGCTGGAAAAATTGATCTTTAAAGCGAAAATTAACATACTTAGATCAAAGATACAGAAAAAATAAAAAGTACTACGGATTCGCAAATCATTCAGGAATTGATGCATCATGAAAAAAGGTGAAGTCTCCGGAATAATGTTTAATTGAACCAAGGTCAAGGTCAGGTTTAATTGAATCAAGGTGCACGATACCGGGCCAAATGACGTTTCCTAACCTAATTATCGTAAAAATGAAGTCAAAACCGCACTAAACATATCAACTATTTACAAATAATCGTTTTTATTTGATTACGACAATTTCGAAGGATTCTCGATTATTTTTGCTTCCTCATAGAGGAAGCTTTGTTTTCGTGAAATTTTTTTTTTTCGAGATTTTCATGTCAGTACACTCAGAATGGTCCAAAACATCGAGAAAAGTGATTTAGAAAAAATGTCTGTATGTGTGTGTGTGAGTGTGTGTGTGTGTGTGTATGTGTGCGTGTGTGTATGTGTGTGTGTATGTTACACAATCGAAAAATGTAAACCTTTATAACTCGGGAATGCCTTGAGATATCAAGCTGAAATTTGGACCATAGATAGAGGGATCAAGCCTCATCGTTCATGCAAATTATTGTTAAAATCCACTTCATCGTTAAATTATTACGCGTTTTTTAATTTTTTGAAAAATGTCTGTTTACGCGATAACTCTTTCAATTTTCGAGATATTGATCTAAAAATTGGTATGAATTTGAGCTTTCATATGCCGGTGATCGCTATTGAATTTGGTTAAGATCGGTTGAGCCGTAAAAATTTTATGATGTTTTGAATTTTTCAAAAAATTGACATTATCGCTCTATTGTAACTTTTGCAAATCTTAAGATAGCGAGCTCAAATTTTGTATATAAATAAAACAATATTCAGCCATTATATATGTATAATTTAGTGACGAACGGTATGAAATTTTTGATTTTATGGAATGTTTAATTATTTTTAAAAATATACATTATCACATTCACTTCGAAAACGCTCTAATAATCACGAAATAACGCAATAACGAAATAGAAAAAGCGAATCCACAACATGTATATTTATCTAATTAAAACAAGGATGCAAAGTAGAACCTTGCACATTGCTTCCTCATTATTTTTCGCATTTTACAAAGCTTCCTCTATGAGGAAGCCAAAAATTGAATAACATACTTCCTCATAGAGGTAGCTTTGTAAAATGCGAAAAATAATGAGGAAGCAATGTGCAAGGTTCTACTTTGCATCCTTTTTATATTATTATTGAGGCAGTCAAAACGATGCGTATGATTATTTTTTTATGTCATATAGACTCTGAGATTTTATGACTCCGGCGTACCGACAGAACTACCTTAAGTCCTCTTAAAATATATAAATAGAAAACGCCATTAAAATGAATGCTCAATTGTCTTTTTTTTTAAAATAATTTAGGTCGTGATGAAGTCATACTTGTCCGGTATGCCAGAATGCAAATTTGGAATAAATGACAAAATAGTTATGGACGCAAGAGGTACAAAAGGAGGCGCCGGGACTTTGGGGGGCGGTGGCGATGATCCTACCGGCGCTCGTTCGGGAAAACCCGTCGTCGTTATTGATGATTGTCAATTCCACCAGTGCGTTAAGCTCTCCAAGTTCGAGACCGAACATTCCATTAGTTTTATACCACCTGACGGCGAATTCGAGCTAATGCGGTAAGTAATAAAGCTCGTAGTGGAAAAACCCATTAAGCTATTTGACCCTTTTTCTTTCAATAAGCATATTATCGAGTACCTTCAATACAATGCAAAATGGAAAAACCCAACGAATATAGTTTTTGTATCAGATGATTTAGTACGTGAACTAACGATTTTTCAAACTAGAAATTTGCATGAAAATTTTCAGTTTAAAAAAAAATCTATTTCCGTTAATTAAATAAAAAAAACTATGAAGCGAAAAGAAAATTCCTTCGATCAAGGACTGCGTCTTTATGAATAAAAGAAGCTCGCAAAATTTTAAGTAGATCCATGTAGCAATTTTCTAGTAATCATGGTTATCGATTTTAAAAAAGTCTTTTTAAGAAAAACGTTCAAAAATATGTTTTTTCTTGTTTAAATTTTTAGCTATTGAACTAAATATTTTTTAATGAATAAAGCTATATTAAAGGAGGATCGGCATTGAATTTGGAATGAATCTGTAATAAAGTTCGATATTTATGGAATTTTTCATTTAAAAAAAATATTCCTTTTGCTGTAATTCACGTGAAGTTTCACCGAATCAACTGAAATTTTCTACAGACAAAAAATAACATTCATCGTTGCTATCTACCAGATAACGAAAAAAGTTGCAAAGTAGAACTTTGCACATTGTTTCCTCTTTCATTTTTATTTTTTTACAAAGATTTTACTTTGCAACGTTTTTTTAAATGTTTTTTAGCGGGGAAAAAATACTAATTTATTCAATTTAATTTCTTAGATACCGTACAACGAAAGATATATCACTGCCGTTCCGCGTAATCCCTTTGGTCCGTGAAGTTGGACGTACCAAGATGGAAGTAAAGGTGGTGCTAAAATCGAATTTCAAGCCGTCGTTGCTGGGACAAAAGATCGAAGTGCGAGTTCCAACGCCTTTAAACACCGCTGGCGTCCAGTTGATATGCTTGAAGGGAAAAGCTAAGTACAAGGCATCGGAGAACGCGATAGTATGGAAGATAAAACGCATGGCGGGACTGAAGGAGACTCAACTTTCGGCAGAAATCGATCTGCTCGAAACAGACACGAAAAAGAAATGGACAAGACCTCCGATATCCATGAACTTTGAGGTGCCTTTTGCGCCGTCTGGTTTCAAGGTTCGTTACTTGAAAGTCTTCGAGTCGAAACTCAATTATTCCGATCACGACGTCATTAAGTGGGTCAGATATATCGGTCGCAGCGGTCTCTATGAGACTCGATGCTAAATCCAAAATATATTCTGGAAATTGCGTTACTCTTTAACGAGATTACGCCTTGTTCAACGTACGTTCAATACCGACATATGAAATTAGCTAAGGAAAAATAAAAAGATCGAGACGAAGCATTAAATACACTGTTTAAAATATTTTAAAAATGAATATACTTGCGAATTTATGCACAAAACGATTTATTTAATTTGATATACAATTATAAAGAAATATTATAGTTCTCGTATATTAAACACAAATTTTCTAACGTGTTTAGTATACCGTGCGGTTGTTTTACAACTTGTATATTAAATTATAACGCGCTTATGCATAAATACTTACTCAAGTTTATTAATTTTTATAAATAAGAAAAACATTTTCACAGCGTAGGTGAGCGAATTATGTGCCCAAAATGAAATGTAAAAATATCTAAAAGCGATCACAGAATCTAGTCTCTACTTTTGCTCTTAAATATTACTCTTCGCCGTACTAATGATGAGTTGCAAGCTTTGTTTTTATTATAACGTTGAGGAAAAAAAAGAGAAGAAAAATTTTATTTATTCTCTAGTAGGATAATTTATAATAACTCAAAATTACATTATTTTGAATGAACAAAGTTCGTTCAGAAATGCGCATTAGTTCGCGAAAAATGAATTATTAAAAATAGTTTGTTTCTATTTTTCTCTTTTAATTCAGATCGTATCTCGAAAATCTTATATTCCACTATTTACGACCGTCAAAGGAGGAAAAAAGTGAATAGAAAATATAAACACATTTTTAAACTTTCTCCATTATGATAATTAAAATAAAACCTACATTTTATCATCAGCACAGCATATTACGAGATTTAAAACAATTTGTAGAGACTAAAATACAATGACGAACAAATGTGGGCATAATTCGTTTGCATATTACGTTTCCGTCTCGACGGGAGGCTATGCGACGATGAAAGAGACTCGCAGCAAATGGAACAAACAGAGAAAAAAAAGAAAAAATGCTACGAACGTTACTCGGATTCCAAAGAGCCATAATAATCTTTCGTTTCGTCAATTTCACCGGCATTAAAAATATCTTTAATTGTCTGTCTTTGCCCAACGCTCTGTTTGAGATCCCTAATAAAAAAAAGAACGTGTACTATATATATATATAAATATATCTTGCGAACACGTGAACGATTATTTACTGAGTATCACTGCGATGGTGCTCGATTGCTTGAAGAATTTGTTGATCGCAAAAAGTACAGATCGAATAGCGTCTGACGGTTATTTGTTGTATAATGATGATTGAAGCTCTCTGTTGCTTGACGATTGTATCGTAGAAAGATTGGCAAGCCGCCCACTAGGAAAACGGCGAGCCAGTCTTTGAATTATATAAGGTAAGAACGTATGGCCTCTTTGGTATCAGTGTTAAAATATATACCAAAAGATCCTCGAAATTCTCGAATTTCGTCACGTTCGGAGCATCGTTGACGAACCAAGTAACCGGACTATTCCGTAGATAATATTATCTCGATGTTAATATTCATTGTAACTGATGGAAAACACACAGATTAGTGGGGTCACGATTGATCGAATTGTTAGTGCGCTATTGATTTTGTCTGTACGCTTAAAAATCCATACGAATCTCGAAATACATGTATGAATGAAATTTGGCTTTTAACAATCATTTCGGTAGGGAATTTATGAGAATAATTGATTTTTTTTTCTAATTCATAGTAATGTAATTTTCCACAATTTATGCATAATGCGTTAATGCGTCTTAAGAATGAGCTTAATAAGGTTAATGAGCAGATGAATATTTCAATGTTTTAAAGGATTTCATTTTTTATTTTGGTAATTTCAATGTCGATGCGGCAGTACTAAAACATTATCTAACATGTTTCTGCCTTTACACAATTTTATAGTCTATCGAAAGCAACCACAATCTCCACGAGCGTTTCACCAAGTAAAAAAAAAATTTCTAAAAATCGCCGTTTTTAATTAATTTAGGCCTTGATGCGGTAGTACTTAATATCATCGCACAACTCCCAGCTTTCGCGAAAACATTTTTTTTGTGATAATCAATACAGCATCTCAGGAGCAACCGATTATAAAGAAATTATGTTTTTTTGCACAGCCCTAATGTTACATTGGTTGAAAACAAGTGAAGAGCTACTGTGGAATATCCGGGTGAAATTACCGATGAAACTTTTAACAAACTAGAAAACTTCCGCGCGCCGAGCGCGCGAGTAGAGATCGTGTGTCGATGCAGCGATCTTATTTAATACATATAATATATATAATCAGAATTCCCAAAAATTAAGAGATCTAACAAATTTTTCCAATAATTCCAAATCTTATCGAATCGGAAACTCTTTATAGATTTGACTCAAATTGATTACCAATTGTGCTTTAACATTCTTTCAATTATAAATTAGTATTTACCTTGGTAACTTCAAATTTACAAGGTCTGGAGCATTTCCAGACTTCAGAAAAAAATGTAAAGTCCCATCATTATATGGGGCTTTACATTTTTAGTAAAGCAGTACGATCTCTTTACTCAATGAAATAAATACAGGATTTCCAATTCTAGAAACCTGGCATGGATTCAGCTAAAAGTGACAGTGAACAAAGAGGTCTGATTTACTTGACTGCAGAATTTCAATTCTCCCCGATCTCTTCGCTTATCATCTTATTCACGATTGTTCTGTTGATCCGCATGTAGTGACTCCGCGTACGCCTGGTTTTGTTGCTGCCATAGAAACTACGTCGCACTTTGTCGTTCAATATCTTAAGCCTAGTTTAATATTCGCAATTAACACATAATCCGGAAACTCCGAAATATCGTAAAGTCAACCAACTTGGGAATTCAAACCTCGCGTCCGATATGCTTGACAAAACTGTCAGAATTGCAACTGTTAAACGTGTTAAACACGAACTCGGTCTCGGTCTCGATCTGATCTCGCGCCAATTTGGACCAATCACAGCGCGAATAACGTGACAACAATGGACCAACTCGCAATAAAATCGCGATAAAATCTCGCAACATACTTTTTAGAGAAGGAAAACTCGATTACCGAGATTTTTTTTCTAATGCATAGTAACGTAATTTTCCACACTTTATGCACAAAGATTTATTTTTCGCAGCGTTAATGCGTCCTCGACATTGCTGATTCGACCTTCTTTTAATAATATTTGTTTTCATATTTGTAATTTTTTTCATTTATCATTCAGATGTTTATAGAAAAAGATTGATTTTCGACAATTTTTTTTTTTCGAAATGATAATCTGTCTTTTCAATGATAAGATAATTATTATGATTTTTCTATTATTGAGAAGGTATTAAGTAAGAAGGTAATAGTATTAATCAAGAGTTTATACCGCTTCTGATTGGTGCGACGGTAAGACTCGCTGTTCGCGACGATTCTCTTCTCTAATTGGCGCGCCGTATTTCTAATATTCATAATACTAAACAAGCGTTCTTTAATATTAAATCGGTAAAATTAGGGGAATATTAGAGGAAATCATTGAAGGTAAGTAAATTCTCATAATTTCAGTATTTAAAAAAATCTCATTTATTCGTCAAGTATCCAAAATTTCCATTAAGAATAATACATAATGCATATATAAACAATTATACCAATTTTTATCACATTCCGGAAAATTTTTATATATATTTAATACCAATTAATAACAATCAATAAAATTGCTGAAACACAAGTCACACTCACACTTTTCTGCATTCATACAATCTTCACGCATGCCATTGTTTAAAAAATTGATGATATCTTTACCACGATTGAAAAATATTTCCTTTAAGTTTTTTCGATACAAAAATTGTACTTTTTGTGAACAATTCCAACTTCAGCAAAATTATAATATTTTTAATCTTAACAAAAATGCATCGATTCGTCGCATAACGTGATGCAACCTGCGGACTCAAAATGTCTTCTGAGTTCCATAACTTGCTGCAAATCTTCAAATGCAACATTGGGCTCGCGAATGACAACAACTTTTCTTCTCTTTGGTGACGTTTCATCTTCGCCATGACATCTATTGACAAAATTGTCACTTTCGTGGCGTCGCTTTAATTTCTCCTCGTCCCGTTGATTTATTAGTTCTCTTTGTCCTCCTGCTGCATTTCGGAAAATACTTCTTTCAGTGGATCCACGGGTCCCGACGATGAGTAATAAAAGCACGACGGCGATTGGGATTCTGATAAATCCTCGTCGACATCGATAAAGAAGAAATTAGCACTCTGCGCTTTTATTTCTTCGCGCCGCTTTTGGATATAAGCGAAGCGACGAAGAACCTCCATTCGCTTCTCCCGGGCCATCAATATCGCCTTTCTTGCCCGACGATTAGCGAGTCTAGTACGAGCCATCGCCATTCTGATTTCCAGTCCTGAAAAGTAGAAAAAGAATTTATTTTATTAAGAATAATTTTAATTTTTCAGTAGTAATATCCCAAGATCTCCAAAATTATCGGAATATTTCCCGATTGTCTCGTTGTTGAGCAACGAGAGGAAGAAGTTTTGCATAGTAAAATACCGAGCGCGCAGCGCGAGGAATTTTTGTGCGATATTTATCCCGATCGTTACTAAGCAGGGAAACTAGAGGGAAATATTACGATTAATTTTGCAGGTCGAGGGGTATTTGTCGGATTACTTTTCGGATCTGGATTTCGGCTAAGCACAGAGCAGTATTCGAGGAAACATTAACCCAATTTTTGCGATGATATTAAGGTAGTTCTGTCGCGAAGGCAATCCAAACTCATATGCATGAATTTTTGACATGTTGTAATTTAGCTATTCAATTTTACTTGCACAAAATCTTGAAGGCTTTTACCGAGTATTTGAATGAACAATTAGAACTTGAAAATCGATCTTTTTACACGGTGGTCGCGGGAGGACTGGAAAAATTGATCTTTAAATCGAAAATTAACATACTTAGATCAAAGACAGAGAAAAAATGAAAAGTACTACGGATTCGCAAATCATTCAGGACTTGATGCATCATGAAAAAAGGTGAAGTCTCCGGAATAATGTTTAATTGAACCGAGGTCAAAATGCACGATAACGGGCCAAATAACGTTTCCTAACCTAATTATCGTAAAAATGAAGTCAAATCCGCACTAAACATATCAACTATTTACAAATAATCGTTTTACAAATAAAAAATTCACATAGAGTGTCTTTTAGTGGTACATTCATATAATTTAATTTAATTTGATTAATTTGATTACGACAATTTCGGTGGATTCTCGATTATTTTTGATATTATTATTGAGGTTTTTTAACAAATTGAAACCCGATTACCGAGAATACCGCGCTCTGATTGGCCGAAAACCGAATGGAAAAAATAATCATTAATATTTATTTCTTCGAATACTCACCATCTTCAAAAATGTAATTGTGATCGGCGCGTTTAGTTTTCCGGTTAGGATTTTGATAAATCCTTCCTGGTATCACTTTCGTCGAGTCAAGGACTTCCTCATCGTCGTCCACGTTCTTCATCAAGGAACTTTTGGAATGATACAAATAAATTTAATCATTTTTTAATCATTTATTTTAAGTATTAATTCAGATTTTAAATAAATTGAAGAAGTTTTTTAGGAAATTTGATAGTTGAATGGGAAGAATTTATGCATAAACTGGTATATTAAGGTAGTTTAATCGATATTTTCTAGGGGAATTATTACTAAAGGAAATGATTCAGTTCAATTGATTTTCGAAAGAAAATCAATACTAATGATACTGCGAATTAAATGATAAATGCGTGCTTAATGTAGAAAAAACATGTAATGATAGTCTAGCTGATAACAATTGTTCACGAAGTACATTCTTAGAATCGTTTAACTATCTAGCTATATACATTCCCTTCTTTAAAAGCTTAGCATTATTCGTATTGCTTGACTTTCGAAAATTTGGATATTTAAAAAATTGTGATTTGTTCACATTTTTTTTTCACTGTATTGATCGACGGATATTAAATTGAAGGTGCAAATATAAGCTAAAATAAATAATGTTTATATTAAATCCATTAAACAATTTTTTCAAATATTAAATTTATTAAATATTGCCTAATACATTCATATTAAATGGAATATAACCGTTTATGCATAATAGCTTCCTGTTTTTGTACATATTAATTTTCCTAAAAAATATAACAACTTATAATTTCAATGGGCGGGCTCGGCAGTTTTGAGCAGAATTTGTTTTATTTTTCTTTTTTTTTGGGACCTGCGAAATTCGCAAAAAAAAACGACCATTCACCGCGTGACGAGTCAGTCAGTGAGTTCTAAACTCCCTTAAAGGTAACTTAATGCAAGTTCGATTCAAGCAATTCGTTAAATCAAATTTCTTCGCATCGACTTTTTTTTTCAATTATACAATTTACGGAATTTTTTTGTCGTGCTTCGAGTCAAAATATTGTTTTAATTTTGTTTTTTTTTAAAATCGTATCGAATGCATTAATTTTTTTTTCCACATTCAGTGACTCGAGACACGCAAAACTATCGTTTCTCTTATCGACTAAAAATCTCCCAACTCACGCAGCAGAAACATTTCTTTTTTTTTCTTTGGTTTCGTAAAACCTTAACGCATCGTAGATATGGTTTACATCATAATAGTAACGGCTAATCGTCTACGTAAATATATATAATATCAGTAGCTTACATAGTGCTCTATTTTTTTTTTTTCAATATTGGTATTTAAAATTCATACATACGATACTATATTTACAGTCTAGCCTTTGCAGGCTTGTGTTCATTCGGCACACCATCACTCTCTCTCTTGTTTCTAATTCCAAAACTCATTTTTCAATCGATGTTCCCTGTAAATTTATTCATTCCAGTTTTGAGTCTGTCGTTGTTAATCAATTCAATGCGCGAGCCTGCAATTCTCTCAGAGTCGGTTCTAATAATCTTCATCGACGTCATTTTTTTTTTTTCATGATTTGGAACGCATGTGGTGACGGAAATAAAAATACTTAAAAATATCAGTGAAATTCATCGTTGAAGCATTTTTTTTCAGTAAAAAAAAGATAAGTACTTATAGCTCATTTTCTTTTAAATCTAGTTTCGAGCGGACCAATCGTGCAACTTCTCACGATTTTAAGGGCGAAGAAATTGGATGGATACCGAGATAAATTTAATCGAAGAAAAAAAAAATTCTAACAAGAGAATTTTGCAATAAAAATTATTATACCCGTAAATCATTGATCCATTTTGGTGGTCTGTGTTTGGATTAATTTTGAAATATCCAGTTGAGTCATATTTCACATTTTCATTAATGTTACAGAAATAATATTTAATTTGCTCGTTGAATATCGCCATAAATTCAAGGAATATAGTTCGTAGTACAGTTTATTTATAATAATAATAATAGTTTATTTGCGTCAGGTGAAGACCTTTTACAAATTGCTAAGTATTACTTAGCCTCTTACAAACAAATAAATCATTTGTGTATCATTTTTAACTTGGGGTTACATAGAAATATTGTCATGACGACAAACTTAAAATCATCTTAAACTACTAATATAATCTTTCTGTTAATTATAATGTTTTACGGCAGAACACGGTATCATATAACAAATAATATATCTAATCAGTCACAAAGTACGAAGGATCGGTCCTTACAACTAGCGGCTATAAACTGATATAACTTTTTTATGTTCTCTGTGGATAGTATTTCGAGACTAATCGGAAATATAAAGCTATCGAGGAATTGCGCCCTATGTGACTGGAATAGTGGACATTCAGTTAGAATATGCTGGATTGTCTCTTGCTTCATTAATTCGCAGCATAGGCACCGGGTTTCATTATTGAACTTATAGATAAGCTTCCCGATTTTAAAACTAAAACTATAACAGCCTGCCAGTCTACATTGCGCTACTACTCTAATTTGTGCTAGGGGGGCACCTGATTTCAGATAATTTTCACATCTTGGTTCGTTTAACTCTTTTACCATTTTGTAACTTTTACTATAGGTGGACAGCATAGCTTTCACGGCATCTTTACGAAATCGTATGTTGCTTATAGTTTCAATAACCGCTGGGATGCATGTCCTGATATTCTCTGGATTTAAGTTTTCAAGAATATGCTGTAGATTGAGTTGGGTAAGAGCGGCCTTCAATTGCGAGTACCAGTTATATTTGGCTACATTTTCTTTTGTACCGTCGAGAGCTATTAGGGAATCTAGGCTGATTCTTGGGAATCTTTGTACCGGCATTTCCAATATTTTGGCTAGGTAGCTGAGAGCGCGTTTCATTATTTGACTCTCTAATGGTGCAGAACCTGTTTCTAAACGAATCATATAGCGTGGGCAGAGTTGGAAATAATGCATTATTTTTTTAATGCATTATCGTTTTTTTACCCATTACTTTAAAAATGCATAATGGAATTCGGAACCATTACCCATTACTTTATTAATGAATAATGGAACTCATATCCGTTACCCATTACTTTTTTAATGAGTAATGGAACTCATATCCGTTGCCCATTACTTTTTTAATGAGTAATGGAAGTCGTATCCATCACCCATTACTTTTTTAATGAGTAATGGAACTCACATTCATTGCCCATTATTTTTTTAATGAGTAATGGAACTCACATCCATCACCCATTACTTTTTTAATGAGTAATGGAACTCACATCCATCACCCATTACTTTTTTAATGAGTATTGGAACTCACATTCATTACCCATTACTTTTTTAATGAGTAATAGAACTCACATCCATCACCCATTACTTTTTTAATGAGTAATGGAGCAGGGATCCATCACCCATTACTTTTTTAATGAGTAATGGAGCAGGGCTCCATCACCCATTACTTTTTTAATGAGTAATGGAACTCACATCCATCACCGTTTTTTAAAGTAATGGGTAATGAACGTGATAATGGATATATGATAGTCCCATTACTTTAGAAAAATTTGCTTAATAAATAAATATATAAAAAAATACATCGGAAAATCGTTAAAAAAGTTAATAAATAAGTAGATAAATAGCAAAATCGTTCGAAAAATTGAAAAATAAGTAAATAAATATAATATCATTAGAAGTCTGCGGTTAAAACAGGTCGCGATAGACGGGCGATCTCTCAGAGACGAACTATCCGGATACCTGAAAATCTTAGCAATAGTCCTTTGCGACCTGTTTCATTTCTAACTTTTGACTAACTTTTAACTAACTTCTAATTTTTGACTAACTTTTAACTAACTTCTAATTTTTTAATAACTTTTAACTAACTTCTAGCTTTTGACTAACTTTTGACTAACTTTTGACTTTTGACTAACTTCTAACTTTTGACTAACTTTTGACTTTTGACTAACTTCTAACTTTTGACTAACTTCTAACTAACTTCTAGCTTTTGACTAACTTTTGACTAACTTTTGACTTTTGACTAACTTTTGACTAACTTCTAACTTTTGACTAACTTTTGACTAACTTCTAACCTATGACTAATTTCGAACATTTGACTAACTTTTGACTAACTTTTGATTAACTTTTTACTGACTTTTGACTAACTTCTAACTTTTGACTAATTTCTAACATTTGACTAATTTTCAACTAACTTCTAACTTTTGACCTTTGACTAACTTTTGTCTAACTACTAACTTCTTACTTTTGACTAACTGTTGACTAACTTCTAACTTTTGACTAATTTCTAACATTTGACTAACTTTCAACTAACTTCTAACTTTTGACAAAGTACTAACTTTTGACTGACTTTTCATTAACTTTCAACTTTTGACTAACTTTTGACGAAAGTTAGTCAAAAGTTAGAAGTTAGTGAAAAGTTAGTCAAGAGTTAGAAGTTAGTCAAAAGTTAGAAGTTAGTCAAAAGTTAGTTAAAAGTTAGAAGTCAGTCAAAAATTAGAAGTTAGTCAAAAGTTTGTCAAAAGTTAGAAGTTAGTCAAAAGTTAGTCAAAAGTTAGAAGTTAGTCAAAAGTTAGTCAAAAGTTAGTCAAAAGTTAGAAGTTAGTCAAAAGTTAGTCAAAAGTTAGAAGTTAGTCAAAAGTTAGAAGTTAGTCAAAAGTTAGTCAAAAGTTAGAAGTTAGTCAAGAGTTAGAAGTTAGTTAAAAATTAGTCAAAAGTTAGTTAAAAGTTAGAAGTCAGTCAAAAGTTAGTCAAAAATTAGAAGTTAGTCAAAAGCTAGAAGTTAGTTAAAAGTTAGTGAAAAGTTAGAAATGAAACAGGTCGCAAAGGACTATTGCTAAGATTTTCAGGTATCCGGATAGTTCGTCTCTGAGAGATCGCCCGTCTGTCTATCGCGACCGGTTTTAACCGCAGACTTCTAATGATATTATATTTATTCATTTATTTTTTAATTTTTCGAACGATTTTTCTATTTATCTACTTATTTATTAACTTTTTGAACGATTTTCCGATGTATTTATTTATATATTTATTTATTAAGTAATTTTTTCTAAAGTAATGGGACTATCATATATCCATTACCACGTTCATTAAACATTATTTTAGAAATCGGTGATGGATGTGAGTTCCATTACTCATTAAAAAAGTAATGGGTGATGGATGTGAGTTCCATTACTCATTAAAAAAGTAATGGGTGATGGGTGGTAGTTCCATTACTCATTAAAAAAGTAATGGGTGATGGATGTGAGATCCATTACTCATTAAAAAAGTAATGGATAATGGATGTGAGTTCCATTACTCATTAAAAAATTAATGGGTGATGGATCCCTGCTCCATTACTCATTAAAAAAGTAATGGGTGATGGAGCCCTGCTCCATTACTCATTAAAAAAGTAATGGGTGATGGATCCCTGCTCCATTACTCATTAATAAAGTAATGTGGGATGGATCTCTGCTCCATTACTCATTAATAAAGTAATGGATAGTGGATGTGAGTTCCATTACTTATTAAAATGTAATGGGTAATGGATGTGTGTTCCATTGTTCATTAATAAAGTAATGGGTGATGGATCTCTGCTCCATTACTCATTAATAAAGTAATGGGTAGTGGATCCGAATTCCATAATGCATTTTTTTCGTAAAAAATAATGCATTATTTTCACATTAAAAATTTCACAACTCTGAGCGTGGGGTATTTGGAGGGAGACCCAATAAAAGCTTAAAGAAGCGTTGTTGACATTTTTCAATTTGGTCGTAGTACAGTTTATTTTTTAATTATGATTTCATATTAATAATCCACAGCGATTATAAAATGGTACATTTTTAGAAATTTGTGTATGAAAATTAATATAAAGTATTGGAAGTTTTTTTGCCGATATGCGTATATTTAATTTTATACACAAATGTTAATATAAAAAAAATAGTGTTGTAAAATTAATATACAGAATACTAAATACTTCACAAAACTTGTGTTTATAATATAATTATTGAAATTTTACGACATATCTGTATATTAAATGAAATTTAATAATAATTTAAAATTAAATAAAATAAGTAATAATAATAATAATAATAATAATATAAATAATATAATATAATATAATATAATATAATATAATATAATATAATATAATATAATATAATATAATATAATATAATATAATATAATATAATATAATATAATATAATATAATATAATATAATATAATATAATATAATATAATATAATATAATATAATATAATATAATATAATATAATATAATATAATATAAATAATAATAATATAAAATAATTAAAATAATAATTAAATTAAATAAAATCAATATTGTCGTTGTTAATCAATTCAATGCGCGAGCCTGCAATTCTCAGAGTCGGTTCTAATAATCTTCATCTTTTATTTCTTCGCGCCGCTTTTGGATATAAGCGAAGCGACGGAGAACCTCGATTCGCTTCTCCCGGGCCATCAATATCGCCTTTCTTGCCCGACGATTAGCGAGTCTCGTACGAGCCATCGCCATTCTGATTTCCAGTCCTGAAAAGTAAAAAAAGAATTTATTTTATTAAGAATAATTTAAATTTTTCCGTAGTAATATCCCAAGATCTCCAAAATTATCGGAATATTTCCCGATTGTTTCGTTGTTGAGCAACGAGAGTTTAGTTTACTTTTAGTGGTACATTCATATAATTTAATTTAATTTGATTAATTTGATTACGACAATTTCGGTGGATTCTCGATTATTTTTGATATTATTATTGAGGCTTTTTAACAAATTGAAACCCGATTACCGAGAATACCGCGCTCTGATTGTCCGAAAACCGAATGGAAAAAATAATTATAAATATTAATTTCTTCGAATACTCACCATCTTCAAAAATGTAGTTGTGATCGGCGCGTTTAGTTTTCTGGTTAGGATTTTGATGAATCCCTTTCGTCGAGTCAAGGACTTCCTCATCGTCGTCGACGTTCTTCGTCAAGGAACTTCTGGAATGATACAAATAAATTTATTTTTAAAATAAGTTTGACAACATTTCACTTCACATACATGAAATTTTTTTTTTTTTAGAAAGAAATAAACATTATAATTTCAAACTTACAGTAAATAGTAGTGCCTAAGGAGGCATTCGTCAGGTGAGCGTTTAAAGATTATCCCGATGCTTTGCCATTTACGTCTCGTAATTGTAGCAAGACGCAAAAGTCTGTTGTCTTCTTGTGTTGTCCATTCGCGGGTTTTCATCCCCATTTCCCACCGATCTTCACAATTCTTCTCTGTTTTACCAGGAAGCAGCGGAATTATTTTCTCATACCGATCTTCACCATATCTGTCTACACCGACTTTCAGAATTGAATCTTCCATATTATCCCAAATAATCCCGTTTACTCTGATGCGTGGCATTTTGAAAACTTTTAATTGTTCTTTTCACGACTATAAATGTTTAAAAAATTACACTTAGCACTCCGCAAGTGAACTCCGCAGGTAACTGAGTAGAAAGATGAAGAAGTAGCTCATTATATAGGGATGTCAACTGCGTATCCCAGTCAGGCCCAAAATCGAGCGCGCTGATTGGCCGCACCCCTAGTTCAGGGGTCGGGCCTCCCCTCCGGAGGTCTAAGGCTACTGGGTCAAGAAGGGACATAATTTGGAAGGGGCCTTTCTTTATTTAAATATATTAAACAATCTGAAACAAATAATTGAAACTAGACAAGAGATAATAAATAATTAACCTTACGAATTTTAATGAACAAAATCTTTTTTTTTTAATTTCAATAATGTTGACATTTTTCGTGCTATGCTTGACAAAATAGTATATAGTAAATATACGTTATTTGGGATGCTCGAGGTAGCTACTAATTGTCAAGCCACTGGTGATCTGAAACAGGTGTATTTCATTACTCACAATCTAATTTTCATGACTCTGAAGATTTTGGTTACGCACTTTAACCCCAGTAATTAGTGCGTCAATAGAGATTCACGGTGTGGCCAAATACTTAAAAATATCAGTGAAATTCATCGTTGAAGCATTTTTTTTTTTCAGTAAAAAAAAAAGATAAGTACTTATAGCTCTTTTTTTTTAAATCTAGTTTCGAGCGGACCAATCGTGCAACTTCTCACGATTTTAAGGGCGAAGAAATTGGATGGAAACCGAGATAAATTTAATCGAAGAAAAAAAAAAATTCTAACAAGTGAATTTTGCAATAAAAATTATTATACCCGTAAATCATTGATCCATTTTGGTGGTCTGTGGTTGGATTAATTTTGAAATATCCAGTTGAGTCATATTTCACATTTTCATTAATGTTACAGAAATAATATTTAATTTGCTCGTTGCTTTGAGCTACTATTTTGTAAAATTCATTTGATCTAAGGCAGAGTTGAATATCTCCATAAATTCAAGGAATATAGTTTGTAGTACAATTTATTTTTTAATCATGATTTTATATTAATAACCCACAGCGATTATAAAATGGTACACTGTTGGAAATTTGTGTATGAAAATTTATATTAAGTATATTGGAAGTTTTTTTGAACAAAGTATTTTTTTTTTAAATTCGAATAATGTTGACATTTTTCGTGCTATGCTTGACAAAATAGTATATAGTAAATATATATAGTATATAGTCAAGCCACTGGTGATCTGAAATATGTGTATTTCATTACTCACAATCTAATCTTCATGACTCCGAAGATTTTGGTTACACACTTTAAGGCCAGTAATTAGTGCGTCAACAGAGTTTCACGGTGTGACTAATTCAGCTGGTCTCTGATTGTCGTGGCGGTAGAACTTCATTTTTCCAACTCTTCCAAACTAAACTTTTGCGTAAAAATAATAATTAAAATCCTTTTAAAAATATCTGGGATTATTGGCAATGCCACATGCAGCAGAAACATTTTTTCATTATAAACAAGGCGAAATAAAGACAAAGCTAATTTAATCGTTATTTCGATAATCCTAAAAGTTTGCAGTTTAAAAATACTAAATGATTTCTCTGGAATTTTATTTTTTTGAAAATTTCTTCTTTTCTTCCATTTTATGAAAAGCACGAACAGTCGTACGATTAAAATTAAGGGATGGAAAATAGCGCAGCAGGTTCAAGAGAAACAAGACAACCGATCTTCAAAATAATTCATTAAAAATGTCGCATACTTGATATTCGAATCAGTTAATTAGTAATGGTATAATTAGTAACTATGAGCGTATCGTGTGAGCATGCCTGGTGATCGTTTTGCTTTTTCTTTCTTTCTTTTAAGTATAACAACTGGTGGTGATCGTTAGTATGTGTTTTTTTACCTGTAAAGTACATCGTTTTTTTTTCGCAGTGCGCAAACGGAGCGACACGATTTTGGCCGTGCAATT
The DNA here is from genome assembly GCA_963970395.1 of Ephialtes manifestator. Taxonomy (NCBI): domain Eukaryota; kingdom Metazoa; phylum Arthropoda; class Insecta; order Hymenoptera; family Ichneumonidae; genus Ephialtes; species Ephialtes manifestator. The sequence goes on from OZ019972.1 coordinate 34,221,096, forward strand.
CTACAGGTTCAGCTTACCTATTATCATTATTTTCTCACGAAATTATTATTTTTTCTTCAATTTCGCATTGACTATGCTCTCAACGATTTATTTTTTTCATTGCCATTTTTGTGTGCGCTTCTTGTGTCAATTGGAGTTGAATTTTGTGCGTGTATGATGTCTGTAGTATGTTATGTTATTGTCGGAGTATTTCCTGACTTCACGCTCACCATATATACTCCACCTTAATCAATTATATATTTTCTCGTCTCTCATGATTTTTTTTTATTGCGTTCTATTCGCGATGATTTCCCATTTTAAGCATAACGATTAGTAATTATGCTACAAGGTGGTCGTCGACAAAATCGTGTCTCATATAAAACAATTATACAATTGTGTGGACGATCAAACGATGATCAATGGCGATAAACGAGGGGATGGTCGTATTTCTTAATGGCCTTTTTAGTAAAAACTAAAAAAAAATATTTATAAGTCCGATAGTGAAGAAGCGAATATTAAATATTTAATAAAATTTCTTGAAATAAAAAATAATAATTAATCATTTTTTAATCATTTATTTTAAGTATTAATTCAGATTTTAAATAAATTGAAGAAGTTTTTTAGGAAATTTGATAGTTGAATGGGAAGAATTTATGCATAAACTGGTATATTAAGGTAGTTTAATCGATATTTTCTAGGGGAATTATTACTAAAGGAAATGATTCAGTTCAATTGATTTTCGAAAGAAAATCAATACTAATGATACTGCGAATTAAATGATAAATGCGTGCTTAATGTAGAAAAAACATGTAATGATAGTCTAGCTGATAACAATTGTTCACGAAGTACATTCTTAGAATCGTTTAACTATCTAGCTATATACATTCCCTTCTTTAAAAGCTTAGCATTATTCGTATTGCTTGACTTTCGAAAATTTGGATATTTAAAAAATTGTGATTTGTTCACATTTTTTTTTCACTGTATTGTTCGACGCATATTAAATTGAAGGTGCAAATATAAGCTAAAATAAATAATGTTTATATTAAATCCATTAAACAATTTTTTCAAATATTAAATTTATTTAATATTACCTAATAATTGCATATTAAATGGAATATAACCGTTTATGCATAATAGCTTCCTGTTTTTGTACATATTAATTTTCCTAAAAAATATAACAACTTATAATTTCAATGGGCGGGCTCGGCAGTTTTGAGCAGAATTTATTTTATTTTTATTTTTTTTCGGGACCTGCGAAATTCGCAAAAAAAACGACCATTCACCGCGTGACGAGTCAGTCAGTGAGTTCTAAACTCCCTTAAAGGTAACTTAACGCAAGTTCGATTCAAGCAACTCGTTAAATCAAATTTCTTCGCATCGACTTTTTTTTTCAATTATACAATTACGGAATTTTTTTGTCGTGCTTCGAGTCAAAATATTGTTTTAATTTTGTTTTTTTTTTTAAATCGTATCGAATGCATTAATTTTTTTTTCCACATTCAGTGACTCGAGACACGCAAAATTGTCGCAGATAATAATTCTTCAGGCGATACAACATATAAATCAACTATCGTTTCTCTTATCGACTAAAAATCTCCCAACTCACGCAGCAGAAACATTTCTTTTTTTTTCTTTGGTTTCGTAAAACCTTAACGCATCGTAGATATGGTTTACATCATAATAGTAACGGCTAATCGTCTACGTAAATATATATAATATCAGTAGCTTACATAGTGCTCTATTTTTTTTTTTTTCAATATTGGTATTTAAAATTCATACATACGATACTATATTTACAGTCTAGCCTTTGCAGGCTTGTGTTCATTCGGCACATCATCACTCTCTCTCTTGTTTCTAATTCCAAAACTCATTTTTCAATCGATGTTCCCTGTAAATTTATTCATTCCAGTTTTGAGTCTGTCGTTGTTAATCAATTCAATGCGCGAGCCTGCAATTCTCTCAGAGTCGGTTCTAATAATCTTCATCGACGTCATTTTTTTTTTTTCATGATTTGGAACGCATGTGGTGACGGAAATAAAAATACTTAAAAATATCAGTGAAATTCATCGTTGAAGCATTTTTTTTTCAGTAAAAAAAAGATAAGTACTTATAGCTCATTTTCTTTTAAATCTAGTTTCGAGCGGACCAATCGTGCAACTCTCACGATTTTAAGGGCGAAGAAATTGGATGGATACCGAGATAAATTTAATCGAAGAAAAAAAAAATTCTAACAAGAGAATTTTGCAATAAAAATTATTATACCCGTAAATCATTGATCCATTTTGGTGGTCTGTGTTTGGATTAATTTTGAAATATCCAGTTGAGTCATATTTCACATTTTCATTAATGTTACAGAAATAATATTTAATTTGCTCGTTGCTTTGAGCTACTATTTTGTAAAATTCATTTGATCTAAGGCAGAGTTGAATATCTCCATAAATTCAAGGAATATAGTTCGTAGTACAGTTTATTTTTTAATTATGATTTCATATTAATAATCCACAGCGATTATAAAATGGTACACTTTTAGAAATTTGTGTATGAAAATTAATATAAAGTATTGGAAGTTTTTTTTGCCGATATGCGTATATTTAATTTTATACACAAATGTTAATATAAAAAAATAGTGTTGTAAAATTAATATACAGAATACTAAATACTTCACAAAACTTGTGTTTATAATATAATTATTGAAATTTTACGACATATCTGTATATTAAATGAAATTTAATAATAATTTAAAATTAAATAAAATAAGTAATAATTATAATAATAATAATAATATAATTATAAATAATATAATATAATATAATATAATATAATATAATATAATATAATATAATATAATATAATATAATATAATATAATATAATATAATATAATATAATATAATATAATATAATATAATATAATATAATATAATATAATATAATATAATATAATATAATATAATATAATATAATATAATATAATATAATATAATATAATATAATATAATATAATATAAATAATAATAATATAAAATAATTAAAATAATAATTAAATTAAATTAAATTTAATATACTGTATCTGAAAAAGAACTTCCAATACATATATTAATTTTCAAAATATTTTTAACAGTGTATGTAAATTTCTGTTAAATTGAAAAAAAAAGCAAACTAAATTTCGATTGAATATTGGTGAGAAATTGTTAAAAAATGGAAGAGATCCTCCATTACTTTCTTAATGTTGTAACTATATTTTTTTCATTTTTTTTTCTTTATCAAAAAGATTAATATGCATTTTTATCGTAAATTAATTTTTTTTTCAGCTATCCAAAAATTTATACATCGTATTATAATCGCTGCATATTATTATTGTGGAATCATAATTATAAAGTGAATTGCACCATCATCTTGATTTCTAAAATTATTCGGTATTTACGAATCTGGCCTAAGATTTAATGCGCGTAGAGAGTAAAATTAAAAGCGTCTAGGTAAAAATGTAAAAAATTCACGGAAGCGTACAATTAACGATTGTCTCTTTTCGTATTCTTTCAATTCAACAATACAAAATTAATGGAGGACTTGAATATTCCACCGGAAAAATATAAATAATTTGTGAGTATTTTTTCGAAAAAAATGAATTTCCCAAAATGTTCTTCACCAGATTTTTGGTATGTAATTTATTTTTTTTTTTCGAGGGTTTTGCACTGTCGACGGTGAGAATGACTGCGGTGCTTTCGGCTAGTTGAGCGCGCAAAACATTGTCCACATTATTTCGATTTTCTTCTATTTTTTTTTTAAATTTTTTAATTAATTAATTGTTTTGTTTTTAATTATTATTTATTATTGTGTGTCTCCGAACTGAAGTATATTTGGCTTCCCGATAAATCTCTGGAAGTATTTCTTTATTCTTTTTTTAATTTATTCATTTACTTAATGACTAGTAGTAAGAAGCATTTCGCCGGCTTTCGTCAGCATCGATTTTTCTCGCCAATCGATTCTATTACAAATTTGTCCTAATCGCCGAACAATCAGAGTTACACGTAAGACTACAATTCGCGATTGATGAAATCTAATTATCAAAAATCAACGTTGATTCTTGATGACGAGTCTAATTATTATTACTAATCATTGGATTGGCTCGTTTTGCTCCCGAAGGCCGGCGATTAACTTTACGGATATAAATACAATGTATTCGACTATGTACAAATATGAACAAGGTTTTACAGGCCGGGATGACAGAACGTCAGCGCTCCAATTACGAAAACTATTGCGAGATATATGCACGCGTAATTACAGGGTGTGCCAATTTACCCATAATTAATTTTTAAAAAAAGTAAATAAAACATAAAATTTTCATATAATATAATATAATGTCAGAAGGAACACTAAATTATTTTCAATAATATTCAGAGGCACGAGACGAAAGAATGATTTTTTTTTCACTATTGTACAAGGCATTCTCTGTCAACTTAACCACTTTTTTTTAGTCCTCACAAATTTCTTCAATTTTTATTAATATTTTAATTGTCTACTTGAATCCTGTGAATAATTTTGGATTGTTAACTAAATTGCTGATTTTTACTTAACATAATTTTAGTGAAAAATCAACTTTTATTCTGCGTTTTTTTTCACTATTATACAAGGTATTCTCTGTCAACTCAGCCACTTTTTTTTTCAGTCCTCACAAATTTCTTCAATTTTTATTAATATTTTAATTGTCTACTTGAATCCTGTGAATAATTTTGGATTGTTAACTAAATTGCTGATTTTCACTTAAAATAATTTTAGTGAAAAATCAACTTTTATTCTGGGTTTTTTTTTCTGTGACATATTTTTCGCCATTTTAGTATTAAAAAAAAAATACTTTCTAAATGGTTTGATTTAAAAATCTGATTTGATACAAGGCATTCTCTGTCAACTCAGCCACTTTTTTTTAGTCCTCACAAATTTATTCAATTTTTATTAATATTTTAATTGTCTACTTGAATCCTGTGAATAATTTTGGATTGTTAACTAAATTGCTGATTTTCACTTAACATAATTTTAGTGAAAAATCAACTTTTATTCTGGGTTTTTTTACACTATTATACAAGGCATTCTCTGTCAACTCAGCCACTTTTTTTTTAAGCCTCACAAATTAATTCAATTTTTATTAATATTTTAATTGTCTACTTGAATCCTGTGAATAATTTTGGATTGTTAACTAAATTGCTGATTTTCACTTAACATAATTTTAGTGAAAAATCAACTTTTATTCTGCGTTTTTTTTCACTATTATACAATGCATTCTCTGTCAACTCAGTCACTTTTTTTTCAGTCCTCACAAATTTATTCAATTTTTATTAATATTTTAATTGTCTACTTGAATCCTGTGAATAATTTTGGATTGTTAACTAAATTGCTGATTTTCACTTAACATAATTTTAGTGAAAAATCAACTTTTATTCTGCGTTTTTTTTTCTGTGACATATTTTTCGCCATTATAGTATTAAAAAAAAAACTTTCTAAATGATTGGATTAAAAAATCTGAATAAACTCACAGTGAATGCCTTTAAATTATGAGTTCTGAAAGGATGAAAAAAATATGAGAGTCATTTGAAAGTAATTAGATTTAAAAAAAAATTATTTAATGACTCTATTACATATATTTTCTGAGTAATTTGTACACCCGGTAGAGTTAAATATCTGCACGTGTAGGATCGATCGGGTATGCGCAGAGCGCTGACGTCAACCCCGGCGTAACAATTCGAAGCACAGCTCCGAGAAAAACAGCGTTATATCACATGATTCCCGGCACTACTACCCTACGTCTTCGTTAAAGTTCGCGCCCATTTCACACACAGGCGATTTATTTTTTCTTTCCTCTTCTTCGTCTTCGTGGCTCCTTCATTAACATTATTATTAACATTGTTAACTTGGTCATTATCTAGTACGAATTATAATCATAGTAAACGCATTTCTCTCGCTCCAATTATCGTTAAGTAACGTTGTGAGTCGTTATCCATTCGTTAACGAGCAGAAAACGCTCTGTTTTATGCTCGCCTTTTTTTTATCTATTATTATTATAATTATAATTATAATTATAATTATCATTATTTTTTTCAATGACAACCAATTGGCGGACTTGCGAATCGACGAGACATTCACCACTCAAAATCTTAACAAATACGCAAATCGAATGGCATTCTTATCGAGTTTCTTCACTAATATTAAAGAATGTTTACTGAAAGTCCTTCTCGCAAGTTGCTCGATGCTCTTCGGCAATTATTCCTGTTTTGCTTGCGGCATATGGATCTATAAAATTATTGTCCGTGTTAAAGCAGTTTCTGTACGATATTTTTTTGTTTCTTTTTTCAATTAATCTATGGAGTTTTTCCTGTTAATTCAGCCACTATTTTTTAACACTCTTAATTATCGCGCATATTTTAAATAATTTTTTTTAGAGCATTCTTTTTGAAAATTTTTCCCGTCTGGTGCACTAAATATTGAGAATTGCATTTTCTTTGGGTTTTTATATTTTGAACGAAAAAAAAAGAATGGCACAAGATAAATTTGTCGTAGAAAATTCATTTTTTTTTCATGAATTTTTTATGCTAGTTCCATTTTTTGCTCCAAGTTTTTATTATCATTTTTAATTTTCTTTAATTTACAAAAACATTTTTCAAATCTACAAAGAAAAAAAAACAGCATTATTTATTAAACCGGAAAAAAATCATGAATTGATGAAGTCAATTATTCAATCAAGAAATTATTTTGCTAATAATTTTTCTCTAAAAAAAAGTCAAATCGGAAAAATACATTTTCGTTTTTACTTTTTTCTTGTACAATTTTTTTTTTTCCAAAATATGGATAGTTACAATAATATTAATCTATAAATTGAGAACAAAATTTGCAATAAATTCGTAATTTTAAGTAGTACAAAAATTTGGTTAATTATGAGAAATATTTAAGAGAAAAAAATCATGAATTGACGAAGTCAATTATTCAATCAAGAAATTATTTTGATAATAATTTTTTTCTAAAAAAAAGTCAAAACAGAAAAATAAATTTTCGATTTTACTTTATTCTTGTACAATTTTTCATTTCCAAAATATGGATAGTTACAATAATAATAATCTATAAATTGAGAACAAAATTTGCAATAAATTCGCAATTTTAAGTAGTAGAAAAATCTGATTAATTACGAGAAATATTTGACAGAAAAAAATCATGAATTGACGAAGTCAATTATTCAATCAAGAAATTATTTTGCTAATAATTTTTCTCTAAAAAAAAGTCAAAACGGAAAAATAAATTTTCGATTTTACTTTTTTCTTGTATAATTTTTCTTTTCCAAAATATGGATCGTTACAATAATATTAATTTATAAATTGAGAACAAAATTTGCAATAAATTCGCAATTTTAAGTAGTAGAAAAATCTGATTAATTACGTGAAATATTTGAGAGAAAAAAATCATGAATTGACGAAGCCAATTATTCAATCAAGAAATTATTTTGCTAATAATTTTTCTCTAAAAAAAAAGTCAAAACGGAAAAATAAATTTTCGATTTTACTTTTTTCTTGCACAATTTTTCTTTTCCAAAATATGGATAGTTACAATAATATTAATTTATAAATTGAGAACAAAATTTGCAATATATTCGCAATTTTAAGTAGAAGAAAAATCTGATTAATTATGAGAAATATTTAAGAGGATTAAAAAAGTGGCTATTTTGACAGGGAATGTCCCCTATACATGCTTTCTTGCAGTGCTCGTTCAAAGCTATGTGAAAATGCTTTTTTCTGTATCCCGTAGTTACAATACGATTTCGTGTTTTCTCGTAGTTTTCAGTAGTAAAAGTGAAAAACATTTTATACCCTATGCTACGTTTAGTATACTTGGGAATAACATTCTTACTTGGGAATTCGCTGAGTAGTAGGACAAGCGAAGGAAGAAAATAACGAGTAATCGCGTGACACGAAGGAAGCATATTGACGCTAACGATAAAAACGCTTAGCGATTCCGTGAGACATCGAGCAACCACGTTTTTGGACTTCCGGTCAAACTGACCTCGTTCATTTGCGCCCTTTCGACTTCCTTCAACAGTTCTGCATTCTTTACTTCCTGACACGCGTTTCCAAGTTGGTCATCACGTGACAGGCAAAATGCTGATTCCACGAGGCAATTAGCAAGCAATCTAATTTTTTTTAATTGAAAAAATTTTTAAAAAAAATTCCAAGTATTTATGGACTATTTAAATTGAATACAATTAAGAGTTAAAATATTTCGGATAATTATGTACAAAAATCTAATAAATTTACTAACAAAATACAAAAAATCATTTTAAAAAGCAAAAATATAGTAGAATTTTTTTTTTTTTAATTCGTTTCAGGCTATTAGCATGCATAATATGAAGAATCGTATTTCAAAATAAACATTCTAATTATTTAAAAAATTGACTAGATAAAATGGAATATAATTTTGAAAGCTGTAATATTGTAGTAAATAATTATTAAAAATTGTTGAAATTTTTGAAGAAATTGTAGTGAAATAAAAAATTCAATGCATTTAGCAATCACATAATTTAATAAATCGAAGAATCGTGATCTAGAAAGAAGTTCCAAGCATTCAAGAAATTCACAGGAAAAAAATGGAATATTATTAAAACAAGTTAAAGATTGTACAAAATTACTGTTGAAAATAATTAAAAATCTACGTAAAATTACATTCAAGTGAATTCTGTGGAAGCAAAATGAAGTAAAAATATCGAAAAATGTAGATTATTTTTTGAACTTCTATAGAAAGTCACAAGAAATGTTGTACTATAATTCTGGAAAACTCGATACAAGAAAATAGTATTGAATAAATTGACCGGCACTGGTTGTGTGCGGCTCTGGCGGTCCCCTGAGTTAATGGGTTTATGACGGTTTTAGACCCTTTAGCCATACACCGGCTGGCACATCAATCAGTGAGCGGCAGTTTTTCTGAGATCTCGGTGTTTACAACTTAAGTAGGTTACTTTCGTGAATACACCGGGAAATCAGAACAACATACGGCCGTCTGTACCGGTGCGGGTTTTCCACAGTTTTCCCGTGCCCATGAACGGAAAAAAAGGCTTGGTTGGAACAACCAAGTGCCTTGGTTATCTATGCGCCAGAAAATTAATTGGTTAGACCAACCAAGTTATTTTTTAGGCTACCTATTTCTTGGTTGGACTAACCAAGTCAGTTGGTAAGCGAACCAGCCTAACAAATAACTTGGTTGGTCTAACCAATTAATTAATTGGTTAGACCAATTGTTAGGTTAGCTTAGTGAAGTACGCCCTATCAGAAATCACCGAGGCATAACGAGGGTAAACCGACACTCGGTTTTGGACACTTTCCCGAAGGTTTTTGAGCCTAAACCGACGATAACGTCAAAAATCGTGAAACCTCAGCTTACCCCCAGTTTATTCTCGACTTACCCTCGGTTTAACCTCGGTTTACCCTCAGTTACTGTATTCTCGGTTTACCCTCGGTTTACTGTATTCTCGGTTTACCCTCCGTTTACCCCCGGTTTACCGTCGGTTTACCCTCGTTTTACCGTGGGTTTACCCTCGGTTTACCCTCGTTCGCATTTAACAACCGACGATTGAGGAGAAAGACTATGAAGATCGATATGATGTTGCTGGCGAATCCTCGGTTTACCCTTCACGGAAAAAAAGGCTTGGGTGGAACAACCAAGTGCCTTGGTTACATATGCGCCAGACAATTAATTGGTTAGATCAACCAAGTTATTTGTTAGGCTACCAATTTGTTGGTTGGTCTAACCAAGTCACTTAGTTATCTTACCAAGTGACTTGGTTAGTCCAACCAAGAAATTGGTACCCTAACAAATAACTTGGTTGGTCTAACCAATTAATTATCCGGCGCATATATAACGGGTGGGGGTCAAAATAGTGAATGGCTAAAATAGCGAATTTCAAAATATGGAACGTCTAAATATAGAATGGCCATCATTATGAAATTGGCAATTTTAGCCATTCGCTATTTTGATCATTCGCTATTTTGACCTCCAGTCTTATTAAAATGCAATCAAAATGGTGAATGGTCAAAATAGCGAATGGCTAAAATAGCCAATTTCATAATGATGGCGATTCTATATTTAGACGTTCCTTATTTTGAAATTCGCTATTTTAGCCATTCGCCATTTTTACCCCCGCCCTATATAACCAAGGCACTTGGTTGTTCCAACCAAGCCTTTTTTTCCGTGTTGGAAAACCCTCGGAAAGGTGTCCGAAACCGATGCTACTTTCCTACCCTCGGTAGTTTCTGATAGGGCGAATAGGGACTGATAGGAGTAAGGGTGGAATCAGCGGTAAAAGGCGATTAAAGCCATACCGAGAAAAAAAGAAAAAAAGAAAATAGTATTAAATAAATTGCTTCTTGCACTTGAGAAATCAGCAAGCAAAACTGTCGCGACATTCGGTAAAATGCGAATATACTTGAAAAAAAAAAAATTCTTATCTTTCAATTCATCGAAATTTATTAATCTATATATAGTTAAAGTAGGTAAAGACAGTTCTGCGCGTTATTTGGAGGCGGTTCAAGCCCCACGCTGATCGCCGTAATGATAGTCGCACGGGCAGTAATCGTGCGGCAGTGATTTAGCGAAGGATTTTTGGGCAGCAGCGTAGCGAACGAATCGCACGTAGGATTCTTGAACCTTTACCAGCGGCGGTGATCGTCACACGGTGGTGACACGATCCACCTCGACGTATCGCACAGAACTGTCGTTTTGTCAGCATATCACTTCCTTGCCGTCTATTATTGCGGTTTCCGACGAAATGCTCTTAAGTCGATGTTGAGAAATCGAACGATTCGTTCGTTGACGAAAAATTCGCCAGAGTACGAAACACATTAGCGCTATTATCGCGACGATTACTAGGGCTGCGAGGCCCAAATGTAGTGGTGGCATCCGTAGAATTATCGAGCAATGAGTAAGAGCCTCGTCATAACCGGAAGGACAGTGTGAAACACCATCGCACCACAATGAAACGTTTATGCAGGCATCCAATTCGGGGCAGCGTTGCTCGCAGTCACGTGTCATTTGAAGGCCCGCGGCTGCCGTCCCAACAGGTGGTCTGGAATATATATATTTTTTTGAAATATTTAGAATCTTGCCTGAAGCAAATATTGGATGGTTAATAATTCATTGGACAAGTTTTTATCGATATTTGAAGCAATATGTGTTACAATGTTCCATTTTTTAACAGATAATTAATCGTATGGAGATTTTGATTTTTTAGAGTATTTTATAAATAAAAATAAAATTTTATAAATAAAAATAAAATTTTATAAATAAAAATAAATTTTTAATAATCATCTATAGATGATTTTTTTTAATTTATTTTTTAGCCCAAAATTGTAGGCTTTGCACAATTAAAAAAAATGTTTAAGGGATCTTTCCAGTGTGAAAGAAAAATCGATTTTTTTTTCGTCTTATCGATTATTATATACGGTCAAAAATAGCCTCTCAAATTTTTAAAGCGAAATTCGAAATACTTCGCTGGCATACTTTATGGACCTGGCATCGCCGATTAGTCGTAAATACATAATTTAGGTATATGAAATTTCTACACTCGAAACTTTAAACGCGTTTTTTTCGAAACGACATTTTTCAAAACGGTGGACTTTCTCCAGGGAACAGTTTTCAAGCGATCGTTTTCAAATTTTAGGAGAACATTCTTCACGCTATTCTCTATCGTGCTATGGAAGCTTTTTTTTTAAATCTTCCCATTTTTTTAAAAGAACAACTGTCGAAAAAAACGGCTAAAATCGGTACTTTTTGTTCAAACCGCCGCCATTTTGTCAATTTTGATTTAAAAAAAGCCTCCATAGCGCGATAGCCAATCGCATACTAATTAATAATCCTTTGGGATTATTTTAGATCAAATTTGCGACCCCTAGGATGTCCACCATGAGGCTATCTTTTTTATCAACATTATTTCAACAATTAAAAAAATATATTTATACAATAAAAATCGTCTTATAAAAAATAATTTTCTGTCATTCATGATTACCTTAATATGTCATAAAAATTTCAGATTGATCGGCGTATAGTAACCGTCCGAAAAAAATTGTGAAAATAGGCTATTTTTTAGACCGCCACACTGGAAAGATTCCTTAATCGTATGGAGATTTTGAAATTTTAGAGTATTTTGGATGATTTTTTTTATTTATTTTTTAGCTCAAAATTGTAGGCATTTTGTAATTAATAAAGAAATTTTTTTATTTTTTTAAGCCAATATTGGATAGTTTCGGATATTGAAGTTTATTGAACTCATTTTTATCAATACGTGAGGCAATTTGTATGCACTTTTTCAATAGATATTACTTATAATTACATTTTAATGCTACTTGAGGATAATTTCACAAAATTATTTATTTTTCAAATTTTACTGATTTTGAAATTTAATGCCATAAATAATTAGATACTATTTTTTATTTTAAAGCATTTTTTATATTGCCACGAAAATGCATATATATTTTATACAATATGCACTTTTAAAATGGCTATTACTCGTATGTAGATTTTCATACAACTTGAGAGTAGTTTAGACAATTTTTTAATTTACTTTTTATCCTAAAATTCCTGGCCTTGCAAAATTTTTTTCTTTATGTTTAATATTTTATGCGAAGCCAATATCGGATAGTTTCAGATATTGAAGTTTATTGGATTCCTTTTTATCAACATATGAGGCAATGCGAGTTACTATATGCACTTTTTCAACAGATATCACTTATAATTACATTTTAATGCTACTTGAGGAAAATTTCCCTAAATTACTTATCCAATTTCACTGATTTTGAAATTTAATGCCATAAATAATTACATACTATTTTTCTTTTAAAAAAATGTTGTATATTGGCACGAAAATGCATGTAAATTTGATATACAAGTAAACTAAAAATGTAATTATAAAATAATTATTATTTAAATTATTCTTTTACAAAAAAAAAACTTTTTTAATTCCTTAATAAAATATTTATAAATTTAATATGAATATTGTGAAAAACGCGAAAAAAAAATTAATTGAAAATTATCAACGACATTAATGAACGAAAATAATGATTTAGAAAATAATTCAGAGCTTTAAATCTGGTGCGAAGCTCAACATTAAAAAGGTCCATTATTGACTTTACCTTCTTGTCAATTCGAGCCACGTTACAGTGTAGGATTCGGGCTCGTTAATAATAAATTCGACGGCGATGGTCCTCGCCGGATCTTCGCCCGGTGCACGAATTTTCATGATGTTACTTAGGGCCCAACCGTCGCTGAAGACCTCAACAGCATGTTGACCCGAGTCTGATTGTGGCCTGGGACACACAGCAACGTGCATTGCAACACCTGTGTGAACTATTATGCGATTGCTCGTGGAACATTTGGTTTTGTTGGTCACTACCGTGCCCGGAATTTTCACATAGAGATATTGACCAGGACCTGGATCTATCAGCCATGGCTGATTGTCACAATTTTTCTGCAAAAGAAAGATAAAAAATCGTAAATGATTTTCCAAATAAATTATTATTAATAATAATTGTCGGTAGTTTATTATTACGCTAGTTTTCGGAAAATCATTATAAATAATAATTTTTATAAATAGTTATTATTATACTAATAAATTAAAAAATTTGAATTTATAATAATTATTATCGCAAATTATTATAAGTAATACTTTCAAAATACTACCAAAAATTATTATTTATAATAATTTCGGTAAAAATTATTATAAATAAATAAATGTTTATTGCTTCTGAAGAATACAATGTGATTCTTATAGCAAGAGGGGTTGATGCAGTGGACCTTTACATATTTAGGCTAAACGCTCTTAACATTGAAAACCGTGTTATAAAATAAAAAATTTTCTTCGCCGACTTGTCATTATTGTCTAGCAGAGTTGGAAATAATGCATTATTTTTTTAATGCATTATTAAAAACGATATAATGCATTTTTAATGCATTATATCGTTTTTTTACCCATTACTTTAAAAATGCATAATGGAATTCGGAACCATTACCCATTACTTTATTAATGAATAATGGAACTCATATCCGTTACCCATTATTTTTTTAATGAGTAATGGAACTCATATCCGTTGCCCATTACTTTTTTAATGAGTAATGGAACTCACATTCATTGCCCATTATTTTTTTAATGAGTAATGGAACTCACATCCATCACCCATTACTTTTTTAATGAGTAATGGAACTCACATCCATCACCCATTACTTTTTTAATGAGTAATGGAACTCACATTCATTACCCATTACTTTTTTAATGAGTAATGGAACTCACATCCATCATCCATTACTTTTTTAATGAGTAATGGAACTGACATCCATCACCCATTACTTTTTTAGTGAATAATGGAACTCATATCCATCACCCATTACTTTTTTAATGAGTAATGGAACTCACATCCATCACCGTTTTTTAAAGTAATGGATAATGAACGTGATAATGGATATATGATAGTCCCATTACTTTAGAAAAATTTGCTTAATAAATAAATATATAAATAAATACATCGGAAAATCGTTAAAAAAGTTAATAAATAAGTAGATAAATAGCAAAATCGTTCGAAAAATTGAAAAATAAGTAAATAAATATAATATCATTAGAAGTCTGCGGTTAAAACAGGTCGCGATAGACGGGCGATCTCTCAGAGACGAACTATCCGGATACCTGAAAATCTTAGCAATAGTCCTTTGCGACCTGTTTCATTTCTAACTTTTGACTAACTTTTAACTAACTTCTAATTTTTGACTAACTTTTAACTAACTTCTAATTTTTGACTAACTTTTAACTAACTTCTAGCTTTTGACTAACTTTTGACTTTTGACTAACTTCTAACTTTTGACTAACTTCTAACCTTTGACTAATTTCGAACATTTGACTAACTTTTGATTAACTTTTTACTAACTTTTGACTAACTTCTAACTTTTGACTAATTTTCAACTAACTTCTAACTTTTGACCTTTGACTAACTTTTGTCTAACTACTAACTTCTTACTTTTGACTAACTGTTGACTAACTTCTAACTTTTGACTAATTTCTAACATTTGACTAACTTTCAACTAACTTCTAACTTTTGACAAAGTACTAACTTTTGACTGACTATTCAGTAACTTTCAACTTTTGACTAACTTTTGACGAAAGTTAGTCAAAAATTAGAAGTTAGTCAAAAGTTAGAAGTTAGTCAAAAGTTAGAAGTTAGTCAAAAGTTAGTCAAAAGTTAGTCAAAAGTTAGAAGTTAGTCAAAAGTTAGAAGTTAGTCAAAAGTTAGTCAAAAGTTAGTCAAAAGTTAGAAGTTAGTCAAAAGTTAGTCAAAAGTTAGAAGTTAGTCAAAAGTTAGAAGTTAGTCAAAAGTTAGAAGTTAGTCAAAAGTTAGAAGTTAGTCAAAAGTTAGAAGTTAGTCAAGAGTTAGTCAAAAGTTAGTCAAAAGTTAGTCAAAAGTTAGTCAAAAGTTAGTCAAAAGTTAGAAGTTAGTCAAAAGTTAGTCAAAAGTTAGTCAAAAGTTAGAAGTTAGTCAAAAGTTAGTCAAGAGTTAGAAGTTAGTTAAAAATTAGTCAAAAGTTAGTTAAAAGTTAGAATTCAGTCAAAAGTTAGTCAAAAATTAGAAGTTAGTCAAAAGCTAGAAGTTAGTTAAAAGTTACTGAAAAGTTAGAAATGAAACAGGTCGCAAAGGACTATTGCTAAGATTTTCAGGTATCCGGATAGTTCGTCTCTGAGAGATCGCCCGTCTGTCTATCGCGACCGGTTTTAACCGCAGACTTCTAATGATATTATATTTATTCATTTATTTTTTAATTTTTCGAACGATTTTTCTATTTATCTACTTATTTATTAACTTTTTGAACGATTTTCCGATGTATTTATTTATATATTTATTTATTAAGTAATTTTTTCTAAAGTAATGGGACTATCATATATCCATTACCACGTTCATTAAACATTATTTTAGAAATCGGTGATGGATGTGAGTTCCATTACTCATTAAAAAAGTAATGGGTGATGGATGGTAGTTCCATTACTCATTAAAAAATTAATGGGTGATGGATCCCTGCTCCATTACTCATTAAAAAAGTAATGGGTGATGGAGCCCTGCTCCATTACTCATTAAAAAAGTAATGGGTGATGGATCCCTGCTCCATTACTCATTAAAAAAGTAATGGGTGATGGATCCCTGCTCCATTACTCATTAATAAAGTAATGTGGGATGGATCTCTGCTCCATTACTCATTAATAAAGTAATGGATAGTGGATGTGAGTTCCATTACTTATTAAAATGTAATGGGTAATGGATGTGTGTTCCATTATTCATTAATAAAGTAATGGGTGATCGATCTCTGCTCCATTACTCATTAATAAAGTAATGGGTAGTGGATCCGAATTCCATAATCCATTTTTTTCGTAAAAAATAATGCATTATTTTCACATTAAAAATTTCACAACCAATATAAGAAAATACGGTCACAGCCCCAGCAAAGGATTATTGGCTAATAACATGTCGCTTACAGTATCGTTATTCACGGATTAACCGAGATAATAACGTCTGTATGCTTCGTAAATGGGGCAGTATAAAAATATTAGGCTCCAACGATTCTAATTCGGTCCTGTTGCATACACGACAGAGTTGTTTTGGTTCTAGTTTGTATCTGTAGTTTTGTTAAAGGCCAGAGAATTGCTGTAGAAATTTGCCAGTCTGACTTGTGCTACCCTGCATTTTATTGCCAAGGTGCAGCGCGCTCTCAGGTAGAAAGCCGTCTTGTCGGAAATGCTTTGGGGGTCCGAATTTGAAGCGAAGTAGACTGTCAATATGCGTTTATGTCCTGCGTTTTCAGATGGAGTTTATACGCATTGAAAAATTGCTCCTCACTACGCGTCGAATCAATAGGGCTGGGGGTTATTAGAAGTTCGTCGAAACCGACTTCTGAGATTGAAAATTATTCGTGTAGAAGTTTCGAAAAACGGGGGAATTATTATTTTTTTATACCGGAAGCTCGATCCGTACCACTCTGATATTTTTTTTGCAATATCTACAGTCATGCAAGAATACTTTGTAATTTTATTAGCCAAAAAAAAGTAACCTTTTATTATCAAAAAAATAATAATGCCCTCGTTTTTCGGAACTTTCACACAAGTGCATTTTTTAATACCAGAAGATCAATCGGTGCCACTCTGGCGATTTTTTTGTGATATCAACAGTCATGTAGCAATACACTGTAATTTTTTCAGTAAAAAAAAAAATATCCTTTTTTTAATTAAAAAATAATTCCTCCATTTTTTGGAAAAAAATCATACTCACAGGAACGTGACAATTATTTGGAATATTCCGCTCGAAAGCTAACAATAAATGACAACTTTTATGTGCTGACATTTTTTTTCAGTAACTTCAAAATTCTGCAATATTTGCACTTGAATAAAAAAAAGCCATTTTCTGAAAAATTATTTTAAAAAATCTGAAAAAATTCACATGCAGTGTCTTTTAGTGGTACATTCATATAATCAATTACAGGGCAAATCGGAGAGGGTCGAAAAAAAAGTGGCTGAATTGACAGAGAATGCTACTATTATGTTTTTGAACTGCCATACCCAGTTATACTTTGGCTCCCCAACGTTACTGCTCATTAAGTTGACGAGTTTAAGAAAAATCTTCTTTCGCAGTCTGTCGTTTTTCATCGAGCGGACCCTTTTCACCCAACCCCAGATCTGACGCATGGCCAGGTAGCTGATTTTCACAATTCCGACCTCATGTTTTAGAGCATATCCCGGCGTGTTTTTTGGCAGTAAAAGTAATTTTTTGAAGAAATTCAATTGTGCTTTTTCAATTAGTTCAAACTGATTTATCCCCCACGCCGGAACATCATATATCAAAGTTGCGGTAACAATGTTATTGTACAACTTAATCTTACTAGGTAAAAATTATTATTTCTAATAATTTTCGATAGTATTTTGACATAAATGGTTTTGAATAATTTTTTAATATAAAAAAATTATTATTAATGATTTTTTAAATATAATTTGATATATAATAATTTTTTAATATAAAAATTATTATTATAATTTTTAATACAAAACATTTAATATTTAATATAATTATTATTTAATATAATAACATTTTTTTAATATAAAAAATTATTATTATAAAAAAAATAGAATAGGGCTTTTTTCTGGTTGCTACTTATAATTTAGTATCAAATACTGAAAAAAAAATTAATGCTTTTTATATAAAATAAGTAGAACATTTTTTTTAGGAACAACGTTACTTATAATTTATTATAAAATACTAAAAAAACTGAATACTTATTATAATAGTTTTCGGAAAATTATTATTAATAATAATTTTTGGTGGTATTTTGACACATATGATTTTTAATAATTTTTTAATATAAAAAAATCATTATTATAAAAAAAAATACAATAGTGCTTTTCTCTGGTAGTTACTTATAATTTATTATTAAACACTAAAAAAAAAATGAATGCTTTTTACATAAAAAAAAGCATACTATTTTTTTAGGGACCAGATATTTTTACTGTCTTGATACTTAAATTAAATATTGATTATAAAGATATACAAACCTCTTCCTCGTCAGTGACTGGCGATTGATACTTGATTTCTCCGCTCGGACCTCTAACTCTTCTTTTCTGAAGACATGGAACTGCTTTAACGAAATCCCAGACGCCCTCGAAAAATAGATTATTGTAGTCGTCGAGAGAGTTCATCGAATTTACTGTAAAGTGGACCTCAACGACGTTAGACATGGATTTCATGTTTATCGGCAGCGAACGGTTTGAACATAGACAATCTCGCTGTACTGGCGATGCATTCGTCCAAGGCAATTCCAATACCTAATTAAAAACAATAAAATCCAAGTAAGATAAATAAAAATATTTTATTTACCCCGAAAAAATGATCACAACCAAACTAACAATTTTTTTTTCTATAAATCAACACTAACATCTGAATGATCTGTAAATTTTACAGAGCAAAAAAAATTCCTTTTTTTGGAGAAAAAAAATTAGCTTCTACTGTGGAAAAATGGTTGATAATATTTTCTAAAAAAATATTATTAGAAGCTGATATGATAGTATGAATTTTATTATTTATTTAAATTAATATTATATTTTTACAAAGTAAAAAGCAAAAAATAATAAGCAAGTTTCTACTTTTTATCCTTGTTTTGAAAAAAAATAAATAAAAAAATTAATTTTAGCCGTAAAAAAAATAATAGATATTATCAAACACTTGTAAAATTGAGAAAATAATGGAACACATTTAAAAGGATTGAAAAAAACCCAATGTTTTAAATTAATTAATTAAAAACTCAATTTTTGTGGAATTTTAGTCGCAAAAAAATAATGAGTATTATCAATCACTTGTAAAATTGAGAAAACATCTAAAAGGATTTAAAAAAAATACCATTCATTAATTCTTATTAATTAATTCAACGATTCGCCACATAAATAACTTTGATTTTTCTGACATCATTTTTTTTTTTTTTTGTAATCTGTTATCGGATAAATATACTTTATATCTTTATCCATTACAACATATAGTTGTCCACGTTCCCGATTGGACCTTTGTACGCCCACGCCAATGTACGTGCCTAACTAACAATAAGCGTACTTATGAAACTAGCTGTAAGCGCGTTCTGAGTAAGCACGGAGTATCGATTTTTCCCCCCGGTCTCCGGTACTACTACCGGAGTAGTTGTGTTTCTCAGCGAACCGTGATCTCCCGGAGAGTAGGAGTTCGAGTTACCACCGAGTAATGAAGACGCTGGTGTTACGTAATAATTATCGGGTACATCCCCTCCACGCATTCCCCTTTGTCGATGTGTGAGGAATGCCCCATATTAAGGGTTGAGAATGAAACTTGTGCCGTCATATATCACTTTTGTAGTCGCAACAAATTTTTTTAAACTTTTTTAAAAATATTTTAAAAAAATTTTATTTACAGAAAAAAAGATTTAAAAAAAAGATTGTCTATTGTTTTTTTTTGTTTTTATGTTATTTTGAAACTTTTTGGTCGCTCTAGCAATTTAAATTGAAAATTTGATCCATTTTGGTGATTTTTTGTGAAATTTACTTAGGGGTGTTGGAATTTGGAAAAAATTATTTTCAGTGTTTTTTTTTGTACTCTGGAGTCTGGGAAATATGTTCATCACTTAATTACTCATTTTCTAATTTGAATATTGTTTTGTAGTTTTTGTAGAAATATTAAAAAAATATAATTCGCAAAAAATATTGTTTTTTTTTGTTGGTTTGTTGTTATTTTGAAATTTTTTGGTCGCTCTACTAATTTAAATGAAAATTCGTGAAATTTACTTGAGGGTGTTGAAATTCAGAAGAAATGTTTTTTATTTATTTAGTTTTTTAATATTTTAGAGTCTGAAAAATATGTTCGTCATGTAATTACTAATTTTCTAATTTAAATATTGTTACCAAAACTATGAACACAATTTTTTTTTAAACACCTTTTTTTAAAATTTTATTACAATATGTCGTGAACCGCAAGAGATATCAACTCAAAATCAATACAGAAGTTATAAAATACTGTGTGGCATATTAATTATTATAAAAAAATTATTATTATATTATTATAAAAAAATCAATCACCATCACAGTAATTAAAAAATTCAAACATATCTTCATAATCGTTGCAGTTTAATATTATAAAATAATAATTACACTAGAAATGACCGACACTGGTGGTTGTGCGGTCGGTGTGCGGCTCTGGCGGTTTCCCGGAGTTAAGCAGCATTGTTTGCGGTCATAACTTGGATGGGTGACCGTTTAGCCGTGTACCGGCTAGCACATCAATCAGTGAGAGGGAAGTCAGTTTTTCTGAGACCTCGGTGTTTACCCTTAAGTAAGTTACTTTCGTAAGTGCACCGGGAAATCAGAAGAATATATGGCCGTCTGTATCGATACGGGTTTTCCGCAGTTTCCCCGTGACCATGGCAAATGCGGTACACCGAGAGAAAAGATTTCATTGACGCCAAAGAAATGGGTGGATTGATTTTTTTTCATTGATTTCAACGAAATATTTCTTTGATTTCAATGAAATAATGCATTTGAATTTCAAAGAGAACATTTCATTGCCTGTAAATAAAGATTTACTTAGTGAGCATATAATAAAGAAACAGTTTCATTGTTTTAAAGAGACGTTTTCATTGGTTCAAAGAAACGTTTTCATTGATCTCTCTCTCGCACCTAACCTCACTTTTTTGTTTTCCGGTTTTCCCGAACGAACTGCTTCGAGTTTCGAGGAGTCAGAAGCTTAGCCTATTTCTGCCGTACTTCCTTACATACTCACAAAATTTGAGCTTTATCTGCCGCGTACTTTAGGAAAAAATAAGTTTCGAAATTTTGAGGTGGTAAGAAGAAGGTTTCATTGAATCAGAGACGATATCTATGAAATCAATGAAAAAGGTTCATTGGTTTAAAGAAATGTTTCTTCGAATCAATGTCACTACTTTTCATTGAGTTTGACATCATTCAAAGAAAAGATAGTATTGAAATTCAAGTATTTCATTTCATTGGCAACGATTTCCGTGAATCAATGAAACTTTTTCTCTCGGTGTACAGTGTAGCTAAAGTCGGCTGCGGACGCATTGGAAAGATAGGTTAGCTTATCAGAATGAAACTAACAATTTTTCTTTGTATAGAGTCAATACTAACATCTGAATGATCTGTAAATTTTACAGAGTAAAAAAATTCCTTTTTTTGGAGAAAAAAAATTAGCTTCTACTGTGGAAAAATGGTTGATAATATTTTTTTGAAAAATATTAAATAAAGATTTACTTAATAAAGATTTACTTAGTGAGCATATAATAAAGAAACAGTTTCATTCTTTTAAAGAGACGTTTTCATTGCTCTCTCTCGCACCTAACCTCACTTTTTTGTTTTCCGGTTTTCCCGAACGAACTGCTTCGAGTTTCGAGGAGTCAGAAGCTTAGCCTATTTCTGCCGTACTTCCTTACATACTCACAAAATTTGAGCTTTATCTGCCGCGTACTTTAGGAAAAAATAAGTTTCGAAATTTTGAGGTGGTAAGAAGAAGGTTTCATTGAATCAGAGACGATATCTATGAAATCAATGAAAAAGGTTCATTGGTTTAAAGAAATGTTTCTTCGAATCAATGTCACTACTTTTCATTGAGTTTGACATCATTCAAAGAAAATATAGTATTGAAATTCAAGTATTTCATTTCATTGGCAATGATTTCCGTGAATCAATGAAACTTTTTCTCTCGGTGTACAGTGTAGCTAAAGTCGGCTGCGGACGCATTGGAAAGATAGGTTAGCTTATCAGAATGAAACTAACAATTTTTCTTTGTATAGAGTCAATACTAACATCTGAATGATCTGTAAATTTTACAGAGTAAAAAAATTCCTTTTTTTGGAGAAAAAAAATTAGCTTCTACTGTGGAAAAATGGTTGATAATATTTTTTTGAAAAATATTAAATAAAGATTTACTTAATAAAGATTTACTTAGTGAGCATATAATAAAGAAACAGTTTCATTCTTTTAAAGAGACGTTTTCATTGCTCTCTCTCGCACCTAACCTCACTTTTTTGTTTTCCGGTTTTCCCGAACGAACTGCTTCGAGTTTCGAGGAGTCAGAAGCTTAGCCTATTTCTGCCGTACTTCCTTACATACTCACAAAATTTGAGCTTTATCTGCCGCGTACTTCAGGAAAAAATAAGTTTCGAAATTTTGAGGTGGTAAGAAGAAGGTTTCATTGAATCAGAGACGATATCTTTGAAATCAATGAAAAAGGTTCATTGGTTTAAAGCAATGTTTTTTCGAATCAATGTCACTACTTTTCATTGAGTTTGACATCATTCAAAGAAAAGATAGTATTAAAATTCAAGTATTTCATTTCATTGGCAACGATTTCCGTGAATCAATGAAACTTTTTCTCTCGGTGTACAGTGTAGCTAAAGTCGGCTGCGGACGCATTGGAAAGATAGGTTAGCTTATCAGAATGAAGCTAACAATTTTTCTTTGTATAGAGTCAATACTAACATCTGAATGATCTGTAAATTTTAGAGTAAAAAAATTCCTTTTTTTGGAGAAAAAAAATTAGCTTCTACTGTGGAAAAATGGTTGATAATATTTTTTTGAAACATATTAAATAAAGATTTACTTAATAAAGATTTACTTAGTGAGCATATAATAAAGAAACAGTTTCATTGTTTTAAAGAGACGTTTTCATTGCTCTCTCTCGCACCTAACCTCACTTTTTTGTTTTCCGGTTTTCCCGAACGAACTGCTTCGAGTTTCGAGGAGTTAGAAGCTTAGCCTATTTCTGCCGCACTTCCTTACATACTCACAAAATTTGAGCTTTATCTGCCGCGTACTTTAGGAAAAAATAAGTTTCGAAATTTTGAGGTGGTAAGAAGAAGGTTTCATTGAATCAGAGACGATATCTATGAAATCAATGAAAAAGGTTCATTGGTTTAAAGAAATGTTTCTTCGAATTAATGTCACTACTTTTCATTGAGTTTGACATCATTCAAAGAAAATATAGTATTGAAATTCAAGTATTTCATTTCATTGGCAATGATTTCCGTGAATCAATGAAACTTCTTCTCTCGGTGTACAGTGTAGCTAAAGTCGGCTGCGGACGCATTGGAAAGATAGGTTAGCTTGTCAGAATGAAGCTAACAATTTTTCTTTGTATAGAGTCAATACTAACATCTGAATGATCTGTAAATTTTAGAGCGTAAAAAAATTCCTTTTTTTGGAGAAAAAAAATTAGCTTCTACTGTGGAAAAATGGTTGATAATATTTTTTTGAAACATATTAAATAAAGATTTACTTAATAAAGATTTACTTAGTGAGCATATAATAAAGAAACAGTTTCATTGTTTTAAAGAGACGTTTTCATTGCTCTCTCTCGCACCTAACCTCACTTTTTTGTTTTCCGGTTTTCCCGAACGAACTGCTTCGAGTTTCGAGGAGTCAGAAGCTTAGCCTATTTCTGCCGTACTTCCTTACATACTCACAAAATTTGAGCTTTATCTGCCGCGTACTTTAGGAAAAAATAAGTTTCGAAATTTTGAGGTGGTAAGAAGAAGGTTTCATTGAATCAGAGACGATATCTTTGAAATCAATGAAAAAGGTTCATTGGTGTAAAGAAATGTTTCTTCGAATTAATGTCACTACTTTTCATTGAGTTTGACATCATTCAAAGAAAATATAGTATTGAAATTCAAGTATTTCATTTCATTGGCAATGATTTCCGTGAATCAATGAAACTTCTTCTCTCGGTGTACAGTGTAGCTAAAGTCGGCTGCGGACGCATTGGAAAGATAGGTTAGCTTAGTGAAGTGCGGGTAGAGGGAGTGATAGGAGTAAGGGTGGGAAGGGTGGTAAAAAGCGATTGAAGCCATACCATGGAAAGAATGAAAAATAAAACACAAAAAATTCTCTTCTCGACACTAGAAATGTTTATTAAAAAAAATGAAGGGGCTTTTGTAGCTCTGATACTAGAATACAATATGATTTCGAAATTTGTGTCTAAGGAAGGTGTACGTTGTTACGATAATTCGTTTAATGCTAGTTTAGCCAAGATACGCGGTCGTCTTTTACGATGTAATTAGAAAGACCAGCGCCACCTCGTGCGGAAACAGTGATCAGGCAAATTTCCTACTGTTCCGATGGCTCTCAGTAACTTTTATCAAGTAATTAACTCGGTTGCCAGTCTTGAATAATTGATGCCCAGGAATAGCCGGTTGGCTATAGGTAATCGAGTTATCAGCTAATGCACGAACCACTGTGGTACTACTACGATTTTGCCTTAACCGCTGTTGCTGGTGCTGTTGCTGCTGGCAGCGCCTCTACCGACGAGCTACCCGTTATGCGACGAATGAATCGCCCGGCCAGACAAATTATCGCGGTGCAGTGAGTAATTAATATGGCAACACACAGCACACTGCGGGCATTGTCAGCGTGAAGAATATTGAGTGCATAGTTCGTGGTTGCGCTGAGCCACTGAAACGCGGCTTTGTTTAACCCTTTCGATGACCGCAGGGCACGAACATAATACAACTTTATACTTTACGGATGTTTTATGCGAGAATTGCGAGGCTGATAAAAATTGTAGTAACATTTTAAGCCTTTGAGGCATAATTTTTTTTTTTTACTAAAGCGTAGAAACTAATATTTAATATTAAAAAATTAGTTTTGACTATTAGAAATTGAATATTAATGCCAAAAGATTTTTAGGCATAAACTTTTACATAATATAAGTTTTTACTTTGTAGATTTTTTATGGTCAAGCACTGCGAAGTTGATAAAAAATTTAGTTTCATTTAAACCCTTTGAGGCATAATTTTTTTTTTTTTTTACTAAAACGTAGAAAGTAATATTTATATTTATAATATTAAAAAATTAGTTTTGACTATTAGAAATTGAATATTAATGCCAAAAGATAGTTTATTTGGCAAAAAACAAAGTGATGTTTTTGGGCATAAACTTTTACATAATATAAGTTTTTACTTTGTAGATTTTTTATGCGAGCTCTGCGAAGTTGATAAAAAATTTAGTTTCATTTAAATCCTTTGAGGCGTAATTTTTTTTTTTTTTTTTTTTTTTTTTTTTTTTACTAAAACGTAGAAATTAATATTTAATATTAAAAAATTAGTTTTGACTATTAGAAATTGAATATTAATGCCAAAAGATAGTTTGTTTGGCAAAAAACAAAGTGATGTTTTTAGGCTTAAACTTGTACATAATATAAGTTTTTACTTTGTAGATGTTTTATGCTCGAGCACTGCGAATTTGATAAAAATTTTATTTACATTTGAACCTTTTGAAGAATACTTATTTATTTTTTTAATAAAATGAAGATATTGGTTTTTAATATTAAGAAATTAGTTTGAAATATTAAAAACTTTTTGAGGCAAATATAAAAAAAGAAAATAAAACGAAGAAATTAGTATTTAATATTACGAACTTGGTTTAAACTATAAAAAACTGAGCTGCCCTGTTAGAAATGCCAAAAAGTTTTTATGCATGAAATCGCGAAATAAATTTAATGTACAATTGTGGTACAAAATTAATGTACTTTTACAGTAAAATTAAAGAAAAACATAAAAATTAAAATACCTTTTCAGTAAAAACAAATTAAATTATTGAAATTACTGTATCATACTATATTTTTATTGTATATTAAATTTTCATGTCGTTTTAGAGCCTTATTAATTCCGAAGAAAACAAGTATAAGCACACATCGCTATACAATTATTTTTTAAAGTTATAGCAATTTTTGAAAAAAATATTTCATTTTTTGACAAAATGTCTACGAATTTTTTATATTTTTTTTACAGAGTATGTTGACGTATTTCAAGTCATTAAAGTCGAAATTGCTATGAATACTCTTAAAAAATTAAAAAATAAATCATTAAAAGTCCCAACAAAAAGTCATTATTTTCGATTTTTAAAAATATTTCTATTATGATTTATTAAAATTTCAAATCCCACAAAAGGAAAAAAACCATTTATTTTATCCCCACAACTGCTAAAATATTCTGTACGATTATCCCCGTTACCGATTTAAAAAATCGAGAAGCTATCAATAAAATTTATTCTCCAAAAAGCACAAAAGTCCTTAAGTTGAGAACACCCCAATTTATTTTTATTTTTTAAAGACCTCCGCTTTAGTTCAAGAGCATTAAATCAGCTGAAATTGTAGAGAACTTGACGATTTCTTTTTAGCGGTGTAATTTTCGTTAAATTGCGGTCGGAAGAGAAAGAGAGTTTTGGGGATTTTATCGATTTAGTTGGGATTCAGGACGTACGTTCAAGCCGAAACCGCATGTGGAGGATTAATCGACATCGTCTGACCATTACCCGACGTAACTACTTCGCCGACAAACGGAGAACATCTCTCTCGAGATACGAAGCACCGAAATCGGAGCTTCGATCGTATATTCGATAGGTACCCCATTCCCCTCGTCCCCCTTCCCCCCATTTCACCCCTGTACCCACATTGGTCCCGAACTTTGCTTCTGGCTCGGTCAGAGACCGATTTGCGGCCAGAATTCGTTCGTGCTTGAATTACCTTAACTGAGAAACTGCTCGAACCGACGCAGAGTAGACGGTTGAAGTCCGTGCTAGAAACGCTTCGACAAGAACGATTTCCGTTCAGCAGCTTGTTGAAACGAAGCTTCACCACTTCGTCCTGTTCCCCCTCGAATCGGTACACGCAGCTGTAATTTAACAGATATATTTTCACATTTAAAAAATAAATTGAGAAAAAAAACGATAGGAAAGTAAATTAAAAATTTTCCACATTGCCTCGTCATTAATTTTCAGTTTTCGCAACGCCGCCTCTATGAGAAAGTTTCTTTATTTTATTTTTGGCTTACTCATAGAGGAAACTTTACGAAAGATGAAAATTATTGACGAGGCAAAGTGCAAAGTTCTAATTTACATCCTTATTTTAGATAAAAATTAAATAAGTACGAAAAAAAAAAATTTCATAAATTCAAAATTCTATAAAATCTAAACCGCTTTATGTATGACGCTTAAATTCAATAGAGATCGTCATTTTTCATTACTTTATTTGTCAAAAACTGTTTAAGCTCATTATCTAAAAAATTGTGGCAGTTAGAGAACATACAGAGATTTTTTGAAAAATTCAATGTCTTATAAAATCTGAACCACTTTACCGATCTTCACCAAATTCGATATCTACTACAACTGGATGTTAATTTTATCTTGCAAAAGATTTTAGCAGGTTTGATCGAACATAACTTGAATAAGAACGAAAACAAAATTTTTTTGAAAATTCAAAATTTTATAAAATCTAAACCGCTTTATGTATTTCGCTTAAATTCAATACCGATCGTCATTTTTCATTACGTTATTCGTCAAAAACTGTTTAAACTCATTATCTAAAAAATTGTGATAGTTACAGAACATACAGAGATGTTTTGAAAAATTCAATGTCTTATAAAATCTGAACCACTTTACCGATCTTCACTAAATTCGATATCTACTACAACTGGATGTTAATTTTATCTTGCAAAACATTTTAGCAGGTTTGATCGAACATAACTTGAATAACAACGAAAACAATTTTTTTTCGAAAATTCAAAATTTGATAAAATCTAAACCGCTTTATGTATTTCGCTTAAATTTAATACCGATCGTCATTTTTCATTATTTTATTCGTCAAAAACTGTTTGAGTTCATTATCTAAAAAATTGTGGCAGTTAGAGAACATACAGAGATTTTTTGAAAAATTCAATGGCTTATAAAATCTGAACGACTTTACCAATCTTCACCAAATTCGATATCTATTACAACTGGATGTTAATTTTACCTTGCAAAAGATTTTAGCAGGTTTGATCGAACATAACTTGAATAAGAACGAAAACGAAATTTTTTCGAAAATTAAAAATTTTATAAAATCTAAACCACTTCATGTATTTCGCTTAAATTCAATACCGATCGTCACTTTTCATTACTTTATTCGTCAAAAACTGTTTAAGCTCATTATCTAAAAAATTGTGGCAGTTAGAGAACATACAGAGATTTTTTAAAAAATTCAATGTCTTATAAAATCTGAACCACTTTACCGATCTTCACCAAATTCGATATCTACTACAACTCGATGTTAATTTTACCTTGCAAAAGATTTTAGCAGGTTTGATCGAACATAACTTGAATAAGAACGAAAACAAAATTTTTTCGAAAATTCAAAATTTTATAAAATCTAAACCGCTTTATGGATTTTGCTGAAATTCAATACCGATCGTCATTTTTCATAACTTTATTCATCAAAAACTGTTTAAGCTCATTATCTAAAAAATTGTGGCAGTTAGAGAACATACAGAGATTTTTTGAAAAATTCAATGTCTTATAAAATCTGAACCACTTTACCGATCTTCACCAAATTCGATATCTACTACAACTGGATATTAATTTTACCTTGCAAAAGATTTTAGAAGGTTTGATCGAACGTAACTTGAATAAGAACGAAAACAAATTTTTTTTGAAAATTCAAAATTTTATAAAATCTGAACCGCTTTATGTATTTCGCTTAAATTCAATACCGATCGTCATTTTTCATTATTTTATTCGTCAAAAACTGTTTGAGTTCATTATCTAAAAAATTGTGGCAGTTAGAGAACATACAGAGATTTTTTTAAAAATTCAGTGTCTTATAAAATCTGAACCACTTCACCGATCTTCACCAAATTCGATATCTACTACAACTCGATGTTAATTTTACCTTGCAAAAGATTTTAGCAGGTTTGATCGATCATAACTTGAATAAGAACGAAAACAAAATTTTTTCGAAAATTAAAAATTTTATAAAATCTAAACCGCTTTATGGATTTCGCTCAAATTCAATACCGACATTCATTTTTCATTTCTCTATTTGTCCAGAACTATTTAGCTCATTAGCTGAAAAATTGTGGAAGCTATTCTCTAGCTTCCACAATTTTTCGAAAAATTGAAAGGCTTATAAAATCTGAATTTTTTTTTCAATTTTTTCGAAAATTTATACATAGAAAGGGGCATTGCTCATCTATTAGCGTGCCAAATTTCAGCTTGATTGTTAAAGCCGTTTTCGAGATACAGCGGTGTGAATTTTGCATTTTTCTGAATGTTCTGACATGAAAATCTCGAAATTTTTTTTTTTTTTACGAAAACAAAGCTTCCTCTATGAGTAAGCAAAAA
Organism: Ephialtes manifestator; assembly: GCA_963970395.1. Classification (NCBI taxonomy): domain Eukaryota; kingdom Metazoa; phylum Arthropoda; class Insecta; order Hymenoptera; family Ichneumonidae; genus Ephialtes; species Ephialtes manifestator. Next base: position 34,250,796 of record OZ019972.1, read on the forward strand.
AATGTGGAATTTTAAATTAGAATAAGCTATTACTTATGAATAATACACAACAATCTGCCCAGAAGATACGGATCATTGGCATTTATTCATAATTTGATAATTAACTATTCATAATTCAGGTAATTAAGAATTAATTTATTTTTATTCAATATGACCAATTACATATTTTATTCAGTCACGATAGTTATATTATTCACTGGATTAAATGTTCTGATATAACATTTATGTTCCGACTGTTAATGAAAAGTCATTCGCAGTCGAAAGTACTACAATATTTTTAAATTTACTGTGAATATAATTTTTTAACGTTAATCGATTTAAATAAGTTGAATTTTCTGTTAAAGAGATAATTACGAATACGAAAATTTTTATTTTATGTTTTTTGGGAAGAAAAATTTAAAAAAAGAAAGGCATAAATAACAATAAAATATTATTCATATCGTGAACGTTTTCCAGTGAAAATCTCGTTAACTATTTTTTTATACCGCCATATTATTGAATGCGATCTTCCTTAATTGTTTGACATCCATTATTACAAACGATCAAATTTTGTATCAACTCTTTCACTGTTTTGCAATAAATGTAGAGAATGAAATGACAAAAAAAAACAACAAAATTACGATCGATAAATTTTTATTTCTTGTTTTATTGGGGAAAAAAAATTGAAAACAAAAATGATTTTTGTCATAAATCATGGTTGGAAAACGGAGCAATGTGTGTGAGAGATTAAACAGGTCGTTACAAACTAACATATCCACGAAACGTGTGTACACGAAAATTTTTTTTGGATCAAACTGAATAAGGTAGTTAAACCAGATTCACTTGGATCCACGTTTGGTTGGACTAACACCACACGTCAGTACCTCGGTCTGTCCCAGCTTTCATAAACTCAGCTTTACGATCCCATAAAGCCGGCAATCACGACATGGTAGGTCGATATTTTATGGCATTTAAACAGAAATTGGCCGTATACCCTTCGGTGAGTGCTAGTAAAAGAAGAAAAAAAAAAGAAAGAGGGTCGAACTATTCCCTCTGGCTCTATCACATAGAGTTTCGATCGTCAAAACTCTCTGACAATGGCAGCCTTTTTTTCAGTCAATAAAAATTGAAGTCTAGTTAAAAAGTTTCCAACTTTTTTATGGGCAACTTGAATATTTTATTCCTGAAAATTTTCCTACTATGATGATGAATTGTTCGGTGAAACTGAAAGCGAATTCCTTCGACAACGGTTATTTTCTTTTCAGTCAATAAAACTCAGAGTCTGGCGAAAAATTATTAATCGTTTTATGGGGAAATCGAATATTTTTTTCTTGAAAAATGTGCTACTATGATGATGCATCGATCAGTGAATTTGAGAGTAAATTCCCTGATTATAGCTATTTTTTTTAGTTAATAGAAATTGTTGTTTAGCAAAAAGTTTCCAACTTTTTTAAAGGGAACTCGAATATTTTATTTCTGAAAAATTTGCTACTATAATGATTTATTGATTAGTAAATTTGATAATAAATTCCCTGGTAATGATTATCTTTTTTTAGTTAATACGAAAATTAGTCTAGCTGAAAAATTTCGAACTATTTTATGGAGAACTTTAATATTTTATTCCTAAAAAAATTTACTACTATGATTAATTGATTAGTGAATTACACAGTCAATTCCCTGATAATGGCTATTTTTTTTAGTTAATAAAAATAGTTGTCCAGCAAAAAGTTTCCAACTTTTTAATAAGGAACTCGAATATTTTATTCCTCAAAAATTTGCTACTATAATGATTTATTGATTAGTGAATTTCGCAGTAAATTTTCTGATAATGGCTATAATTTTTTAGTTAATACAAAAAATAGTTTAGCTAAAAAATTTCCAATTTTTTTATTGGGAACTCGAATATTTTATTCTTGAAAAAATATGCTACTATGATGATTAATTGATTAGTGATTTTGACAGTCAATTTCCTAATAATGGCTATTTTTTTAGTTAATAAAAATAGTTGTTTAGCAAAAAGTTTCCAACTTTTTTATAGGGAACTCGAATATTTTATTCCTGAAAAATTTGCTTCTATAATGATTTATTGATTAGTGAATATGGCAGTAAATTTCCTGATAATGGCTATAATTTTTTAGTTAATACGAAAAATAGTTTAGCTAAAAAATTTCCAACTTTTTTATTGGGAACTCGAATATTTTATTCTTAAAAAATTTGCTACTATAATGATTAATTGATTAGTTAATTTGACAGTCAATTTCCTGATAATGGCTATTTTTTTAGTTAATAAAAAGAGTAGTCTAGCAAAAAGTTTCCAACTTTTTAAATAGGGAACTCGAATATTTTATTCCTGAAAAATTTGCTACTATAATGATTTATTTATTGATGAATTTGGCAGTAAATTTACTGATAATGGCTATAATTTTTTAGTTAATACAAAAAATAGTTTATCTAAAAAATTTCCAACTTTTTTATTGGGAACTCGAATATTTTACTCTTGAAAAAATATACTACTATGATGATTAATTAACCAGCAAATTTGAGAGCGAATTTCTTGATAATAGCTATTTTTTTCAATCAATAAAAATAGTTGTCTAGGAAAAATTTTCCAACTTTTTACTAAGGAACTCGAATATTTTATTTCTAAAAAATTTGCTACTATAATGATTAATTAATTAGTAAATTTGTCAGTAAATTTCCTGATAATGTTTATCTTTTTTCAGTTAATAAAAATAATAGTATTTTTTATCGTGAACTCTGTTTTATTTTTGATAAATCTGTTATTAAAAAAATTGGAGTGAAATTTAAATGTAAAAGTGATATTCCTGAAAAGTTTGCGACTATGTTGAATTGAATTTGAGATTACCTCAAATTTTTGGAGCCGCCACGACCGTAAAGAAATATATCTCGTGGTCCTTGGAACTTTCGATCTGCGTAGTAATCACGATTTCGACTGTAAAATACTCTGGAGCATGGACCACTTCCGTAAGCATCGCCATCCTGATGCAGATCTACGAACTCGTAGAGAGCTCGAAAATTTACTGGCCTGAAATCAGAAAGAAAAAAAAAATGTTGACGATTAAATTCACATTACGATGCAATTATAAACTCCCGATGAATTTTATTTAAGGGTTTTATTAACCCTTTGATGACCGAGAACCCTTTTCCATTGAAAAATAAAATTTATTTGATGCTGGACACTTTTTATAATGAAAATAATGAAAACTGAGCATTTTTCGAAAATGCACGTTTGTGATTTTTACACGTGAATGACAAATTTCGATTTTATGCCTTTTTATATTTTTTGAAAAAATATAAAAATAAAAAAAGATTTTTATTTAAAAAATGTTCAATATTTTAAAATTAAAAAAAAAAATTCATAATTTTTTAAACTAAATTTTTTTTTTATTCAACATTTATATAACTGCCGACCCAAATAAATATTTTTTAGATTTGAATATATTTACTATTCAATAAGTATATTAATTAATAATAAAAAAATTTATTTGAGGTGAATGGAAGTCTAGTAGGTCGGAATCCAAATAAGAAATTTTATTTCAGATGCGTAGATTCTAGTCCGGTTAACAAGATCTTTTATCTGGGTGCGGATCCGCGGGAAAAACGATTCATATATAATCATATATAATCATATATAAACTGCTCATATATGATTGTATATGAATTTTGTCTCTATATGATCATGCATGATCATATATGACTATGCATGATCATATATAATTGTATCTGGGTATACATGATCCTATATGAGAAAATATAATTGTGTATAATTGTATCTGAGCATATACAATCATATATAGTTATATGTGATTATATAAGACGATGCCTAAATAGATATAATCTTCTGAAGCATATAAGGTCAGTCATGATTATATATGATCATATACAATTGTTACAATGTAATCTGAGCATATCTCAGATATCTCTTGTATCTGAGCATATACAATCATATATAGTTATATGTGATTATATAAGACGATGCCTAAATAGATATAATCTTCTGAAGCATATAAGGTCAGTCATGATTATATATGATCATATACAATTGTTACAATGTAATTGTACATATATAATCGTGCCCATAATTATATAAATCGTCCGACGATTTCATTTCATATAGATTGAATCCTTAATACTCATATTTTTATTACCTTAATAATACATATTTTCGTAAAGTTGGATATCCATGCGCAGTCATATATGATTGTATATGATCATATATTGCACAGTCGACACACAGAATAGATCTCATATACAATCCTATATGATCATATCTGTTTATATATGACATGGTAAACAGGCAGTTTTGGTGTTATATATGGTCATATATAGGGTCATATATGCCAATGTATATATACATATAAAGTTATATACGCTCATATACATTTGTATATGGATCCACATACAATCATATATGCGCTAAAAGTGGGCGATATATAGTTGTATATAACTATATATGATCATATCTGTTCATATATGACATCGCAAGCTGGCGGTTTTGGTATTATATATGATCATGTATACCACTGTATATGTACATATAAACTCATATATGCTCATATATGTTTCCATATACAATGATATATTACGTTATATACAATTATATATAATTATATACAACTATACATGAAATTATATACAATTATATATGATTATATATGAACCGTTTTTCCCGGGGATGTTGTTCCATTCGTTTGACACTCGTTAAAACCTCCGAAAATGGTACATATTACCTGAATGCAGTAAACGGAGTCTAATGTAAACTGAAATTCTTATGTTTGGACCTCCAACCCGGGAAAAACGATTCATATATAATCATATATAATCATATATAAACTGCTCATATATGATTGTATATGAATTTTGTCTCTATATGATCATGCATGATCATATATGACTATGCATGATCATATATAATCATATATAAACTGCTCATATATGATTGTATATGAATTTTGTCTCTATATGATCATGCATGATCATATATGACTATGCATGATCATATATAATTGTATCTGAGCATATACAATCATATATAGTTATATGTGATTATATAAGACGATGCCTAAATAAATATAATCTTCTGAAAGTTGGAGAGTATATTTGCAAGACACCAAATCTCTTGAAGAAAGTAATGTAAAAATACAATGAAGTTGAACTTCATCACGATATACGGTTAAGAAATATCATTACTAATGTTATATTTCGATTATATGTACAACGTATAAGGTCCCGAACTGTTCTGTGCACTATTACAATAAACGATTATCACGATCCTTTTATGTTGATATTATTTAGTATAGTAATCTTGATCATTCTTATTAATATGCGACCGTTTCAATTCATCAAGTGGAAGGTTTTAATGAAACGTCCGCCCAGGAAAGCCAAATATCTTCATTAATCGTTGCGAATGAGCATGTGATTATAAAGAAAAGAACCGCATATGCAAAAATACCTATAACTTGAGCGCTTCAAACAAAACCGGATGATTCACGCATTTACAAAACGGATATTAAATGCTTAGTTATATAACCATATAACAAATTTTACATCCGTGTATAAATAAGACGTGAACATCGAAATAATTCGTGAATATTATATAACAATAGATTATGGAATACCATATAATCATACGTGCACGATCATACATGAGCTGTCAGTTCTCTGTGCGCAGTCATATATGATTGTATATGATCATATATTGCACAGTCAACACACAGAATAGATCTCATATACAATCCTATATGATCATATCTGTTTATATATGACATGGTAAACAGGCAGTTATGGTGTTATATATGGTCATATATAGGGTCATATATGCCAATGTATATATACATATAAAGTTATATACGCTCATATACATTTGTATATGGATCCACATACAATCATATATGCGCTAAAAATGGGCGATATATAGTTGTATATAACTATATATGATCATATCTGTTCATATATGACATCGCAAGCTGGCGGTTTTGGTATTATATATGATCATGTATACCACTGTATATGTACATATAAACCCATATATGTTCATATATGTTTTCATATACAATGATATATTACGTTATATACAATTATATATAATTATATACAACTATACATGAAATTATATACAATTATATATGATTATATATGAACCGTTTTTCCCGGGAATTAAGTTGTACAGAGTGAGATGCACCCAGAAAAAAGATTTGGTAATACTAACTAAAATTATCTATTCAACATTTAATTATTTCAATAAACGAAAATTTACTTTCCCTATAACAAACATGTATTTCATTCAATTTTTCAGTTTTTTTAATTTCCAACATATTTATTTATTTGAATCAACTTTCACTGTGCAGCAGATACTAAAAAAATATTTTATTTATTGCTACTAAATACATTCTTAATCCGGAAAAAAGATCTAGTTAAAACGACCAAATACAGGTATTAGATATTTTAAAATAAAATCAATTAAAATATATTTATCATATCATATTTATTTATTTGAATCAACTTTCACTGTACAGCGGATACTAAAAAAATATTTTATATACACTGTTAAAAAAGAATGGAAGTTTTTATGCATAAACTCGTATTCGAAATTTAATATACAATTGGGGTATGAAATTCATGTACTTTTCCAGTAAAATTAAAGCACATTATTAAAATTCAAGTACTTTTACTGTAAAATTACAGTAAATTATTGAATGTGCTGTACCATACATTAATTTTACATTAAACTTGTATATTAAATATAATATACTAGTTTATGCATAAAAACTTCCAGTAAAAGTACATTAAATTTCAAGTAGATTTTTTTTACAGTGTATTGCTACTAAATTCTTTTTTAATCCGGAAAAAAGATCCAGTCAAAACGACAAAATACATGTATTAGATATTTTTAAATAAAATCAATTAAAACTATCTTATAATATATTTATTTCCGTTCATCATTGGAGTTTATTATTATCAACATGCAACATTTATCAATTTGATTTTATTCTTGTCGTATATTTATACACAAATTTTATATTCTTTCAATCGGCAGCAGTGGACGCGCGGTTGGTGTGTGGATCAACGGTTCTCAGAGTTAAGCAGCATTATTTGCGGTCATAACTTGGATGGGTGACCGCTCAGCCGTGCACTGTTTTGCGCGTCAACTGCCGAGCGAGCGGCAGTTTCTGAGCTTCTAAGGAATAATGAGGAACATCCAAAAAAAAAAAAAATTTTTTTTAATCAACATTTATATAACTGCCGATCCAAATAAATATTTTTTAGATTTGAATATATTTACTATTCAATAAGTAAATTAATTGCAACTAAAAATTTTTTTTTGAGGTGAATAGAAGTCTAGTAGGTCGGCATCCAAATAAGAAATTTTATTTCCGATGCTTAGACCAAAACCTCCAAAAATGGCAGGTGTTACACGAATGTAGTAAACGGAGTCTAATGTAGACTGAAATTCTTATGTTTGGACCTTCAATAACGTTGTAAAGAGTAATATGAGGTTCTTAGACTCTTGTATAAACCTCCAAAAGTGGCTTATTATACCCATTATAAAATTCAACGAAAGGTGTTGGAAGAGTTTACATTTTAACTCGGGAGTACTCGCACAAGTCGGGATTTAACTCTCCATTCAAAATTCGGTTTCCCCAATAGCGACTCGATTTTATTTCTTAATTCTTCCACGAAACTATAATCCTCAAGAACTCAGTACATTGTCTATAATATGTTCCAGGTATTTCTTCCCCTGCTTGGAAAGTCTACATTTTGCGACCTCATATCCCTTGTTATCTGCTCTACCCAAATTACCGGGTCTTATGCTGACCCACTGTTCTCTTTCATTTCCAGTAGGGGAGATATGGCAACCGTATGACACAGGGAACCATGTGACAATGAAGTTTGTTGGTGCCCTATTGGCAGAAATAATTCAATTTTTTAATGGCACTTTAGTGAAGCGAAAAGCTTTATGTTAGTGCAAAAAGAATTTTACCCAGACCTACATAAAACAGTAAAAAATCATAGCCGATTATGGCCATACGAAATTGTTTCCGTTTTTCTCATATATTTCGCGATATCTCATAATATAAAGCGGTTGTGGTTCTTTCAATGAACATTCATCATTAATTATAGATAGAATTATAGAAAGTTATGAAGAAATACGGTTCATACAATTGTGGGGTCTCATGTCCCGTATGGAAATATATGGGGGATTCCACGGGACTTTCGCCACCCCGAAAAAAAAAAAATCTCAAATTTTTTCTAAAAATCAGATTCAATGGTGTCTATTGATGGACCAAATTTCAAAATTCTAAAAAAAATATTTGACCGGATATGCAAATTTTTCCGTTTTTTATCATTTTTCATTTAATCTGTAATATCTAAGAAACTATTGATCGTATCGAAATCATTAAAAGACGAAAATGTGCATTTTTTAATTGCCAACAAGAAAAAAAATATATTCAAAATTAATTGTTTAATTTCAGGTCACATTTTATGGAAAAAACAACAAAATTATTATTTTTTTATGGTTGGACTTCAGATTTTTTCATCGGACAAATTGCCTCGGAATCTTTGAGTGATCGCCGAATTTTGAGTTTTTTTTTTCATGGGATGGCCAAATGCTGTGACGTTACAGCAATTTGAATGTTTTTAATATCTAAAAAAAATCCATATTCAAAATTAAAATTAATTAAAATGGTTGGACTTCAGATTTTTTTCATCGGACAAATTGCCTCGGAATCTTTGAGTGATCGCCGAATTTTGAGTATTTTTTTCTCATAGGATGGCCCAATGCTGTGGATCTTACAGCAATTTGAATTTTTTAAATGTATTTTAAAAAATGCATATTGCTGTAACATCACAGAATTAAGCCATCCCATGAAAAAAAAAAAATACTCAAAATTCGGCGATCACTCAAAGATTTCGAGGCAATTGGTCCGATGAAAAAATCCGAAGTCCAACAATTTAAATTAATTTTAATTTTGAATATGGATTTTTTTATATATTAAAAACATTCAAATTGCTGTAACCTCACAGCATTGGGCCATCCCATGAAAAAAAAAAATACTCAAAATTCGGCGATCACTCAAAGATTCCGAGGCCATTTGTCCGATGAAAAAATCTAAAGTCCAACCATTTTAATTAATTTTAATTTTAAATATGGATTTTTTTAAATATATTAAAAACATTCAAATTGCTGTAACGTAACAGCATTGGGCCATCCCATGAAAAAAAAAATACTCAAAATTCGGCGATCACTTAAAGATTCCGAGACAATTTGTCCGATGAAAAAATCTGAAGTCCAACCATAAAAAAAAAATAATTTTGTTGTTTCTTCCATAAAATGTGACCTGAAATTAAGCAATTAATTTTTAATATATTTTTTTCTTGTTGGCCATAAAAAAATGCACATTTTCGTCTTTTAATGATTTCGATACGATCAATAGTTTCTGAGATATTACAGGTTAAATGAAAAACGATAAAAAACAAAAAAATTTGCATATTCCGGTCAACTATTTTTTTAGAATTTTGAAATTTGGTCCATCAATAGACACCGCTGAACCTGATTTTTAGATGAAATTTGAGATTTTTTTTTTTTGGGGGGTGGCGAAAGTCCCGTGGAATCCCCCATATGTGCAGCATTCTCTGTCAATTCGGCCACTTTTTTTTTCGACCCTCTCCGATTTGCCCTGTAATTGATTATATGAATGTACCACTAAAAGACACTCTATGTGAATTTTTTCAGATTTTTAAAAATAATTTTTCAGAAAATGGCTTTTTTTATTGAAGTGCAAATACCTCAGAATTTTGAAGTTACTGAAAATAAATGTCAGCACATAAAAGTTGTCGTTTATTGTTAGCTTTCGAGCGGAATATTCCAAATAATTTTCACGTTCCTGTGAGTATGATTTTTTTCCAAAAAATGGAAGAATTATTTTTTAATTAAAAAAAGGATATTTTTTTTTACTGAAAAAATTACAGAGTATTGCTGCATGACTGTTGATATCACAAAAAAATCGCCAGAGTGGCACCGATCGATCTTCTGGTATTAAAAAATGCATTTGTGTGAAAGTTCCGAAAAACGGGGGCATTATTATTTTTTTGATAAAAAAAGGTTACTTTTTTTTGGCTAATAAAATTACAGAGTATTCTTGCATGACTGTAGATATTGCAAAAAAATCATCAGAGTGGTACGGATCGAGCTTCCGGTATAAAAAAAAAATAATTCCCCCGTTTTTCGAAACTTCCACACGAATTATTTTTTTCAATACCGTAAGCTCGATCTAGACCACTCTGATGATTTTTTTGCAATATCTACAGTCATGCAAGAATACTCTGTAATTTTATTAGCCGAAAAAAAGTACCCTTTTTTTTATCAAAAAATAATAATGCCCGCGTTTTTCGGAACTTTCACACAAATGCATTTTTTAATACCCGAAGATCGATCGGTGCCTCTTATTATATTATTAAAAATAATTCAACAGTCCATAAAATCACAAATTTCATACCGTTTGTCACTAAATTATACATATATAATGGCTGAATATTGTTTCATTTATATACAAAATTTGAGCTCGCTATTTCAAGTTTTGCAAAAGTTACAATAGAGCGATAATGTCAATTTTTTGAAAAATTCAAAATTCCATGAAATCTGAACCAATTTATCGATTCGAGCCAAATTCAATACCAAACACCATTGAGTGCACCTACTCTTATAACCAACTATTTAGCAAAATAGACTAAATTTTACGAAAGTTAGAGCGACCACGTCCTTTTTTCAAAAAATTTAAAACGGCATACAGACGAAATTTTCGCACAGATTTTGTCGAAAATTGCTACAGTTGAAGAGGGTCTGCTGCTACACGTGTATCCCAAATTTGATCGCGATATACAAAACTGTTCTTGAGTTATCGGCGTTCGAATTTTCGGAGTTGTATACATACACTTACACACATACATACATACATACGAACATTTTATCAAGATCACTTTTCCGGACGTTTTGAACAATTCTAAGTGTCCTGACATAAAAACCTCGAAAAATTTTTTTCATGAAAACAAAGCTTCCTTTATGAGGAAGCAAAAAATTTCTAAAAATCGCCGTTTTTAATGAATTTTGGCCTTGATGCCTTGATGGTAGTACTTAATATCATCGCACAATTCCCAGCTTTCGCGAAAACATTTTTTTTGTGATAATCAATACAGCATTTCAGGAGCAACCGATTATAAAGAAATTATGTTTCTTTGAACAGCCCTAATGTTATATTGGTTGAAAACAAGTGAAGAGCTACTGTGGAATATCCGGGTGAAATTACCGATGAAATTTTTAACAAACTAGAAAACTTCCGCGCGCTGAGCGCGCGAGTAGTGATCGTGTGTCGATGCAGCGATCTTATTTAATACATATAATATATATAATCAGAGTGGTACGGATCGAGCTTCCGGTATAAAAAAAAATAATTCCCCCGTTTTTCGAAACTTCTACACGAATAATTTTTTTTAATACCGTAAGCTCGATCCTTGCCACTCTGATGATTTTTTTGCAATATCTACAGTCATGCAAGAATACTCTGTAATTTTATTAGCCAAAAAAAAGTACCCTTTTTTTTATCAAAAAAATAATAATGCCCCCGTTTTTCGGAACTTTCACCCAAATGCATTTTTTAATACCAGAAGATCGATCGGTGCCACTCTGCCGATTTTTTTGTGGTATCAACAGTCATGTAGCAATACTCTGTAATTTTTTCAGTACAAAAAAAATATCCTTTTTTTATTAAAAAATAATTCCTCCATTTTTCGGAAAAAAATTCATACTCACAGGAACGTGACAATTATTTGGAATATTCCGCTCGAAAGCTGACAATAAACGACAACTTTTATGTGCTGACATTTTTTTTCCAGTAACTTCAAAATTCTGAGATATTTGCGCTTGAATAAAAAAAAGCCAGTTTCTAAAAAATTGTTTTAAAAAATCTGAAAAAAATTCACATAGAGTGTCTTTTAGTGGTACATTCATATAATCAATTACAGGGCAAATCGGAGAGGGTCGAAAAAAAAGTGGCTGAATTGACAGAGAATGCTACATATAATGTCTCACAAGGTTTCGTGCTCGACATTTTACCTATCAAAAACTTGACATTAAGAGCGTACACTACCTAAGACGGGTGGGGGTCAAAATAGCGAATGACCAAAATAGTGAATGGCTAAAATAGCGAATTTCAAAATATGGAACGTCTAAATATAGAATGGCCATCATTATGAAATTGGCTATTTTAGCCATTCGCTATTTTGACCCCCAGTCTTATTAAAATGCAATCAAAATGGTGAATGGCCATCATTATGAAATTGGCTATTTTAGCAATTCGCTATTTTGACCCCCAGTCTTATTAAAATGCAATCAAAATGGTGAATGGTCAAAATAGCGAATGGCTAAAATATCAAATTTCATAATGATGGCGATTCTATATTTAGACGTTCCTTATTTTTGAAATTCGCTATTTTAGCCATTCGCTGTTTTGGTCATTCGCTATTTTGACCCCCACCCCCTAAGACCGTGACAAGCATATAATCATCAGGCCAAAAACCTCATTTGATGAATAAGAAATCGATTCTACACCGGATACCATGTGACACTTTACAGACTCTTCGTAGAAATGATTTTTTATTAATCAAATATGGTTTTTAGCTGGTTATTATATATTCATAACGTCCTGTACGTATTGCACGTAGACATTCATTAGTATCATTTATAGAAAATGTATCGGAAAAATGAAGATTAACGAGCCACAAGAAAAAGTGTCACAAGGTTGCCAGATCTCCGCTAACATCTTTCCAGTAACGTCGGTATTTCTGAGGACCCAATTTGTCTCTTCGCCTATTGTATTGGGGATTAAGAGTCGAGGCAGCGACTCGACGCCAAATTATAGTTGTTTCTAATACTAATATTACCATATCATAAAAGGGTAATTAACACTGTGGAAAAATAGGGCAAAGGCTTATGGAAAGCTGGCCAATGGCTTATTGACCTCAGTAGGTACAAGTTATAGATATTAAAGTATATATCAGCTCGTCATTTCTATTTACATTGTATAGATCGAGATATGGGGTCAATAAAAACCCTTCACTACCACTATTAATGGCTTCCGATATTACCCCTATTAGCACAGTGAATGACTTTGCAGCGACTCAGAATGAGCCGGTTTAGAATAGCGATCATTGCACCCCAATAAAACCCGATAACACTTTATTACTTAGCGGTCTTTGTTACAATTGTTTTTAGTTTTTGCCTGGATTGAATTGTTTGCGAAATTACTAATGTCATGTACATACAAAAAGAATATTACAATATTTTTATATTCCAATACAAGAATATGATTGAATTCTTGAACAAAGTCACGGCAGAGACAGGTGTTCTTCGAAATTTTGAAGATTAAGCAAAAAGAAAAAAAAATTGGATTTTAGTTTTTTTTTAAACAAAGATATTAACGATATACAATATTTTCCCTTTTTTGGACGGCCATTAATCCTCGATTTTCTTTTTCAACATTTTTTTCTTTCTTTTTTTCAAAGACAAGTATTCTCTGAAATTTTGCAGACTAAGCAAAAAAAAAAGTCAAATTGCCGATTTAAAGAAAAAACGGATGTATCAATAATAAAAATGATTTCTTATTTTTTACCAGTGCATTAATCCTAGATTTTCTTTTTCAATATTTTTCAAATCCTTTTCAATCTTTTTATTCCTTTCTTTAGTTCACGAATATCGTGAAATAAATTTAAAAAAACAAAGTTATTGCAAAGACAGATATTCTTTAAAATTTTGCAGACTAAGCAAAATTTTAAAAAATGTCGAACTGCAGTTAGAAAAAAAATGAATGTATCAATAATAACAAAAAATTCTAATTTTTTGCCAGTCCATTAATCGTAGATTTTCTTTTTCAATATTTTTCAAAATCTTTTCGACCTTCTATTTTTTCCGTTTTTTTAGTACACTAATATCGTGAAATAAATATAAAAAACAAAGTTATTGCAAAGCCGGGTATTCTTTAAAATTTCGAATGTATCATTAATAAAAAAAAAAAATTCTAATTTTTTGCCAGTCCATTAATCCTATATCTTCTTTTTCAATATTTTTCAAAATCTTTTCAACCTTCTATTTTTTCCGTTTTTTTAGTACACTAATATCATGAAATAAATATAAAAAACAAAGTTATTGCAAAGACGGGTATTCTTTAAAATTTCGAATGTATCATTAATAAAAAAAATTCTAATTTTTTGCCAGTCCATTAATCGTAGATTTTCTTTTTCAATATTTTTCAAAATCTTTTCAAACTTCCATTTTTTCCGCTTTTTTTAGTACACTAATATCGTGAAATAAATATAAAAAACAAAGTCATTGCAAAGACGGGTATTCTGTAAAAATTCGAATGTATCATTAATGAAAAAAAAATTATATTTTTTTGCCAGTCCATTAATCGTAGATTTTCTTTTTTAATATTTTTCAAAATCTTTTCAAACTTCTATTTTCTCCGTTTTTTTAGTACACTAATATCATGAAAAAAATATAAAAAACAAAGTGATTGCAAAGACGGGTATTCTTTAAAATTTCGAAATTATCATTAATAAAAAAAAAATTCTATTTTTTTGCCAGTCCATTAATCCTAGATTTTTTTTATTAATATTTTTCAAAATCTTTTCAATCTTCTATTTTTTCCGTTTCTTTAGTACACTAATATCGTGAAATAAATATAAAAAACAAAGTTATTGCAAAGACGGGTATTCTGTAAAATTTCGGATGTATCATTAATGAAAAAAAAATTGTATTTTTTTGTCAGTCCATTAATCCTATATTTTCTTTTTTAACATTTTTCAAAATCTTTTCAACCTTCTATTTTTTCCGTTTTTTTAGTACACTAATATCGTGAAATAAATATAAAAAACAAAGTTATTGCAAAGACGGGTATATTTCGAAATTATCATTAATAAAAAAAAATTATAATCTTTTTCCAGTCCATCAAACCTAGATTTTCTCTTTTAATATTTTTAAAAATTTTTTCAACCTTCTATTTTTTCCGTTTTTTAGTACACTGATATCATGAAAAAAATATAAAAAACAAAGTGATTGCAAAGACGGGTATTCTTTAAAATTTCGAAATTATCATTAATAAAAAAAAATTCTAATTTTTTGCCAGTCAATTAATCCCATATTTTCTTTTTTAATATTTTCCAAAATCTTTTCAACCTTCTATTTTTTCCGTTTTTTTTAGTACACTAACATCATGAAATAAATATAAAAAACAAAGGCAGTGACGAGGCAGGTATTCTTTGAAAAGTTCTAGCTTCGGGTATAGTCTTAGGATTTTGTACGTTATATCGATACTACGTAAGATATCTCGTGGGGAAAGTATGGGATAGTTCGATGGGTATATATCCCCAGAGAAATCTCGATCGAAGCTCAACCACGAAGATACTGAACGCCGAAGCTGTTGAGCTAGTACTATAGTACGAGCAGCACACTATAATACGTTGCTACGTACGTGGTTGCCACTCGAAACTATCCGAGATATTGCTCAGTATGGTCTAGCCATAAAGTAGCCGTAGGTATAATACGGGATTAAATCGATGCACCGTAGGAGCCGCGTACGTTGAGGAGGATTACTATCCGTTCTCCTGACACAGGAACAGGATGCAAGAAGTGGAAAGAGCTTGCTATATGACAGAGCTTCAGCGATTATCCTTCGATCCATGCATCGAAGCTGCTGTCGACTTTTCCACTGTCGATTTATCGACGATGTAAATAATTACTCTTCTCAATGTCAAGTCGAAAGAATAAAAATTTAAAAAAAATTGAAATGGTCGCTAAACATTACACTCAATAGTTTATGACATTAAAAGTTGATGGTATGATGACAGAATATTGTGAACATTTTTTTACCATGAAAAAATATAGAATTCAAAAATTTGATCATGAAAAAATCCTGTGAAATAATGGAATTATGATATGATAATATAAATAACAAGAGAATAAATAATAATGAAGTTGTTTATAGAATAATAATAATATATTTTCTAAGACTGACTTTGTATATTTTTTAGACTTTTTTTAAACAATATTATACTTTTTGTATATAATATATAAATTATAATTGCGAAAGTCGAGAGAGAAATTGTTATAGAAAAAAAGAAATTGTATTTTTATTTTAAAAAAATTTAAAAAAGAGGATAACTCGGAAATGGTCCAAAGTATTTTTAATTAATTTAAAAACGCAAAAAAGTAGATTTGATTAACTCGAAATCGCATTTTGCTGTAAAATCGTTGTAGTTTGTTGTGCATTCACTTTTTTCCATCTTTCTACTTTTGATCGCCTTTCCTCTTTATGAAATTTGAAGTAAAAATTATTGTGTTAGAAATAATCAGAAACATATTTTCGTAACAAAAGTCGATTTCCATTATTTCTTATGTTTGTTTGTTTTTTTTTCTTTTCCAATTATCCGTTCTAATTTTAAGTCAACTTTTGGTGATTATTTTAAGGGCTGGAAAAATAATATAAATTGAGTATTAAGAAAATTGCAAGAATTAAAGTAATTTAAATTAAGTACACTATTAAAAAAGACTGGAAGTTTTTATTCATAAACTTGTCATCTAAATTTAATGTTCAATTATGGTATAAAGTAAATGTACTTTTGTGGTAAAATTAAAGCAAATTATTAAAATTCAAGTACGTTTACTGTAAGATTAAAGTAAATTATTGTATTTGCTGTAACATATATTAATTGCTTCCTCATAGAGGAAGCTTTGTTTTCGTGAAAATCTTTTTTTTTTAGATTTTCATATCAAGACACTCAGAATGGTCTAAAGCGTCGAGAAAAGTGGTTTAGAAAAAATATCTGTATGTATGTGTGCGTATGTGCACAATTTTTTGTTAGCACGATAGCTGTCGCAATTTTTAAGATATCGGGCTCAAATTTGAACTACGAATAAACTGTCGTTAAACAAGGTATGGGATTGAATTTAGAGTGAATCCATCAAGGTGTTCAATATTTATGGCATTTTTAATTTTTTAGAGAATGTCAGCTCGGGCTCTAACTCCCGCAATTTTTATGATATCCGGCTCAAACTTGAACCAGAAGTGGATTGTTATCAAATAGTGTTTGGGATTAAATTTGGTGTCAATCCGTTAAGGGATTCACAATTTATGGCATTTAAAAAATTTTTGACATTTTTTGTTCGCGCTCTAACTTTCGCAATTTTTACGATATCGGGCTCAAATTTGGTCCACAACTAGACTATAGTTAAACAAAGTATGGGATTGAATTTGGAGTGAATTCGTCAAGGTGTTCAATTTTTATGGCATTTTTAATTTTTTTGAGAATGTCAGCTCGGGCTCTAACTCCCGCAATTTTTATGATATCTGGCTCAAACTTGAACCAGAAGTGGATTGTTATCAAATAGTGTTTGGGATTAAATTTGGTGTAAATCCGTTAAGGGGTTCACAATTGATGGCATTTAAAATTTTTTTGGCATTTTTTGTTTGTGCTCTAACTTTCGCAATTTTTAAGATATCGGGCTCAAATTTCGTCCACAAGTAGACTATAGTTAAACAAGGTATGGGATTGAATTTGGAGTGAATCCATCAAGGTATTCAAAATTTATGGCATTTTGAATTTTTTGGAGAATGGCAGCTCGGGCTCTAACTCCCGCAATTTTTATGATATCCGGCTCAAACTTGGACCAGAAGTGGATTGTTATCAAATAGTGTTTGGGATTAAATTTGGTATCAATCCGTTAAGGAGTTCACAATTTATGGCATTTTTAAATTTTTTGACATTTTTTGTTCGTGCTCTAACTTTCGCAATTTTTAAAATATCGGGCTCAAATTTGGTCCACAAGTGGACTGTTATTAAATAAAGTTTGGGAGTGAATTGGACGTCAATCCGTTAAGGGGTTTAAAATTTATGGCATTTTGAATTTTTTGTTTGTGCTCTAACTTCCGCAATTTTTAAGATATTGGACTCAAATTTGGTCCACAAGTAGACTATAGTTAAACAAGGTATGGGATTGAATTTGGAGTGAATCCGTCAAGGTGTTCAAAATTTATGGCATTTTGAATTTTTTTGAGAATGTCAGCTCGGGCTCTAACTCCCGCAATTTTTATGATATCCGGCTCAAACTTGAACCAGAAGTGAACTGTTATCAAATAGTGTTTGGGATTAAATTTGTTGTCAATCCGTTAAGGGATTCACAATTTATGGCATTTAAAAATTTTTTGACAATTTTTGTTCGTCCTCTAACTTTCGTAATTTTTAAGATATCGGGCTCAAATTTGGTCCACAAGTGGATTGTTATTAAATAAAGTTTGGGAGTGAATTTGACGTCAATCCGTTAAGGGGTTTAACATTTATGGCATTTTGAATTTTTTGTTCGTGCTCTAACTTCCGCAATTTTTAAGATATCGGGCTCAAATTTCGTCCACAAATAGACTATAGTTAAACAAGGTATGGGATTGAATTTGGAGTGAATTCGTCAAGGTGTTCAAAATTTATGGCATTTTGAATTTTTTTGAGAATGTCAGCTCGGGCTCTAACTCCCACAATTTTTATGATATCCGACTCAAACCTGAACCAGAAGTGGACTGTTATAAAATAGTATTTGGGATTAAATTTGGTGTCAATCCGTTAAGTAGTTCACAATTTATGGCATTTTTTAATTTCTTGACATTTTTTGTTCGTGCTCTAACTTTCGCAATTTTTGAAATATCGGGCTCAAATTTGGTCCACAAGTGGACTGTTATTAAATAAAGTTTGGGAGTGAATTTGACGTCAATCCGTTAAGGCGTTCAAAATTTATGGTATTTTGAATTTTTTTGTTTATGCTCTAACTTCCGCAATTTTTAAGATATCGGGCTCAAATTTGGCTCACAAGTAGAGTATGGGCAAACTAAGCATCAGTTCGAATCTAGCGAGAATCTGCCAAGGGGTTCAAAACTAATGCCATTTAACATTTTTTTAAACAAGGCTGCAAAGTAGAACTTTGCAAATTGCTTCCTCATTATTATTTGATTTTTACAATCTATGAGGAAATGAGGAAATTTCCTCTATGAGGAAGCAATTTGCAAAGTTCCACTTTGCAGCCTTTTTTACATCACACTTGTATATTATATTTAATGTACCAGGTTATGAATAAAAACTTCCAGTACTTATATATTAAATTTCAAGTAAATTTTTTTTAACAGTGGATAGAATGAAATAAACCTTTGTCGCAATCTCTGATTGCTAATACTTATTCAAAGTTGCTTTTAAACTTATAAATAAGTAAACTCTTTATTTATTTAAGAAAATGAATGGTTTATTCCGGAGCCTCTTTGACACACGTCCGTTCGCTTCTCCAACGTTAACAACTCTCTCCTTTTTGTTTTTTCTATCAACAACCAATTGCCGTTGCCTTGTCAACGAGCTTATACATAGAGTTCATATTTATTTAAATAATCTTCTTCACCTTCATTTCCTAATTTGAAAGTCTTTTACGATTTATAAACAAACATCAACTCTATTATAGGACTTGCCTGAGTGCTGTGGACTCGATCATCCGCATTTCTAGAGTAAGGCTGCTACCGGATGAGACAAAGCTTTCGCCTAGTGAACATGGCCTGCTCGTGTTCTGTAGAATCGCGTGGTCGCACGTACGAGGTACACGATCCTTGCAGTATCGCGCTAGAAGAGAAGTGTTGCTTGCAGGACGTGCTCCGAGAGTCTGAATAGGATTTCCGGTTCTTTCCGAGTAACGTTGCCTTTCTTTTTCACTAGAAGAAAGTAACAGAAAATTACACAGATAAATTGATAAAATTTTCACCATTACCCATTTTTTTCTTTCCCAAGCGAACAATTTTTTGACATTTTGAAATATTAAAATTGAACATTTTTATGAAACTCACTTACGATATTTTATGATGTAATAAATAACTTTTTTTTTCCAAAAATAACAGAAAATTACACAGATAAATTGATAATTTTTACACCATTACCCATTTTTTCTTTCCCAAGCAAATAATTCTTTGACATTTTGAAATATTAAAATTGAACATTTTTACGAAACTCACTTACGATATTTTATACTGTAATAAATTACTTTTTTTTTCAGAAAATTTCATAAAATGAATATATTTGTAATCATTAGAAATTTTTCGACGATTACAAATATTATTTTTTAAGGAAAATTTTAAAAAATTCGAGAAATGATACTTTTTGAGTATTTTAATAAAAAATTTTCGCTTTTCGATCAAATTAATGGCAAATTCGCCTTCTATGAGGCAAAATATGTCAGTGTAGGTTTAAAAAAATATTGTACTTGGGAACATTGCTAAAATTAATTATAGAGACTAATACATATCGATAGTATTTTAATGAATTTTGAATATGATAAATATGTGGATGAAAATTTTTTCTTTTTAATAAAATCTAATATTGTTAATAATACTCGTAACGATCGTATATTTTTATTATTAAACTTAATACAAAAATTATATTATTTACAATAATATTACAGAATATTGAATTAACATATAGCCAGAGTTGTAAATCCCCATTAATTCATGAGATATAGTTTACAGTACAATTTGTTTTGTAATTATGATTTCATAATAATAATATGTAGTGATTATAAAATAGAGTGTAAACATTTGAATAGCTGAAAAAAATACCAATTTTCGCTTTAATATTGTAAGAAATAGTGAAAAAAATGGAAGAAATAAGTAATGCATTACTTTCTTAATGCATTACTTATTTTTTCCATTTTTTCGAAAGGATTACTGTGAATTTTTATTGAAACAAAGTAGAACCTTGCAAATTGCTTCCTCATTATTTTACACCTTTAACGAAGCTGCCTCTATGAGGATGTACGTTCATCGATTTTGGCTTCCTCATAGAGGAAGCTTCGTTAAAGGTGTAAAATAATGAGGAAGCAATTTGCAAGGTTCTACTTTGCAGGCTTGTTTCAGCTTGAAAGACTATTCAGAAAAATGCTGAGGAAGCAATTTGCAAGGTTCTACTTTGCAGACTTTTTTTATACCTTGTGTCTCTTTTGCAGAGGTGTTTTATACAGCTATAAATCACCTCTGCAAACACCGTTACATCTAATTTTGATTAGATACAAATTTTTGTCGTACTTTCTCAACTTTTCCGGAAGTTATAGCGAAAATGTACATTTTTTTAAAATGAAAAATGGTGTAAAATCCGAACGACTTTACCGATCATCACCAAATTTGGTACATGGCATTTCTGAATGTTATTTTTCGTCTGTACAAAATTTCTGTTCATTTGTTGAAATTCGACGTAATTTAGATCAAAATCTATTTTTTTCGAAAAATTCAAAATTCTATAAAATCCGAACCGCTTTACCGATTTCGTCGAAATTCAATACCATACAACATTGAACGTATCTTCAGTTATGAAGAACTATTTAGCCAAATCGGCGAACTTTTACGAAAGTTAGAGCGACCACGCCCTTTTTTCAACAAATTAAAATCAACATAAAATCTTAATGACTTCACATATTTTGGCAAAAATCACAACATTCAAAGAGGGGCAGCTACTCTACTTGCGTGCCAAATTTGAGCCGGATCGCTCGAACGGTTACCGAGTGAGAGGAGATTGAATTTTCGAAGCCCAGCACACACACACACACACACACACATACATACATACGGACATTTTTTCTAAACCACTTTTCTCGACGTTTTAGGTGATTCTAAGCATACTGACATGAAAATCTCGAAAAAAAAAAAATTTCATGAAAACAAAGCTTCCTCTATGAGGAAGCAAAAAATCATTTTTGCAGCCATTCCAAAGTTTAATCATCGTATTACAATCGCTACATGTTATTATTATAAAATCATAATTATAGAGATGATCGTATCATCATCATTATTTCTATAAGTATTAGGCGTTTACAACTCTGCATATAGCATTTCGAATGTACATTTATGATAGTACTTCGTAAATTCGCGAACCAAAGATTTTTTTAAAAAGATTTTCAAAAATCGTTTTCTCTCATTTATTTTTACCAGGGAAGGTGAGGATTACTAAAATACGGAATGTTCAACTGGCCATAATGTTTTTTTTTGTGTGCTTCGTTTTTCAATTTTCTTTTTTTCCTTTCAAAAGAGTTTGCCCGAACGAAATTCTGATTGAATTCGTCTGTGAAAAGCTTTTTGAGGAAAAAGTCTTGAAAATACGTCATTGGGCCAACAAAAGACGAAACTGGGATCGAAAGAACGTTGTTCTCACCAGGAGACGTCATTGCACTCCGTCAAAGGCATCATGTCACCGTCCCAAACGAGAAGCGTTGTACCACATTCGTCGTCGTTCGATGGTTGACTCGAACCAACGTGAAACTTGAGCACCGAGAGCCATACTCTAAATTGCGGTTGAGCTGGTTTCGGTGCTGGTTTTCTCCAAACTGTGCCTGGTCTTTGCTCAGGAAATTTAGGCAATGGTCTTGGTGGCGTAGGACTTGGCATAGTCGGTCCAGCTCCACGTAAATGATAGAGACACGTTGTATTTCTAGGCAGTGTGTGTCTCGGTGATGCTAAAATTCCGCCACTATTACCACGCAGCCAAAATTCGCAGCGTTTGTTCTTCGCAAATGTCGGCGAATCGGAGTCGACAAATTTAACCTGTATTTCACACAGAGAGAAAATTAAATTCAACACGTGTTTCAAAATATTTTTAATCCTTGCCTAATTTTTTATTATTTTTTACGCCGCAAAAAAAAAACAAGGATGCAAAGTAGAACCTTGCACATTGCTTCCTCATTATTTTTCGCATTTTACAAAGCTACCTCTATGAGGAAGTATGTTATTCAATTTTTGGCTTCCTCATAGAGGAAGCTTTGTAAAATGCGAAAAATAATGAGGAAGCAATGTGCAAGGTTCTACTTTGCATCCTTGTTTTAATTAGATAAATATACATGTTGTGGATTCGCTTTTTCTATTTCGTTATTGCGTTATTTCGTGATTATTAGAGCGTTTCCGAAGTGAATGTGATAATGTATATTTTTAAAAATATTTTAACATTCCATAAAATCAAAAATTTCATACCGTTCGTCACTAAATTATACATATATAATGGCTGAATATTGTTTTATTTATATACAAAATTTGAGCTCGCTATCTTAAGTTTTGCAAAAGTTACAATAGAGCGATAATGTCAATTTTTTGAAAAATTCAAAACATCATAAAATTTTTACGGCTCAACCGATCTTAACCAAATTCAATAGCGATCACCGGCATATGAAAGCTCAAATTCATACCAATTTTTAGATCAATATCTCGAAAATTGAAAGAGTTATCGCGTAAACAGACATTTTTCAAAAAATTAAAAAACGCGTAATAATTTAACGATGAAGTGGATTTTAACAAAAATTTGCATGAACGATGAGGCTTGATCCCTCTATCTATGGTCCAAATTTCAGCTTGATATCTCAAGGCATTCCCGAGTTATAAAGGTTTACATTTTTCGATTGTGTAACATACACACACACATACACACACACACACACACACACAGACACATACAGACATTTTTTCTAAATCACTTTTCTCGATATTTTGGACCATTCTGAGTGTACTGACATGAAAATCTCGAAAAAAAATTTTTTCACGAAAACAAAGCTTCCTCTATGAGGAAGCAAAAATAATAATTATCACGAAATTATGGAATATTTTTTTTTGTAATGCATTGGAGTACAACTATTAGACTTTTTTTCTCAAAAATAAGAAAGTATTTGGAGGAAATTTATTATTCTGATATTGAAGAGTATTTATGCGGATTCTTATTTCTAAAATTAATATATTTGGCGTAAATTCTGCATTTGGCGTAAATCCTATTCTGGTTACTATTTTAATCAATCAAGAATTTGGAAAAAAAAATGTGCATAGTTCTAAGGGTATAAATTCTTAATATTAATATTACAACTTTATTATAAAATTTAATATAACATTGGAAGTTTGGTGTCGTTTTTTTTTTTTTTTTTGAAGAGTTTCCTTAACATGTTTTTCATATTTTTTTAGTTGGAAGAAGGAAGCTTCGTGATCAAACAGGTAAAATGTTTGAGGGAAAAGCTTTCATAAATTTCGAGCAGGAAGACAGGAGAAAAACTTTTTTTCGTTCTCAATTTGATGAAATAAAAATTTGAGCTCCTGCGAGGCCACTTGGACGCTACAAGTTCAACGTGCCTGAATTTCTAGCTGGAAGCCGTGCAGAGAATGGGGTGGCGTGGCATGCAGAAAAGTTCCAAAGGGCGAAGTGGTGAACTCGACGAGGAGTTCGGGCCCGCTGCTCGTTGCTTCAGGTACCGGTTCACCACCACCGCAAAATTTCAAGATAACGGGGTCACGGGTCGTATAACCGTCGTACACGGTCACATAGTCCTGTAAAGGATAAAATAAAATACAGTTAGAACACTTAAAGATTTTTCCCACTCATTAATACATTACTTTGATTTGCAGATTGGCTCAAATTTATTTTTTAATCTATTATTATTTCTCAAGGAGATATTAAGGGATCTTTCCAGTGTGACGGCCCGAAAAATAGCCTATATTCACGATTTTTTTTCGAACGGTTACTATACGCCGATCAATCTGAAATTTTTATGACATATTAAGGTAATCATGAATGATGGAAAATGATTTTTTATAAGACGATTTTTATTGTTTGAATATTTTTTTTTAATTGTTGAAAATAATGTTGATAAAAAAGATAGTCTCATGGTGGACATCCTAGGAGTCGCAAATGTGATCTAAAATAAAAGCCCAAAGGATTATTAATTAGTATGCGAAACAATTTTCAGGAGTAAACTATTTTCACGATTTTTTTTCGTACGGTTACTATACGCCGATCAATCTGAAATTTTTATGACATATTAAGGTTATTATGAATGACAGAATATGATTTTTTATAAGACGATTTTTATTGTTTGAATATTTTTTTTTAATTGTTGAAAATAATGTTGATAAAAAAGATAGTCTCATGGTGGACATCCTAGGGATCGAAAATTTGATCTAAAAAAAAGCCCAAAGGATTATTAATTAGTATGCGAAACAATTTTCAGGAGTAAACTATTTTCACGATTTTTTTTCGTACAGTTACTATACGCCGATCAATCTGAAATTTTTATGACATATTAAGGTAATCATGAATGACGGAAAATGATTTTTTATAAGACGATTTTTATTGTTTGAATATTTTTTTTTAATTGTTGAAAATAATGTTGATAAAAAAGATAGTCTCATGGTGGACATCCTAGGGATCGAAAATTTGATCTAAAAAAAGCCCAAAGGATTATTAATTAATATGCGAAACAATTTTCAGGAGTAAACTATTTTCACGATTTTTTTTCGAACGGTTACTATACGTCGATCAATCTGAAATTTTTATGACATATTAAGGTTATTATGAATGACAGAATATGATTTTTTATAAGACGATTTTTATTGTTTGAATATTTTTTTTTAATTGTTGAAAATAATGTTGATAAAAAAGATAGTCTCATGGTGGACATCCTAGGGATCGAAAATTTGATCTAAAAAAAGCCCAAAGGATTATTAATTAATATGCGAAACAATTTTCAGGAGTAAACTATTTTCACGATTTTTTTTCGTACAGTTACTATACGCCGATCAATCTAAAATTTTTATGACATATTAAAGTTATTATGAATGACAGAATATGATTTTTTATAAGACGATTTTTATTGTTTGAATATTTTTTTTTAATTGTTGAAAATAATGTTGATAAAAAAGATAGTCTCATGGTGGACATCTTAGGGGTCGCAAATTTGATCTAAAAAAAACCCAAAGGATTATTAATTAGTATGCGATTGGCTATCGCGCTATGGAGGCTTTTTTAAAATCAAAATTGACAAAATGGTGGCGGTTTGAACAAAAAGTACCGATTATAGCCGTTTTTTTCGACAGTTTTTCTTTTAAAAAAATGGGAAGATAGAAAAAAAGCTTCCATAGCACGATAGAGAGTAGCGTTTTTTTTCACACTGGAAAGATCCCTTAAGATTTTTGAAATTATATTTTGTGTACTTTTTATCAATATTTTACTTTGATTTTATTTCTATTTAAAATACAGATTTATTAAAATTTATTTTTTAATCTATTGTTTCTCAAGCAGATATTAAGATTTTTAAAATTATATTTTGTGTACTTTTTATGAATATTTTACTTTGATTCTATTTCTACTTAAAATACAGATTTATTCAAATTTATTTTTTAATTTATTGTTTCTCAAGGAGATATTAAGTTTTTTGAAATTATATTTTGTGTACCTTTTATGAATATTTTACTTTGATTTTATTTCTACTTAAAATACAGATTTATTCAAATTTATTTTTTAATCGATTTTTTCTCAAGAAGATATTAAGATTTTTTAAATTATATTTTGTGTACTTTTTATGAATATTTTACTTTGATTTTATTTCTACTTAAAATACAGATTTATTCAAATTTATTTTTTAATCTATTGTTTCTCAAGAAGATATTAAGATTTTTTAAATTATATTTTGTGTACTTTTCGTCAATATTTTACTTTGATTCTATTTCTACTTAAAATACAGATTTATTCAAATTTATTTTTTAATCTATTGTTTCTCAAACAGATATTAAGAATTTAAAATTATACTTTGTGTACTTTTTATCAATATTTTACTTTGATTTTATTTCTACTTAAAATACAGATTTATTCAAATTTATTTATTAATCTATTGTTTCTCAAGGCAATATTAAGATTTTTTAAATTATATTTTGTGTACTTTTTATCAATATTTTACTTTGATTTTATTTCTACTTAAAATACAGATTTATTCAAATTTATTTTTTAATCTATTGTTTCTCAAGGCGAGCTTAAGATTTTTGAAATTATATTTTGTGTACTTTTTATCAATATTTTACTTTGATTCTATTTCTATTTAAAATACAGATTTATTCAAATTTATTTTTTAATTTATTGTTTCTCAAGCAGATATTAAGATTTTTTAAATTATATTTTGTGTACTTTTTATCAATATTTTACTTTGATTTTATTTCTACCTAAAAAAGTGATTTAAAAAAATGTATTTTATCATCTATTTCTTTAAGGAGATGTTGGTCTTTTCGTAATGATATTTTGTGTACATCCAAACAATATTGTTCTCTGATTTTATTTTCAATTGCAAATAAGATGTTTTTAAATGTATTTCTGTAATCATCTTTTTTTTTTTTTAGAAAGGTGTTAGGAGTTTAGAAATGTTATTTTGTGTACCTGGACAATGTCGCAGTCCTGCCAGAGACGAAGTTCCTGAGGCGGTGGTTCAGCCTGAGTTGCTGGACGCGCTCTAACCGCTATCAACTGACCACGCGGTTGTCTCACTGTAATTAATGCGTGTTTTCCTGGTGGAACTTCGTGCTGTCGTACCTGCAAACATTGATTAATCCTTTAGAGCACACTGGACAACAAATTTATACAGTCTTTTGCATTTTTATCGACGGTTCAACGACTCTTGAGAAAAATGAATCTGATAGATTGCTAAATATAGTCAGTTCTATTATAAAAATAATTATTCGTGCCATAATTTTGTTGCTGATTACATTATTTATTATTGCTGCATTTGTAAAATAGAATTGACCATTAATTTTTCTGGCTTTAGCTTTATTCATTAATTTATTTTTTTTTTTAAATACAAATACATTTTTTTCCACTAAAGTCAATAAAGGCAAATTTTCAACCTCTCTAAATACATTCACAATTATATTTAAAAAATAATTATTTTAATTCCCAAAATTATCAGTACAAATAATAAACAGAAAATCTTCATTACCAGTTCATTGAATTTAATAATATTGAAATAAATGTAAGTGTACATTAGAGCGAATAAAAATAACGCTTTATCAAAAATTATTTAATAAGTCATGCTTGTCAAAGTGTAAAAAAAAGTTTGATTATTATTTTTGCTTCCTCAATTTTTTGTTAGCACGACAGCCGTCGCAATTTTTAAGATATCGGGCTCAAATTTGAACCACGAGTAAACTGTCATTAAACAAGGTATGGGATTGAATTTGGAGTTAATCCGTCACGGGGTTCAAAATTTATGGCATTTTGAATTTTTTGGAGTATGTCAGCTCGGGCTCTAACTCCCGCAATTTTTATGATATCCGGCTCAAATTTGGACCAGAAGTGGACTGTTATCGAATAATGTTTGGGATTAAATTTGGTGTCAATCCGTTAAGGGGTTCACAATTTATGGCATTTTTAAAAAAATTGAAATTTTTTGTTTGTGCTCTAACTTTCGCAATTTTTAATATATCAGGCTCAAATTTCGTCCACAAGTAGATTGTTATTAAATAAAGCTTGGGAGTGAATTTGGCGCCAATCCGTTAAGGCATTCAAAATTTATGGCAATTTGAATTTTTTGTTCTAACTTCTTAAAATTTATTGAAATTTTTTGTTCGTGCTCTAACTTCCGCAATTTTTAAGATATCGGACTCAAATTTGGTCCACAAGTAGACTATAGTTAAACAAGGTATGGGATTAAATTTGGAATGAATCCGTCAAGGGGTTAAAAAATAACGCCATTAAAATTTTTTTTAAACAAGGCTGCAAAGTAGAACTTTGCAAATTGTTTCCTCATTAATGTTGGATTTTTACAAATCTTCCTCTATGAGGAAGTATGTTAATCTTTTAAAATTGTTTTTAGCATCATTACCATACATTTTTTTGAAGCTCATCAAATGTGCATTTATAAAAAAAACTACTCTCAAAAATTAGCTGTGAATAAATCCAATTAGCCAATTTTAACTTATTGATTTTTAACTATATGAGGATCTTTTTTTTTTTTTACAAAATTGCTGGCGGGAAAATATGATAATAACAAATGCAAATCGTAAAATTCGCAACAAAAACGATTCTGTCTCTTGGAAAATCCTATAAAGCTTAGGGTGTTGTTGCCGAAATTCTGCGGTAGGATATTTCGTGAATTTACGATCTGGAAAAGCGGCACAGAATACACAACGAATTTCCCTGCGGCCACAAATATTAAAAAGAAAATCATCATTACCAGTTTATTGAATTTAATAATATCGAAATAAATGTAAATGTACATTAGAGCGCCTAAAAATAACGCCTTATCAAAAATTATTTAATAAATCATGCTTTTCAAAGTGTAAAAAAATTTCACATCATTATTTGAAAATATTGCTGTTAGTTAATAAAAATAACGCCTTATCAAAAATTATTTAATAAGTCATACTTTTTAAAATGTAAAAAAAAATTTAGATCGTTATATTTAAAAATTGCTGTTAGCATCATTACCATACATTTTTTTAAAGTTCATCAAAAGTGCATTTATAAAAAGACTACTCTAAAAAATTAGACGTGGATAAATCCAATTAGCCAATTTTAACTTATTCATGAGAATCTTTTTTTTTTTACAAAATTGCTGGCGGTAAAATATGATAATAACAAATGCAAATCGTAAAATTCGCAACAAAAACGATTCTGTCTCTTGGAAAATCCTATAAAGCTTAGAGTGTTGGTACCGAAATTCTGCGGTAGGATATTTCGTGAATTTACGATGAGGAAAAGCGGTACAGAGTACACAACGAGACTGCCTGCGGCCACAAATATTAATAAGAAAATCATCATTACCGGTTTATTGAATTAAATAATATCGATCGAAATAAATGTAAATATACATTAGAGCCAAAAAAAGTACATAACGCCTTATCAAAAATTATTTAATAAGTCATGCTTTTCAAAGTGTAAAAAAATTTCACATCATTATTTAAAAATCATTACCATACATTTTTTTTAAAGCTCATCAAATGTGCAATTATAAAAAAAAACTACTCTGAAAAATTAGCCGTGGATAAATCCAATTAGCCAATTTTAACTTATTCATGAGAATCTTTTTTTTTTTTTTTACAAAATTGCTGGCGGTAAAATATGATAATAACAAATGCAAATCGTAAAATTCGCAACAAAAACGATTCTGTCTCTTAGAAAATCCTATAAAGCTTAGGGTGTTGGTGCCGAAATTCTGCGGTAGGATATTTCGTGAATTTACGATGAGGAAAAGCGGTACAGAGTACACAACGAGACTGCCTGCGGCCACAAATATTAAAAAGAAAATCATCATTACCAGCTTATTGAATTTAATAATATTGAAATAAATGTAAATGTACATTGGAGCAAATAAAAATAACGCCTTATCAAAAATGATTTTATGAGTCATGCTTTTCAAAGTGTAAACAAATTTCACATCATTATTTAAAAATATTGCTGTTAGTTAATAAAAATAACGCCTTATCAAAAATTATTTAATAAGTCATGCTTTTCAAAATGTAAAAAATAATGATCTAAAATTTTTAAAAAATGTTTTTAAAGCTCATCAAATGTGCATTTATAAAAAAAACTACTCTCAAAAATTAGCTGTGGATAAATCCAATTAGCCAATTTTAACTTATTCATGAGAATCTTTTTTTTTTTTTTTACAAAATTGCTGGCGGTAAAATATGATAATAACAAATGCAAATCGTAAAATTCGCAACAAAAACGATTCTGTGTCTTGGAAAATCCTATAAAGCTTAGAGTGTTGGTGCCGAAATTCTGCGGTAGGATATTTCGTGAATTTACGATCAGGAAAAGCGGTACAGAGTACACAACGAGACTACCTGCGGCCACAAATATTAAAAAGAAAATCGTCATTACCAGTTCATTGAATTTAATAATATCGAAATAAAGGTAAATGTACATTAGAGCGAATAAAAATAACGCCTTATCAAAAATTATTTAATAAGTCATGCTTTTTTAAGGTGTAAAAAAATTTCACATCATTATTTAAAAATCATTACCATACATTTTTTTAAAGCTCATCAAATGTGCAATTATTAAAAAAAAACTACTCTGAAAAATTAGCCGTGGATAAATCCAATCAGCCAATTTTAACTTATTCATGAGAATCTTTTTTTTTTTTTTTACAAAATTGCTGGCGGTAAAATATGATAATAACAAATGCAAATCGTAAAATTCGCAACAAAAACGATTCTGTGTCTTGGAAAATCCTATAAAGCTTAGGGTGTTGGTGCCGAAATTCTGCGGTAGGATATTTCGTAATTTTACGATCAGGAAAAGCGGCACAGAGTATACAACGAGACTGCCTGCGGCCACAAATATTAAAAAGAAAATCGTCATTACCAGCTTATTGAATTTAATAATATTGAAATAAATGTAATTGTACATTAGAGCGAATAAAAATAACGCTTTATCAAAAATGATTTTACAAGTCATATTTTTCAAAGTGTAAAAAAATTTCACATCATTATTTAAAAATATTGCTGTTAGTTAATAAAAATAACGCCGTATCAAAAATTATTTAATAAGTCATGCTTTTCAAAATGTAAAAAAAAAATTCAGCTCATTATTTTTAAAAATTGCTGTTAGCATCATTATCATACATTTTTTTAAAGTTCATCAAAAGTGCATTTATAAAAAAAACTACTCTAAAAAATTAAACGTGGATAAATCCAATTAGCTAATTTTAACTTATTCATGAGAATCTTTTTTTTTTTTTTTTTACAAAATTGCTGGCGGTAAAATATGATAATAACAAATGCAAATCGTAAAATTCGCAACAAAAACGATTCTGTGTCTTGGAAAATCCTATAAAGCTTAGGGTGTTGGTGCCGAAATTCTGCGGTAGGATATTTCGTGAATTTACGATCAGGAAAAGCGGCACAGAGTACACGACGAGTCTGCCTGCGGCCACGTCGCTAAGGGGAAATAATGGCTCGGAAGAGGCAGAGCCGAAAATTTGTTAACCGCGCGCATAGGGCGCGGGAAGCAGCTCGTTTTTACGACTTCCTTGAGGGTCGAGGTAGTTTCTGCTTAGAGCAGAAATATGACTGGCTCGCGTTGCTTCCACTGAGTTCCCAGAGGGCTCGAACCGACTGCGTTAGCTCTGACAGCGCCTAACGATCTCTGGCACTTTCAGCCCAGACATATTTGTCGGGAATTATTTATCCACAATTCTGTAGTACCCCCAGTTACCATTTATCTTTTAAGCGGATCGAGTTAAGCAAATAGGTCAGCCGAAAATATTTTTTCTATCGATTTGTACCATTGCTTTAAAATAAATTGCATTTCAACCCTATAAAATGTGTATTAAACATATCATAAAGTGAAAAGTACTCAGATAAGATATTTTTTATTTTAATTAATTGCTTTTTGAACAACGCTTCAGCATTGTAAGAAAAAAATGGCGTTTTCGTCAGTTTAATTATTTTATTTTAATACTGAAATTTTTTAACATGATTTAAGTACTTAGTGACATGAAAAAAAATCTGAAGATAATTAATGTCAGTAAAGATGATGAGAAGATTAATTTTGTGTAATATTAATGCCGAAAAATTTAATCGGTGGGAAAAAAATAAATTATTTAATAAATTCGATATTTTTTTTAAATGTTAATTTTTCTGAATTTTTTGGACTTGCATATAAAACGCATAAAATGCATTTTTAATATTTTATAATGTATTAAGAATGCATAATTATTGCGTTATTCAGATACGCAATTTTTAGTCGACGAAAAATTTATTGTTGTGTAAATAATTCACAGTTATTATCTCGGAAAATATTTGTTTTATTGGTTTATACCATCGCTTTAAAATAAATTGAATTTAAAGCCTATAAAATGCGTATTAAACATATCATAAAGTGAAAAGTACTCACATAAGATATTTTGTGTTTTAATTAATTGCTTTTTGAACAAAGATTCAGCATTGTTAGAAAAAATGGCGTTTTCGTCAGTTTAATTATTTTATTTTAATACTGAAATTTTTTAACAGGATTTAAGTACTTAGTGACATGAAAAAAAATCTGGAGAAAATTAATGCCAATAAAGATGCAGAGAAGATTAATTTTGTGTAATATTAATGCCGAAAAATTTAATTGGTGATAAGAAAACAAATTATTTCATGAATTCCATATTTAAAAAAAAAATTATTTTTCTTATTTTTTGGATTTGCATAAAGTGAAAAGTACTCATATAAGATATTTTGTGTTTTAATTAATTACTTTTTTAACAAAGCTTCAGCATTGTAAGAAAAAATGGCGTTTTCGTCAGTTTAATAATTTCATTTTAATACTGAATTTTTTTAACAGGATTTAAGTACTTAGTGACATGAAAAAAAATCTGGAAAAAATTAACGGCAGTAAAGATGCTGAGAAAAGATTAATTTTGTATGCCGAAAAATTTAATCAGTGGTAAGAAAACGAATTATATAATAAATATTTTTTTTTAACATTAATTATCTTATTTTAAAAAAATATAAAACTCATAAAATGCATATTAAACATTTTATAGTGTAAAAAGAATGCATATTTTTTTCGTTATTCAGATAAGAAATTTTTAGTGGAGGAAAAATTTATTGTTGTATAAATAATCCACAGTAATTGTCTCTTAAAAGTTGTTTCTTTGCCAAGACAGGGAGTTTCTGGTATTTATAACGGTATGCATTCCAAAACAGCATTAAACAGCCCACCCCAAGATGTTTTTGGTACAGTGCGGTATTACATTTGCAGCAGGATGTTGCGGGGCTTACAAGCCTCGCTCGCTCCTTACTTACCGCGTAATAGCACGTGAGATTACGTGGATAGAGACCCGGAAAATTCGGCGACTGTAGACGACATTTCTTCCTGTCGCAGTCGCTGAATATACGCGAGCAGTAAGTTCCCGAAATTAGATCCCCGAGATACTGGAGATCCGGCGTTGGTTTCGTTGGCTGTACTTCCTCATCCTCCTCGACCATCTGTACGGGCATTGCCATCGACGTGTTTGTGTATTCGGCCGATATTTCTTGTGTCGTTGTTGGCACCATTGTTACTTGCGTCATTCCTGAAAGCAAGTATCATTTTTATTAATTAAACTTCAACATATTATTATGACATTTTTTAAATTTAATTTACAAATTTCTAAACTAAAGTCACAATTTTTTACTAAATTTATATTTTTTTTACTAAATTTACAATTTTTTTTACTGAATTTACAATTTCTTTACTAAATTTACAATTTTTTAAACTGAATTTACAATTTTTTTACTAAATCTATAATATTTTACGAAATTTACAATGTATAATATTTTACTAAATTTACAATGTATAATATTTTACTAAATTTACAAATTTTACTAAATTTACAAATTTTACTAAATTTACAAATTTTATTAAATTTACAAATTTACAAATTTTACTAAATTTACAAATTTACGAATTTTACTAAATTTACAAATTTTTTACTAAATTTACGAATTTTTTACTAAATTTACAATATTTTACTAAATTTGCAGTTTGATACTAAATTTACAATTTTTTTTAACTAAATTTACAATTTTTTGACTAAATTTACATTTTTTGACTAAATTTACAATTTGTTGAACTAAATTTACAATTTGTTGAACTAAATTAAAAATTTTTTTACTAAATTTAAAATTTTGACTAAATTTACAATTTTTTGACTAAATTTACAATTTTTTGACTAAATTTACATTTTTTGACTAAATTTACAATTGTTTTTCTAAATTCACAAATTTTGCGTCATAATTGCGATTCCCAAAAATAAAAATAAGTTTTTGTGGAAATGGGAAGAATATGAAAAAATGTGCGAAAAGATAAACTTTTCTGGGCCTAAGAAATTCGTATCCAGCGGGTCAATAGATTGCTATATTGTC
The DNA here is from genome assembly GCA_963970395.1 of Ephialtes manifestator. Taxonomy (NCBI): domain Eukaryota; kingdom Metazoa; phylum Arthropoda; class Insecta; order Hymenoptera; family Ichneumonidae; genus Ephialtes; species Ephialtes manifestator. The sequence goes on from OZ019972.1 coordinate 34,285,544, forward strand.
TAAAAATAATTGAAAATCAGACTACATTTGTAATTTTGAAAATTACAAATTACAACAGACTAAATTTGTATATCGACAAATTTTTTTGCAATTTTTGCCAAAGCCGAAAATTCTATCTAATCAAGATTTTTTTACATAAAAAAAGCGGGTCAATAGATTGCTATATTGTCTAAAAATAATAAAAAAATAGACTACATTTGTAATTTTGAAAATTACAAATTACAACAGACTAAATTTGTATATCAACAATTTTTTTTTTTGCAATTTTAGCCAAAGCCGATAATTCTATCTAATTAAGATTTTTTTTACATACAAAAAATTTGAGTCTTACCAACGAAGGGATTTCCATATCGCACCACAGCGTCGGATCTTCGTATCATTTTGTATGCCATTCTAAAATCAAAGTTGAAGCCCTCGAGATCTTGGCTCAATCTGAGAAGCCTCAGGGATATGTTGACGCTCGATGTTTCGCTGTAATAAATTGCTGGACCCCATGACGTGCCGCACCACAGGCCACCAACGTCCGGACGCTGAGCCTCGGAAATCTGCAAGGATCCGTCTGGACATCCTTCCGCGATGAAGGAAACGAATTTTCCGAGAGTAAAACTATCGAAGGTTAACTGAAACAGTCATTTAAAAAAATGTGGATTTAATTTTCCATTTACAAAATTCTATATATCAATTTAATAAAATTTTATATAAAAATTAAGATAATTTCAACCTTGTTGTAATCCTGGGAAAAATCAATTACCTCATAAAATCAGTTTTCGCTTATTCCTTAAGTTGATTATTTTTCGCTTCCTCATTATTTTTAACTTTTTACAATACGATTTTACAAAAAGCCAAAATTGACGAAGATCGTCCCTCTATTATTATAATTAAATAATTGTAATAATATAAATAAACAGAAACAAATTATAAAAGTATACAAAATTATTGATTATAATTTTCCGATTAAATACAACAAATTGAAAAAAAAAAAAAAATAAAACTATAAGTGCATATGAAAATTAAGATAATTAAAGCTTGTTGTGCAGTTAGGAAAAATCAATGACCTCACAAAATGTTATTTCTACTATTATATTTATTTAATTATAATAATAGAAACAAAAAAAAAGAAAAATACTTAATTATAAATTTCCAATTAAATTCAACAAATTTTTAGAGGTCGAGAAATTAACAAAAAAAAAAAACCATAAGCCCTTCAAAATCTATAATTTGACTATAATATATTTTAATGATAATCTAAATAATTGAAATAAATATTTGAATTATTTCCGGTTAAAAAATGCGGGACTCCTTTGTTGAGAAATGTTTAATGTCCTCGATAGCAGCTCAATGCAACGATTTCGTATTAAGCCTCGAAACAAAAGGGCAAATCGTGTTGATTTTCACCAATCCGTAATCTTATTCGTTATCCGAAATCCTATAATCACTTAATTATAATAACTCAAATAAAAAAGACAAAAATAATTAATTATAATTTTCCAATTAAATTCAACAAATTTTTAGAGGTCGAGAAATTAACAAAAAAAAAAAAACCATAAGCCCTTCAAAATCTATAATTTGATTATAATATATTTGAATGATAATCTAAATAATTGAAATAAATATTTGTATTATTTCGTATTAAGCCTCAAAACAAAAGGGCAAATCGTGCTGATTTCCACCAATCGGTAATTTCGATCATTATCCAAAATCGTATAATTCCTTAATTATAATAACAGAAATTTAAAAAAAAAAAACAAAAATAATGAATTATAATTTTTCAATTAAATTCAACAAATTTTTAGAGGTCGAGAAATTAACAAAAAAAAAAAACCATAAGCCCTTCAAAATATATAATTTGACCATAATATAATTTTAATGGTAATTGAAATAATTGAAATAATTGAAATAAATATTTTAATGATAATTGAAATAATTGAAATAAATATTTTAATGATAATTGAAATAATTGAAATAAATATTTTAATGATAATTGAAATAATTGAAATAAATATTTTAATGATAATTGAAATAATTGAAATAAATATTTTAATGATAATTGAAATAATTGAAATAAATATTTAAGTGATAATTGAAATAATTGAAATAAATATTTAAATTATTTCCGGTTAAAAAATTCGGGATTGCTTTGTTGAGAAATGTTCAATGTCCTCGATAGCAGCACAATGCAACGATTTCGTTTTAAGCCTCGAAACAAAAGGGCAAATCGTGCTGATTTCCACCAATCGGTAATTTCGTTCGTTATCCGAAATCGAGACTGCGGAATTCGATACCTGCTCGATTTGCGCGAGCTCTGGAACGTATCCGTACGGCGTTTGCCCCTCTGACCCTCTCGCCGCGCGACTGTTAATCGGGATTTCGTTTAACCGTATCCACCGAGTGATTCCCATCACGGCCGGACGCCCGATGAAGAAATTATAGCATTGAACGCTCGGCCGAGTACACATTTTTTTTACCCACCAGTGAAAATCGACAGCCAATTTTATTACGCGCTTTTCTGTTTTTCAAATAACGACTCGTGTCTTGTGTAATTATGCAAACATGTATTGGCCCTCTTCAAATAACTGATTTTTTTCCAATTTCGATCAACATTGTTTTCACATAAAATTTGATTACCCAGGAGAGACAATAAAAAAAAAAAAATTCCTGGTAAAATTTCGTTACATTGCTAAAAATCATAAATGGCGAAAAAAAAAAAATAGCAAAATTACACTAAAATTTTTATTTTTTGGATTGACTGTTTTTTTTGGACGTTCAATATATTCATAACAATATAAATAATTGCACAAATGATGTATACGCAAATAAAAATTGTTTCAATATAATTTTAAACAGAAAAACTCTTAAATCATAAATGTCGAAAATAATAAAAATCGGAATAGTGAAATTACACTAAAATTTTAAGTTTTTTGAGTTACCGGTTTTTCGTACGTTCAATATATTAATAAAAATATAAATAATTGCATAAATCCTGTACAAGTAAAAAAAAAATAATAGTCTCGATATCATTTTACGTCCAAAACGATATGCGAAAAAAACTCTTGATGCTAAATCATCGAGAGAATCAAACTTTCATTCTTTTTTGCATTTTGACAAAGCCGCCTCTATGAGGAAGTTTCTTTATTTTATTTTTGGCTTCCTCATAGAGGAAGCTTTGCGAAAGATGAAAATCATTGACGAAGTTGATGATTTCTGACATTTTACGAAATCCAGAGCGACACCAATAAATTTTTGAAAAATTCAAAATCTCGTAAAATCCGAACCGCTTTACCGATCATCACCAAATTTGGTACGTAGCAGGGCTGAATGTTATTTTTCCTGTGTAGAAAATTTCAGTCGATTATTTGAAATTTTACCTGAATTAGAGCAAAACGAAAATTTTTCGAAAAATTCAAAATCTGATAAAAACCGAACCGCTTTACCGATTTGTCCCAAATTCAATACCAAAGGTCGTATCACTTTGTTCAATTTTAATACGAAGTTTCAGCCCGATAGCTAAAAATTAGTTCGAACAAGAGCATTTACGTACTTTTTTCAAAATTTCAAAATTCTTATAAAAATGAAATGCGTTAAGCGATTTCCGTAAAATTAATACCAATTGAAGATTAGCCAGTATTGTATATGTTGTTTAAATTTTAGCTGATTCGGTCGAATACTTTATAAGTTACAGTTATATGAATTTTTGGCCTTTCATCACACACACACACACACATACATCCGGACAATTTTTCCAAACCAATTTTCTCGACGTTTCAGACTATTTTAAACGTTTTGACATGATAATCTCGAAAAAAAGAAGATTTTCATGAAAACAAAGCTTCCTCTACGAGGAAGCAAAATAATAAGATTGCTTCCTCATAGAGGAAGCTTTGTTTTCATGAAAAAATTTTTTTCGATATTTTTATGTCAAATTACTCGAGAAAAGTGATTTAGACAAATTGTCCGGATGTATGTGTGTGTGTGTGTGTGTGTGTGTGTGATGAAAGGCCAAAAATTGATTTAACTGTAACTTTTAAACTATTCGACCGAATCAGCTCAAATTTAAACAACATGTACAGTACTGCCTAATTTTTAATTGGTATACATTTCGGAAAAATCGATTGACACATTTCATTTTTATAAGAATTTTTGAATTTTGAAAAAAGTACGTAAATGCTCTAGCACAAACGAATTTTTAGCTATCTGGCTGAAACTTCGTATTAAAATGAAGCAAAGTAATGCGACCTTTGGTATTGAATTTGGGCGAAATCTGCAAAGCGGTTTGGTTTTTATGATATTTTGAATTTTTCGAAAAATTTTCGTTTTGCTCTAATTCAGGTAGAATTTCAACAAATCGACCGAAATTTTCTACACAGAAAAAATAACATTCAGCCCTGCTACGTACCAAATTTGGTGATGATCGGTAAAGCGCTTCGGATTTTACATTCATTTGAATTTTTTTTTAATTGACTGGTGTCGCTCTGGATTTCGTAATAACATCAGAAAATAAGAATAAAATAAAACAAGGATGCAAAGTAGAACCTTGCATATTGCTTCCCCATTATTTTGCGCTTTTTACAAAGCTTCCTCTATTAGAAAGCCAAAGTTGAAGAAAAATAATGAGGAAGCAATGTGTAAGGTTCTACTTTGCATCCATTTTTATCATGTCTGTCATAAATGATGCATGATAGAAAATATTCGCCTTAAAAATATAATTCCTCAAGTGAATATTATCCCATAAATATTCACTAATTCAAAATTTTTCATAAGAGTCTGAACGTACGTCTTGAATATCTTTTGACACATATTCCGATATCGAATATTCACTTCTCTCGTTTCGTCTGGCAATGTGAAGCAGCGCATCACGTATGCATGCTCACGGTTCGCATTAACCCTTTGCCCAAACAAATGAATGAATAATCTTTAGCTAACATCGTGCGAGAAGCTCGTTTCTCACGAAAGCCTTGCAAAAGCTCTCAAAACCAAATGACGTAAATTATAAGCGAATTCAAAGTGCGAAAGTGTATAAAGAATGCAGTGAGAAGGTTTAGAAGCAGAAGCAGCAGCAGCAGCAGCAGCTGCAAACTTTCATGACACACTTCGCTTCTGTAACTCGTGATTTCGAGGGAAACTTTGTTGCTGCTAAATTGTGCCATGAATCGACGAGCACTGCACTGTCCAAGGCTAAGCGTTGGTTGCACTCGCTCTGCACTTTCGAAGTAATATCAGTCGTCGAGTTTTGCTGAAGATTTCCGGTACTAATTTTCAGCTTAAGAGAGAAGAAGTTTCATTCTGAGAGTGGAGAAGACAATTTCTCATAGCTATTTGCCATTTTTCTTCAAATTCTCGATTTTTGTTTTTGTTTCGATTCTTCATAGAGAATATTATTTTTTTTTTGTTTCAGAAACATTTTTTTGTTGCAGCTGATTTTGTATTGTGGTAATTTACGATTTTTCTTTAGTAAGAAAAAGTACTAAAATAAAAAATTGATTTTTTTTGCAATTAGAGTTTTGCTGAATGTTTTCCATATTAATTTTCAGCTTAAGAGGGAAGGAGAAGAAATTTCATTCTGAAAGTGGAGAAGATAAGTTCTCATAGCTATTTGCCTTTTTTCTTGAAATTTCCGATTTTTGTTTTTGTTTCGCTTCTTCATAGAGAAAGTTATTTTTTTTGCAGCAGCAGATTTTGTATTGTGGTAATTTACGATTTTTCTTCAGTAAGAAAAAGTACTAAAATAAAAAAACTGAATTTTTTTTTGCATTTAGAGTTTTGCTGAACATTTTCCGTGTTACTTTTCAGCTTAAGAGGGAAGGAGAAGAAATTTCATTCTGAAAGTGGAGAAGATAAGTTCTCATAGATATTTGCCATTTTTCTTCAAATTCTCGATTTTTGTTTTTGTTTCGCTTCTTCATAGAGAAAGTTATTTTTTTTTTGTTTCAGAAACATTTTTTGTTGCAGCAGATTTTGTATTGTGATAATTAACGATTTTTCTTCAATATGAGAAATTACTAAAATAAAAATCTGAATTTCTTTTGCATTTAGAGTTTTGCGATTTCGGTGCTAATTTTCAGCTTGCGGGAAATAGAGAAGAAAATTATGAGAGTGGAGCAGACAAATTATCATCGCTATACGCCATTTTTTTAAAAATTTTTCAAATTCTCGATTTTAGTTTTTTCCTTCTTCATAGAGAAAGTTTTCTGTTTAGAAACATTTTTTGTTGTTGTCGATTTTGTAGATTTTTTGTGCAGATATTGGACTCAAATTTGATCCACAACTTGACTATTATACAATAATATTTAGCATTTATTTTTTTATTAATATATTGAACGTACGAAAAACTGATAATTCAAAAAACTAAAAATTTTAGTGTAATTCTGCTATTTTGATTTTTTTTGTTTTCGACATTTATGATTTAACAGTTTTTCTGTCTAAAATTATATTGAAACAATTTTTATTTGCGTGAACAGAATTTATGCAATTATTTATATTTTTATCAATATATTGAACATAACAAAAAACAGTCAATACAAAAAATTAAAATTTTAGTGTAATTTTGCTATTTTGATTTTTTTTTAATTTCGACATTTATGATTTTGTAGATTTTTTGTACAGATATTGCACTCAAATTTGATCCACAAGTTGACTATTATATAACAATATTTAGGATTCAATTTGACACGAATTGATCGAGGGGTTAAATTTTTATGGCATATTTAAATAAATAAATAAATCTTCTCACGATAGAATTTTTTGAGATATTAATATATTTGGCTGCAGTTTAATACACAAATAAACTGTCATTGAATCATGATTGATGTCGAATTTGTCGAGAATCGGTTGGGTGGTTCGATTTTTTTTTCTTTTTCTTTTTTTTAATGGCGATTAAATCTCCAACTTCAGTAAATCCCAAACTATCATCAATTTTCCACTTCAATTCACGATAATTCATTATCAAAGACAAATTAGATCCGAGCAATATCCGTTATGTTGGTAAATTACAATTTTTCTCCAATTAGAAAAAAAACAGAAAATTCGAAACTTTTCTGCATTTAGAGTTTGGCTGAACGCTTTGGGTGCTAATTTTCAGCATGAGAAGAAAAGAGAAGAAGTTTCTTAAAGTGAAGAAGACAAGTTCTTGTCGCTATTTGCAATTTTTCCTCAAATGGTCGATTTTTTTTTTGTTCCGTTGGGTAAAAACTATTTGAAATTGCTGAATGCATGCTAATTTTCAGCTTGAGAGAAAAAGAGACAAAGTTTCTCAGAGTGAAGAAGACAAATTCTCGTTGCTATTTGCAATTTTTCCTCAAATGGTCGATCTTTTTTTTTTTTTGTTCCGTTGGGTAAAAACTATTCGAAATTGTTGAACGCATGCTAATTGTCAGTTTGAGAAAAAAAGAGACAAAGTTTCTCAGAGTGAAGAAGACAAGTTCTCGTAGCTATTTGCAATTTTTCCTCAAATGGTCGATTTTTTTTTTGTTCCGTTGGGTAAAAACTATTTGAAATTGTTGAACGCATGCTAATTGTCAGTTTGAGAGAAAAAGAGACAAAGTTTCTCAGAGTGAAGAAGACAAGTTCTCGTCGGTATTTTTGCAATTTTTCTTCAAATGTTCGATTTTATTTTTTTATTCCGTTGGGTAAAAACTATTCGAAATTGCACCTGTCGCTCTGGAAGCAGCAGGTGCGCGTCCTGCTGCTACCGCTGCTGCTGTAGTGCACACAGCGTTCGCGGGACAGCGACTAACTCGTTGAATTAATTTCGAGCCGTCGCCTGCTCACTGCTATCCGCCTCGAGCTCATTTCTTTCTCTCTTTGCTTTACTCCGCTTCGCTCACTTTCCGGACAATGCTCGGGGGACGGTGTTTCAATGTGTTCATTTTTGTTTGCTGTTAATTAATCCACGAAAGCTCCGCGCGCTAAATCTGACGCCCATAGTATATTTTATGTTGTAACAGTTGAAAAAAAGATTTTTTTTCACATTTTTCACGTTAATTGATTTTCCTGCTTTGTTGTGTATGTTAAGAAATATCAATTCGGCGAAAATTATTATTAATTTTTATGGCAATAATTGAGGAATCTTTCCAGCGTGGAAAAAAAATCAATTTTTTTTCGTCTTATCCATTAGGATATACGGTGAAAAATATCCTCTCAAATTTTTAAAGCGAAATTCGAAATACTTTGCTGGCATTCTTTATGAACCTAGCATCGCCGATTAGTCGTAAGTACATAATTTAGGTATATGAAATTTCTGCACTCGAAACTTTAAACGCGTTTTTCTCGAAACGACATTTTTCAAAACGGTGGACATTCTCCAGGGAACAGTTTTCAAGCGATTGTTTTCAAATTTTAGGAGAACATTCTTCACGCTACTCTCTATCGTGCTATGGAAGCTTTTTTTTAAAATCTTCCCATTTTTTTAAAAAGAAAAACTGTCGAAAAAACGGCTAAAATCGGTACTTTTTGTTCAAACCGCCGCCATTTTGTCAATTTTGATTTAAAAAAAGCCTCCATAGCGCGATAGCCAATCGCATACTAATTAATAATCCTTTGGGTTTTTTTTTAGATCAAATTTGCGACCCCTAGGATGTCCACCATTAGGCTATCTTTTTTATCAACATTATTTTCAGCAATTAAAAAAAAATATTTAAACAATAAAAATCGTCTTATAAAAAATCATTTTTTGTCATTCATGATTACCTTAATATGTCATAAAATTTTTAGATTGTTCGGCGTATAGTAACCGTCTGAAAAAAAATCGTGAACATAGGCTATTTTTCGGGCCGTCACACTGGAAAGATCCTTTAAACTCCGTTCGGCGACGGGTCAAAAGATTAAGAGGGTGAGTCAGCAAAAACATTAAAAAAATAAAATTAAGAAAAAATGAATGAAAACGTGCTGTGCACTTATTCTATGAGTGATATATGAAAATTTCGAAATGTCGTTAAGTTACAGACAAAATTAGAAAAAAAAAATTTCCGATATTTTTTTATTTTTAATTATTAAAAAAAAGAATAGATACATTTCTATTTTTTAATATATTTAGCTTTATTATTTATTTTTCATGAATTTTACTTGAGTTGATTAATAGATTCTGAAATTTTGAAAAGTCGCTGAGTTACAACCAAAATAGCAAGTCAAAATAGTATTTTTTCATTGTTTAATTATATTTCTTCGGGATTATCCGTAAGTTAAAAAAAAATAAAAAAATAAAAATAAATTTATGTTCTTTAGCACATTGTGCACCAATTTCTCAATGTCGCATTTGTGTGATATATTTAACTTATGTCATAAATATATTTTGTACATTTAAAGTATATCTTGCACATATTTTGTGATACATAATAATTTACATAATAATAATACATAATAATAACATGGCAGATGGGTAACATATATTCGAAAAAAAAAAAAATTATTATTTATGTATATTATTTTTTACTTACGTTCTATAGCATATTGTGTATTTATTTCTCTATGTCGCATTTATTCGTCATATATTTAAATTATGTTTAAAATATATTTTGTGATATACAATAATTTTTTTTTTCATATTGCATATCTATGTGAAATAACGAAATCTACATTGCACTTGGGAATTTGGTGGCGAAGACGATATAAAATGTACAAAGTTGTCCTCTTTCACTTTAACGATATCTTCCAAATCGCAAAATATATTTTGAAAAAAAAAAAAAAAAAAAAAAAAAAAAAATGTTTATTATTTTTTATTTACCTTTTTTAGCACATTGTGTATCTATTTCTCAATGCCGCATTTATTCATCATATATTTAAATTGTGTGAAAAATATATATTATGATACATAATATTTTTTTTTTCATAGAGCGTATCTATGTAAAATAACGAAATCTACATGGCAGATGGAAACTTGTTGTCAAAGACGATATAAAGAGTACAAAGTTGTACTTTCTCACCTGAACGATATCTCCTAAATCGCCTCCGGGTGCACTAAAGGTGAGCTTGCAGAAGTAAGGCACCTTGTCTTCCTTCGGGCGATGCAGTTCCAGATAGTAAGTTTTTCCCACGTCTCCGTAGTACGTCTTGTTGCAAGCTACAACAAAAGCAAAGCGGAGAACCACCGCTACAATTTCTCACTCTGATTTACGTCGTTCCACGGCTCCCGAGCACTTCATCGACTTTCTCAAGACTTGGCACCATACTATGGGCTGCAATTTCTATTTCAACGTAGAGAGAGAGTTCTCTCAACCGTAAAATCACGAGCCTGTGGAAACTGAAAAAGAACTGAAAATAATCGTAAATAAAAAATAGATTGCTCACGGAGCTTCGATTGAACAACTAAAGACCAAAATATTTTTACCCAAGAAAACGCTTTAATTCCGTTTAAGACATTTTTCTGATAATAAAAATAAATTACACATCAATTTCTAATTAATAACACGACTGGAAAATAATTTAAAAGTTAATAAACAATTTTTAACACGTTCATGTTAATGTTTGCATATTTTTTAATGCACAACATTATTTTTATATTGTAGAAAAACTTCATTTTTGCGTGCAGAAAATGTATGGATTGTTCAAAAGGAAATTCGATAAATGATAATAATGAAGAATTTATTGATTGCAAGAAATATTTTTTTAATTCGACAAGTATTTTAAAAAGTTTGAATTATCTTAAAAATTGCGTTTGAAAAAATCGAGTTGGTATCTCGCTGAAATTCGAAAGTATAAAATAGTTCGAATTTCTGATAAATCAGCGCCGTCGAAATTCTCTGCAGTCCTGGCATAGTTGAAACTGAAGTTCCGATTATTAATTCAGGTTGGAATGGACTTGGATGCAGGGAAGCGGTTTGAAGCATTTCCAAGATTCATTCGGCGAGTTCACTGAGAGAAATTTGATTAGGAACGATACGTAAAGTCATAGCTTTGAATATATGATTGTGAATATTTTCGCTATGCATAGTACCTTAATTAATATGCAATAATAATTGGCACAGTGATAATTTAGTAAACGATAATAGAAAGCCGCAACTGACACAATTATTTGGCTTAGTCTAATCTCACACAGAATGTTTGAAAAAAAAAGTAGTTGATTTATAAATAAAACTTTTATAAATAGCAACTATATTTATGATTATATGAATTATGTATTTTGTGGTTTTCGTAATTATACTTATAGTTATAGCAAATAAAGTAGATTGAAAAAGGCGCCAACGTACAAGTCTAGTTCTTCGATCCGCCGCTAGGTGGCGACTTCGCGACTAGCTTCTCCCGAACGTAAAAGACTCCAGCCTGTTTAAATGTATAGACTGGGCTCTACGTCAGAGATACAAGCTCGGAAAAGCTCGTCGATATTGTTTGAGTTTAGAATTCTATTAAAATCATAGTTATTAAAGGACCCACTTCTATAAAATACAGTTGGAGTGATAAAAAAAAATGTCCTATAACTCAGATACTTGAATAGGTTCAATACGTACAACCAGTCATTTTATAATATAAAAGGAACATTTTAACCTAAGCTATAAACTTTTCACATCATTAAAAAATATAACAGTACCATAATCTATATTATAGTACACCAAATCCGCTATCATGTTACAGGACCCAATTATGGGTACCGATATCTTGGAAAATACACTCGAGCTTTTTGCAATACCCATTTTATATAGATACTATACTTTTCTCCCAGAGAGTCGGATATTCGAAGTGGTTGTTAGAAATTGATCGTCGAAAGGAGCTACAGAAGGAACAATACACCCTCTCTACCTGGAATATTACTTGGTCGGTACCTCCGGGAATAGCGGCACGTAGTATCACTGAAGGTAGTATCTACGAAGAGCCAGCAAAGATCTTGAGGAGAAGAGGAGGAAGAGTACACTAAAGGCAAAGAGTCTGACTAGTACAGTGTGGTCGTCTCACCTTCGATTGAAGTCGGAGAAGCACACAGTGGAATCAGAGACTCTTAGTTCCAGACAAATCGAAAATGCACTCGTCACTGCGAGTTAGTTGGTTGGCTTCTCATCGCATGTATAGCCCGGAATTACGCCGTAGGGTTGGTTACACTGGACCATTGTAAGGCTTCAAGGGCTCATCACGGATGTACATAGAGAGTAAAATCGGGATAGGGAAACGAGAGAGAGAGGGAATGGAGCTATGACGATTGGTTAGGCGACTCCGTTGATGACTGATCGTGGAATAGCCAATGACCGTATGTGTCTTAGGTGGATTTGAGGTCAGTGAATACCATCAGCCTACAATAGCTTCGCCATTCTCAGCCGCTTGGACATTCCAAACCGGTTGCTTCCAGTTTGCTAATCTAATGGATCGATTGGAATCGTTAAGCTGTAAACGCTTCGATGACCCCTTGGCTTTCTTCCCTTCTGATCTCCACCGCATCTCCGTGCCTACGTCAGCTTGGTTCAGGCCGTTTGAATGCGCTTTCCTGTACCAATTAAAGCCAAAACGGAAGCTGTCAACCAAATTGGAGATCGCAGAAGCTAAGAGATCGTTAGACCTCCGGGATTAACCAACCAAACACCGAAAGTCGATTGCAGTTACGGACAATGAAGACAATTGTGGTTACAGAGATTTGATTAGGGAACGGAACTTGATCAAACCAATGGGAAGGTTGTAAGGTCAAAGTTGATGATGTTCAATGAAGGAAATCTCAGTTGTTTGACTATTGATGTTGTATAAAAAAATATACGCTGTTGATGCCTTGAACAAAGAATTTTTTCCAAGGTACTAAAAATATCTAGCTACTCTGCGTCGCCTACAATATTTTTATTAGTCTTTTTTACACTCTGTAGCTTTTTATAAGAGAACCAATAGGTCGAAAAATTCCAAATAATTCTCAATTGTGCATAAAATGTATCCTTACAGAATTTTTATTTTGGTACTTCACTGGAACGAACCAATTTAACATACACAAAAGTACTTGTCATAATAACTTTTCGCTCACTCCTTGCATCTGAGGATTTAGTTGGGAGTTGAAATTGCGGCAGACGTTCAGATTCTATCTACATCTTGTGTGTTCGAGGTTAATTTTGTACGGGGTGGAATCCGTTTTGGCTTGACTTGCAGTGATTATGCATGGAACTCGGTACCTCAGAATCAATATTAATTATGTATGGAACTCGCTGCTCGGAATCAATACTAAGCTGATTCCAAGTTTTAGTGAAAGAGAGTTTGTGTAATGAAGCTCGTTGGTGGTTAAATTATGGAGAAAGCGTTGAACCTTTAGGTTGAAAATCTAAGTAAATGTTTAAGAAATTGCCCTAATAGAGATAATACCAAACTGGACATTTTGTTATACAATTTTTTTGTTTTCTTATAGAGGAAGCTTTGTTTTTGTAAAATTTTTATTTTTCTTGAGATTTTTACATCAGGAAATTCAGAAAAGTCCAAAATATTGAAAAAAATAGTTTACAAAAAATATTCGTATCTATGTGTGTAATTTCAATCACTCATAACTAAAGAACTGTTCATCCTATTGAGCTGAAATTTGGCAGACAACTGAAGCAGCAACTATTCTTTTATTGTTGCAATTTTTGACAAAATGTATGCAGAAATTAAAATTTTATAGTTATTTAAATTTTTTCAAAAAAGGGCGTAAATGCTCTAACTTTCGTAAAATGTACAATATGTTGCTAAATGATTCTTCATAAATGCAGGTACATTTAATATTGTTTGATATTGAGTTAGGCCGAAATCGAAAAAGCGATTTGGATTTTACGTAGTTTTGAAATTTTCAAAAATTTGACATTATTGCAATAACTTTAGCAAAACATGAACGAGGGAGCCCAAATTTTGTATATAAACAGAATATTATCCAGGAATGCTAAATACTAAATTTAGTGAAAATCGATAGAAGGGTTCAGATTATATAGGCAATTTTGAACATTCGATATTATCTCTTGCCGACTAAAATTTCGTTAAATTTCATTTTTTCAAATTTATTTAACACAAGATTTACAAGAATCTAATTGTAAAAAAATTTCAGAATATTTTTTTTGCAATAATTCATTATGTGCCCATAGGTTCGATTGACATGGAATGTTCCATACATTTTTATTTCTACGTGTATTTTTCCCAAAAAAAATTCTAAAAAATGTGAATTTCCGGATGAAAAAAAGGCTCAAATTTGAAGAATTAAATTTCGGAGACTTTATTATGGAGTTTAACGTTATTCACTGGATTCAAATTTCCGGTTAACGCCTCGACGCACAGCGCCATGTGGTATTCGTTATTGGATTAAACGAGGCGTACGGTTTGCCGGACGAAACCTAGAAACTTCAACCGACGGACACTTGCGGCTTTTACTACTGTGGTGCTGGCTCGTGGCTGACTAATGACAGGACTTTGAGACTTGGCGCGTAGAACGCTCGGCATCTCGTAGCAGTGCGAACTACGGAACTACTCTACTGTATACCAGCTACTTTCAAGTGCTTGGTTACGTCTGACGGATGGCCGGCTTTTATCACTGACTTTGCGCTCTCGTGGCTTCGTTTCTCTCTCACTCTCTCTGACTTTCAGTCGCATCCTCGCGTTGCACTTTTGCGTTTGACATACGAATGTCTCTTCGCAATGTTGTTCTAATTAATAGGCGAGCTCACCGCTTGTATGGACTCACGAGAATTGTGAGACTTTTCATCGTGGCTTGAATAACTGAATAATTTGATATTCCGTTTTGCGCAAAAAATAGGCTATTTATCATTAAATATTTTCAAGCCATTTAATCAGACAAAAAAAAGTTAAAACTATTTCACTTTATTTATTTTTTTTGCATATCGTGCAAGTGCAACTAAATTGAAATTTTTTTGTAATTTTAACATAAAGTTTTTGTCTACGAATGTGCATAGAAACTTTTTTTTTTATTTTAGAGAAAAATTGTGGCTTCGTTTCTCTCTCTCTCTCTCTCTCACTTTTAGTTGCAACCTCACGTTGCACTTTTGCGTTTGACATACGAATGTCTCTTCGCAATGTTGTTCTAATTGATAGGCGAGCTCACCGCTTGTATGGACTCACGAGAATTGTGAGACTTTTCATCGTGGCTTGAATAACTGAATAATTTTATATTCCGTTTTGCACAAAACAGGCTATTTATCATTAAATATTTTCAAGCCATTTAATCAGACAAAAAAAAGTTTAAACTATTTCACTTTATTTTTTTTTTTTTGCATATCGTGCAAGTGCAACTAAATTGAAATTTTTTTGTAATGTTAACATAAAGTTTTTGTCTACGAATGTGCATAGAAACTTTTTTTTTTAATTTTAGAGAAAAATTGTGGCTTCGTTTCTCTCCCTTTCTCTCTCTCACTTTTAGTTGCAACCTCACGTTGCACTTTTGCGTTTGACATACGAATGTCTCTTCGCAATGTTGTTCTAATTAATAGGCGAGCTCACCACTTTTATGGACTCACGAGAATTGTGAGACTTTTCATTGTGGCTTGAATAACTGAATAATTTTATATTCCGTTTTGCACAAAACAGGCTATTTATCATTAAATATTTTCAAGCCATTTAATCAGACAAAAAAAAGTTTAAACTATTTCACTTTATTTTTTTTTTTGCATATCGTGCAAGTGCAACTAAATTGACATTTTTTTGTAATGTTAACATAAAGTTTTTGTCTACGAATGTGCATAGAAACTTTTTTTTTAAATTTTAGAGAAAAATTGTGGCTTCGTTTCTCTCTCTCTCTCTCTCTCTCACTTTTAGTTGCAACCTCACGTTGCACTTTTGCGTTTGACATACGAATGTCTCTTCGCAATGTTGTTCTAATTAATAGGCGAGCTCACCGCTTGTATGGACTCACGAGAATTGTGAGACTTTTCATCGTGGCTTGAATAACTGAATAGTTTTATATTCCGTTTTGCGCAAAACAGGCTATTTATCATTGAATATTTTCAAGCCATTTCAATGTAGTGTAAATTCATTGAATTTTTTTGCAATTTTAACACAAGGTTTTTGTGAACGAATGAGCACAGAAACTTTTTTTTCTAATTTTGGAGAAAAATTGTGGCGAGTTTTGAATTTTTACAAAAAGGTAAAAAATAATTTGTCATGTTAGTGACGTAGAATAATAATTTGACAAAAACTTTTTGTTAAAAGTCTTATAGTGGCATGAAAAATTTCATCGAATTTTTGTTTTCAGTTTCTAGTTTGACGAAAACTGGGAAGTGACCAAAAATTTGGTGTATATTCACTATCACGCTCAATTTTTCAAAAAAAATTTCGTTTAGTCTTCAATTGTTCATTTCCACTTCAACAACCCAATTTATTACTTTTTTCCTAACTCTAGAAACTATCAAGAAATTTTCTGTAAAATCACAAAAACTATCTCCAAACACAAATTCTATATTTATGACCATTAATTTCTCTACCATATTCCAAATTGCATGAAAATTGCATTTATCGTTTATTGTATAGATTTTTGTACAGTCTTTGCCTTCATATTTTATCGAGTCCAATTTTACAGAAAATTTTCGTTCAATCTTCAATTACTCATTTCCACTTTAACAACCAAATTTATTACTTTTTTCCTAACTCTAGAAATTATCAAAAAATTTTCTATAAAATCACAAAAACTATCTCCAAACACAAATGCTATATATATAACCATTAATTTCTCTACCATATTCCAAATTTCACGAAAATTGCATTTATCGTTAATTGTATAGATTTTTGTACAGTCTTTGCCTTCATATTTTATCGAGCTCAATTTTACTGAAAATTTTCTTTGAATCTTCAATTACTCATTTCCACTTTATATAACAACCAAATTTATTACTTTTTTCCTAACTCTAGAAACTATCAAGAAATTTTCTATAAAATCACAAAAACTATCTCCAAACACAAATGCTATATTTATAACCATTAATTTCTCTACCATATTCCAAGTTGCACGAAAATTGCATTTATCGTTTATTGTATTGATTTTTGTACAGTCTTTGCCTTCGTATTTTATCGAGCCCAATTTTACAGAAAATTTTCGTCCAATCTTCAATTACTCATTTCTACTTTAACAACCAAATTTATTTCTTTTTTCCTAACTCTAGAAAAAATCAAGAATTTTTTTATAAAATCACAAAAACTATCTACAAACACAAATGCTATATTTATAACCATTAATTTCTCTACCATATTCCAAGTTGCACGAAAATTTCATTTATCGTTTATTGTACTGATTTTTGTACAGTCTTTGGCTTCATATTTTATCGAGCCCAATTTTACAGAAAATTTTCGTTCAATCTTCAATTACTCATTTCCACTTTAACAACCAAATTTATTACTTTTTTCCTAACTCTAGAAACTATCAAGAAATTTTTTATAAAATCAAAAAAACTATCTACAAACACGAATGCTATATTCCAAATTGCACGAAAATTGCATTTATCGTTTATTCTATAGATTTTTACAGTCTTTGCGTCCATATTTTATCGAGCTCAATTTTACAGAAAATTTTCGTTTTATCTTCAACTACTCATTTCCACTTTATATAACAACCAAATTTATTACTTTTTTTCTAACTCTAGAAACTATCAAGAAATTTTCTATAAAATCACAAAAACTATCTCCAACCACAAATGCTATATTTAAAACCATTAATTTCTCTACCATATTCCAAGTTGCACAAAAATTTCATTTATCGTTTATTGTATTGATTTTTACAGTCTTTGCCGCCATATTTTATCACGCTCAATTTGTTCAGAGGGTGAAGTTCTGCATACGTGCAGAATGGACGGTTCGATGATTTTCGTCGGTTTTTCGGTCCAGAGTCGCGATGGAGGATGCACTGCGGATAAACGTTCCGACCGATAGGATACACTTGGCCATTCTAAACTGGTGCCAAACCTGTTTATACAATCCCGCGAATTCACCGCAGTGCAGAGGGTGCAGAAAGGGCAACGTCTCGTGCAGGACAGTGAAAGGGTGGAGGGGGATGAGGGGAAGTTTGAACCCCGAGCTGGAGGATTTCTCCAGCAGGGACTGAGCGAAACGCCCGGGCTTGTTATCATATATCATAAGAGTTATGACAGAAACAGGGAGAGAGATAACAGAGCCATGTTGGATGATAAAGTGAGGGACAAAACAACAAGGTAGTCGTGGGGTGAAAGGCAGAAACAAGTGGAAGAAGAGTTGAATGTATTTCACGACTGCGGTTATTTAAATTGTGTATTGGAACGTTTGTATCGTATTTTTAAGAGACTTCTGGGACGTTCGTAAAACAGCAATTCTCTCTTTCATCGTCTTTTGATCACATTCACGAACACTGTATTTCCATTTTCAGATACTATTGCGTAGATTTGATGACTTCGAGCAATTTGTGTCGATATTGTATTTGCATAAACCATTTTTTTTTATCGGGAAGTAAATAACTCAATTTAATCGATTATGTGAAAAGCAATTTTTTTTTTCTGTATAAATAATTATAGAATTCTGTACACACAAAATATCGATTAAACGAAAGTTTAACAAAATTTTAACGAACTCAGCATTTTTTTTTGCTGCCTCATAGAGGAAACTTTGTTTACATGAAAAAAAAATTTTTCGAGATTTTTATGTCAGGACTAAATTTGGCACACTAGTGTAGCAGCAGACCCTCTTTAACTGTAGCAATTTTCGACAAAATCTATGCGAAAATTTCGATCTTATGCCGTTTTGAATTTTTTGAAAAAAGGACGTGGTCGTTCTAACTTCCGTAAAATTTAGTCTATTTTGCTAAATAGTTGGTTATAAGAGTAGGTATACTCAATGCTGTTTGGTATTGAATTTGGCTCGAATCTGTAAAGTGGTTCATATTTTATGGAATTTTGAATTTTTCAAAAAATTGACATTATCGCTCTATTGTAACTTTTGCAAAACTTGAAATAGCGAGCTCAAATTTTGTATATAAATGAAACAATATTCAGCCATTATATATGTATAATTTAGTGACAAACGGTATGAAATTTGAGATTTTATGGAATGTTGAATTATTTTTAATAATATACGTTATCACATTTACTTTCGAAAACGCTCTAATAATAACGAAATAACGGAATAACGAAATAGAAAAAGCGAATTCACAACATGTTTATTTATCTTATTTAAAACAGGATGCAAAGTAGAACCTTGCACATTGCTTCCTCATTATTTTTCGCTTTTGCTTCCTCATAGAGGAAGCTTTGTTTTCATGAAATTTTTTTTTTCGAGATTTTCATGTCAGTATGCTTAGAATCACCTAAAACGTCGAGAAAAGTGGTTTAGAAAAAATGTCCGTATATATGTATGTGTGTGTGTGTGTGTGTGTGTGTGTGTGTGTGTGTGTGTGTGTGTGTGCTGGGCTTCGAAAATTCAATCTCCTCTCACTCGGTAACCGTTCGAGCGATCCGGCTCAAATTTGGCACGCAAGTAGAGTAGCTGCCCCTCTTTGAATGTTGTGATTTTTGCCAAAATATGTGAAGTCATTAAGATTTTATGTTGATTTTAATTTGTTGAAAAAAGGGCGTGGTCGCTCTAACTTTCGTAAAAGTTCGTCGATTTGGCTAAATAGTTCTTCATAACTGAAGATACGTTCAATGTTGTATGGGTATTGAATTTCGACGAAATCGGTAAAGCGGTTCGGATTTTATAGAATTTTGAATTTTTCGAAAAAAATAGATTTTGATCTAAATTACGTCGAATTTCAACAAATGAACAGAAATTTTGTACAGACGAAAAATAACATTCAGAAATGCCATGTACCAAATTTGGTGATGATCGGTAAAGTCGTTCGGATTTTACACCATTTTTCATTTTAAAAAAAATGTAGATTTTCGCTATAACTTCCGGAAAAGTTGAGAAAGTACGACAAAAATTTGTATCTAATCAAAATTAGATGTAACGGTGTTTGCAGAGGTGATTTATAGCTGTATAAAACACCTCTGTAAAAGAGACACAAGGTATAAAAAACAAGCCTGCAAAGTCGAACCTTGCAAATTGCTTCCTCAGTATTTTACACTTTTAGCAAAGCTTCCTCTATGAGGAAGCCAAAATTGATCAACATTCTTCCTCATAGAGGTAGCTTTGCTAAAAGTGTAAAATACTGAGGAAGCAATTTGCAAGGTTCGACTTTGCAGGCTTGTTTTTTTTACAAAGCTTCTTCTACGAGGAAGCCAAAATTGAATAACATACTTTTTTGCTTCCTCAGAGAGGAAGCTTTGTAAAAAGCGAAAAATAATGAGGAAGCAATGTGCAAGATTCTACTTTGCATCCTTTTTTTTTTAGGAATTTTGCACAAATCGTTTAGTTAATATTTAGGTAATTTAGTATCTCCAGTATAATAAATTATCTTGATATTTTTTTTTATGTTGGTTGATAAAACAAGGGAAAAAATAAGGTAGTCGTGGATGAAAGGCAGAAACAAGCGGAAAAGAGTTGAATGTATTTCCGGTTACTGCGGTTATTTAAATTGTACATTGGAATGTTCGTATCGCATTCTTAGAAGTCTTCTGGGACATTCGTAAAACTGCAATGTTCTCTTTCATCGTCTATCGATCACATTCACGAATAATGTATTTCCATTTTCAGATACTATTGCTCAGGTTCGATGACTTCAAGCAATGTGCATCGTTATTGCATTTGCATAAACGATTTTTTTTATCAGGAGTTACACTGCAGTTGATTTGTCGATTAAATTAATAGTAGCATTTTTTATGTCAAAATAATTAAAAAAATTCTGTGACCATTTGTAGACTGTCTAGTAATTTTGCAGAAAATTTTTAATTAATCTTAAATTTACCATCTCTAGTATAATAAATAATCTTTAGCAACTTTCCTTTCGGTTTTGCGATTTCTTTGGTACCAAAAATAAAAAATTGAAAATCTGTCAATAGTAAAAAAAAATTATGGCCAGTTTACAATTCGCAATTTTCGGAAAGTCCAAAATTGAAATTTTAATTGTTTTACACATACTTAATTCTGAAAATTTGTCGAATCGGATATTTTTTCGGATTTGAGGGCCGGTAAAAAAAATAATGCCCTACATAATCTCCACAATCTAAGACTCTGTAATCAACGATAAACCATCATAAACCATGAAATCCCCATCGTTCATGTGTCGAGTAAATTATTTGTGAAAATATAATCACAAATGGAGGAAATATCAAGATTGAAAGGATAAAAGAAATCGAGTGAAAGGGAAAAGAGGGGTTCGCTCCAGCAGATAGGAAAATGTATGAAGGGCTCCAATTTCTTGGGCAAAAAATATGAAAATTGAAAATAAGTCTATAGTAAAAAGAAAAAACTTATGGCTAGTTTACATTTTAGAATTTGCGCGATCCTGACTTTTCGGAGAGTCTAAAGTCGAAATTTCAATTATTTTACTCATACTTAATTTTGAAAATCTATCGGGACGGAAATTTTTTCGGATTTGACGACCATTTGAACTAAAATGAAGGGCTACAATTTCTTTGGCAAAAAACATGAAAATTGAAAACAAATCTATAGTAAACAAAAAATGTAATGGCAGTTTACAATTTTTAATTTGCGTGATCCTCACTTTTCGGAGAGACCAAAGTCGAAATTTCAATTATTTTACTCATACTTAAATCTAAAAACCTACCGGATCAGACATTTTTTGGATTTCAGGGGTAGATGAACTAAAACGATGCAGTGAATATAAAAAAAATAATGCCCTACATAGTCTCCACATTCTAAGACTCTGTAATCAACGATAAACCATCATAAACCATAAAATTCCCCATCGCTCATGTGTCGAGTAAATTATTTGTGAAAAAATAATCACAAATGGAGGGAATATCAAGATTGAAAGGATAAAAGAAATCGAGTGAATGGGAAAAGCGGGGTTCGCTCCAACAGATAGGAAAATGTATGAAGCAAAAAACATGAAAATTGAAAATAAGTCTTTAGTATAAAAAAAATGTAAGGTCAGTTTACAATTTTTAATTTGCGTAATCCTGACTTTTCGGAGAGTCCAAAGTCGAAATTTCAATTATTTTACTCATACTTAAATCTAAAAACCTACCGGATCAGACATTTTTTGGATTTCAGGGGTAGATGAACTAAAACGATGCAGTGAATATAAAAAAAATAATGCCCTACATAGTCTCCACATTCTAAGACTCTATAATCAACGATAAACCATCATAAACCATAAAATCCCCATCGCTCATGGG
This sequence comes from Ephialtes manifestator, assembly GCA_963970395.1. Lineage (NCBI taxonomy): Eukaryota > Metazoa > Arthropoda > Insecta > Hymenoptera > Ichneumonidae > Ephialtes > Ephialtes manifestator. Next base: position 34,307,662 of record OZ019972.1, read on the forward strand.
TCGAGTAAATTATTTGTAAAAAAATAATCACAAATGGAGGGAATATCAAGATTGAAAGGATAAAAGGAATCGAGTGAAAGGGAAAAGGAGTTTCGCTCCAGCAGATAGGAAAATGTATGAAGCAAAAAACATGAAAATTGAAAATAAGTCTTTAGTATAAAAAAAATGTAAGGTCAGTTTACAATTTTTAATTTGCGTAATCCTGACTTTTCGGAGAGTCCAAAGTTGAAATTTCAATTATTTTACTCATACTTAAATCTAAAAACCTACCGGATCAGACATTTTTTGGATTTCAGGGGTAGATGAACTAAAACGATGCAGTGAATATAAAAAAAATAATGCCCTACATAGTCTCCACATTCTAAGACTCTGTAATCAACAATAAACCATCATAAACCATAAAATCCCCATCGCTCATGTGTCGAGTAAATTATTTGTGAAAAAATAATCACAAATGGAGGGAATATCAAGATTGAAAGGATAAAAGGAATCGAGTGAAAGGGAAAAGGGGTTTCGCGGCAGCAGATAGGAAATTGTATGAAGTAAAAAACATGAAAATTGAAAATAAGTCTTTAGCAAAAAAAAAAAATGTAAGGTTAGTTTACAATTTTTAATTTGCGTAATCCTGACTTTTCGAAGAGTCCAAAGTCGAAATTTCAGTTATTTTACTCATACTTAAATCTAAAAACCTACCGGATCAGACATTTTTTGGATTTCAGGGGTAGATGAACTAAAACGATGCAGTGAATATAAAAAAAATAATGCCCTACATAGTCTCCACATTCTAAGACTCTGTAATCAACGATAAACCATCATAAACCATAAAATCCCCATCGCTCATGTGTCGAGTAAATTATTTGTGAAAAAATAATCACAAATGGAGGGAATATCAAGATTGAAAGGATAAATGGAATCGAGTGAAAGGGAAAAGGGGTTTCGCGGCAGCAGATAGGAAAATGTATGAAGCAAAAAACATGGAAATTGACATCAAGTCTTTAGTAAAAAAAAAAAATGTAAGGTCAGTTTACAATTTTTAATTTGCGTGATCCTCACTTTTCGGAGAGACCAAAGTCGAAATTTCAGTTATTTTACTCATACGTAAATCTAAAAACCTACCGGATCAGACATTTTTTGGATTTCAGGGGTAGATGAACTAAAACGATGCAGTGAATATAAAAAAAATAATGCCCTACATAGTCTCCACATTCTAAGACTCTGTAATCAACGATAAACCATCATAAACCATAAAATCCCCATCGCTCATGTGTCGAGTAAATTATTTGTGAAAAAATAATCACAAATGGAGGGAATATCAAGATTGAAAGGATAAAAGGAATCGAGTGAAAGAGAAAAGAGGGGTTCGCTGTGGTAGATAGGAAAATGTATGAAGGGCTGTAAGTTGAGGGCGTTCGCAGTGTGAGGGAGAACAGGAGTAGCGAGAACGAAGCGATGGATAAGATACAGAGAGAGGGTTGATGATGAGAGAAGCTCCAAGCAGCAGAACCATTGAGGGTTGCTTGAGGATTCGCTTTGTCGCGAGCAACGCGTATAGATACTTATATCCGCTTTGGTGCATCGTTCGCACGTCGCTGTGTTAGTGGTAGCGCACAATTTGCGAAAAGAGTGGGACCCGACGAATGGATTCGGGCGCCTTTCAAACTTTCAACGTATTCCGCGTGTAGACCGAGCGACGCGGTACGGAGGAAACCTGCGATTGGGTGCTGAAGGTTGGACGTCGCGTACTTTGGAAAGCAGCGGGAGAAGATGTGAAGAATAAAAAAAAAAGCTCGTACGCTTTTCAATGCTGCGGAACGCACTCATGGGGTTGCACACCCTTTGCTACGGGTTTTTTTTTTTTTTTTTCGCTGGAAAGTACCTCAATGACTTTTACTCGTCTGGTTACTATGGTGTACATATGTACGGTCTTTGAGCTTGAGAAATCGATCGAGCGAAACGGATTTTACAGATTTTAGAGATTTTAAATGAATTAGTTGAGTCAAAAAATAAGTTGGGTGAGCAAAAAATTAAGAAATAAATTGATTGAGTTAAGAAATGAGTTAGTTGAGTCGACTAATATTAAAGTATAAGTTAATTAATGGTCTAAATAACTTAATTCAGTAAATTATTCTTAAAATATAAGTTAATTGATTGAACTAATAATTTATTTGAGTTAACTATTGTTGAAAAATATGTTAGTTGAGTCAACTATAGGTAAAAAATAAGTCGATTGAGTTAACAAATAAGTTAGTTGAGTCAACTAATATTAAAGAATAGGTTAATTAATGGCCCTAATAACTTAATTCAGTCAAGTATTGTTAAAATATAAGTTAATTGATTGAAGAAGTGCGTTAGTTGAGTCGACTTATGTTGAAAAATAAGTTAGTTGAGTCAACTAATGTTGAAAAATAAGTTAATCGATTGAACAAATAATTTAGTTGAATCAACTATTGTTGAAAAAGATAAATTAGTTGAGTCAACTATAGTTAAAAACATAAGTTGATTGAGCCAATAAAAAAGTTAAGTGACTCTAAAGTTGACAAATGCATTAATTGAATTAACAAATAAATTATTTGACTCCACTATTGATAATAAGTAATTTAATTAGACGTTAACAATTAACCTCTAACTGAATGTGAGTCACAAAAATAATTAAACGAGCAAAAAATTGTTGAATCAACTATTTTCCAACTTAATTATTAGGCTTCACTTACACAAACAATGCATTTATTAAGAAATGCTAATGATCTAGTGATTATTCTAGTATTTGTCACACACATGATATCAATGAAGTGTTGCATTGATAGTGTAAGCTTGCAACGAAAGAGTGAGTTATTTCTCCTCATAAATTTGGATCGGGATCGATGATATGAGAGTCCTCAACACCTCGAGCACCTTTTCAGCGTTGCGATGCAGTTTCCACGCTATCGGTTTGCATAGAAATAGCTCGGCTCACTCTTTCACTAGTTTTCTATGGAGCCACTACAGACCTGTCGGAGAAAAAGAACTCCTGAAAATGATGCAATGGTACCAAAGTTATTTCTGCAGAATAGATACTGCATTCCATTATAACAAATATCGATGTGCATTGATTCTCAATAAATTGTCGAGATTAGATATCAAATAAAAAATTATGAAAAATTTGTTTGAAGACATCTTTTTTCAAATTGAAATTGCAATAAAATTATGACCACGCTATCGATTCTCGCAAAATTTGGTACACATCATATTTTGATGGTAGTCCTTTTGTGTACAAAATTTCAGCCCGATATCTCTTAAATTGCGAAATTTAGCGTGAAGACGATATTTTCAAAATTTTCAAAATCCTGTAAAATTTAAATTTTTCAACCGATTCGCGTCAACGACAATCCCAAGGGTCGTTGTATGACAGCCCACTTGCGTGCCAAATTTGACGAAGATACATCTAAAATTGCGACAGTTATCGTGCTTACAAGGAATCTGCACGCACACGCACACGCACACGCACACGCACACGCACACGCACACGCCCACGCCCACGCCCACGCACACACGCACACACGCACACACGCACGCGCACGCGCACGCGCACACGCACACGCACACGCACACGCACACGCACACGCACACGCACACGCACACGCACACGCACACGCACACGCACACGCACACGCACACGCACACGCACACGCACACGCACACGCACACGCACACGCACACGCACACGCACACGCACACGCACACGCACATGCACACGCACACGCACACGCACACACATTTTTTCTAACAGCCCATTCTGAGTGTCCTGACATGAGAATCTTCAAAAAAAAAAAATTTCACGAAAACAAAGCTTCCTCTATGAGGAAGCAAAATAAACATGATTCTTGCTCTTTTTTTCGTACTCCTGGCAACCAATATTTAAAGGTAGTGCCAAATAATCCGATAAAGGACTTAAAAAAGTCGCTCGTTAAAAAAACTATGCTCGAGATTTTCGACTGTTTTACGTTGGTGAGGATTAATCAAAGTAGCAGAGCGCTAATCGAAAATTTATCATGTTGCTCGCAGGATTACGAGAGGTACGCTGGGATTTGTAGAGACGACGTAACAGAGGGTGGAGAAAAAAGCGAATGGTAGCGAAGGCTCTGGGAGGCTGGAGAGTGGTCCAGAGGGTGGTTCAGGACGCGCAGGCTGGTTGGACTGGTTTGACCCAAATAGTGCGACCGGTTGGCGTTGGGCCAGTTCTCTGTGTCTACCCGCAGCCCGAAGCGAGCGAACGCGCGAGTTTACCCTTACTTATATATATTTTCACCGAGCTCGACGACCCGTTCCATTCGCCCGGGGTGCGAGGATGGCCCAGCCCGATATCAATTCCAAAAGTCGATAGATTAATCGTTCCGCCTCCCACCATTAATTTCTGCGCATTCATAACCTGACACCTCGAGGCTTTATGCATACACGGAGAAAAAAAGTCACAGCATCAAAAAAATATTTTCTAACTTACTACTGTAACGTTAATATACATCGAAAATAAAAATTACGTTATATGCTAATATTAGATTAATAATATGATTTCAATTTCGTTTAATATATACACTAATTTTTATTTTTTATGTGGTTTTTTTTTCACATGATAAAATTACAAAAAAAAAAACAAGATTTCTAAGTAAATTTTAGAAATATATAAATTCTGTTTTTTTCTTTTCTTACATTGAAATTTCTAACTATAAGGCAAAATCTTATAGTTAGAAATCTTTTGGTATTGTGTTTTTATTTCAAATGCCAAAATTATAATACAAAAATAAATAAAAAATAAATACAACAATTGCATAAATTCTGGCTTTTTATACTTTTCTCACAACTGCCAAAATTTTCGTAGTAAAATTGTATTTTGCCATTATACACAAAAATTTTACTGCAGAAATTCTCACAATTTACCGATTGCGATAATTTTTTTTTTTCGCTATCTCGAGAAAATGTGGATGCATTATTATTCTTATTCACCGCGGAGAAAAGAAAATCGGTGCAAACCAACCTTAATACATCAACTAATTATGTTTTTATTTAGTTTTTTAATTGTTTTTTTATTTTACTCGCCAAAATTATAATAAAAAATAAATTAAAAAAATACAAGATTACAAAATAAATACAAGAATTAAAATTGCATAAATTTTTTTTTTTTGCTTACAACTGCCAAAAATATCATACTGAAATTACATAAATTCTGTGTTTTTATTTTTTTCTTACAACTGCCAAAATTATCATAGTTAAATTACATAAATTCTGTGTTTTTATTTTTTCCTACAACTGCCAAAATTATCATAGTGAAATTACATAAATTCTTTTTATGTAAATTATGTAAATTTATTAAATTCTTTTATGTAATTTTTTTTTTAAATATAATTCTTTTTTATGTAACTTTTTTTATTATGTAAATTACATAAATGCTTTTTATGTAATTTATATATTCATTATAATGTATTTATTTTTATTTTTTTCTTACAACTGCCAAAATTATCATAGTGAAATTGCATTTTGCCATTGTACAAAAATATTTTATTGCAGAAAAGCTTGCAATTTACCGAGTGCGACATTTTTTTTTTTTTTTCGCTATCTCGAGAGAATGTAGGTGCATTATTATTCTTATGGTTCGGTTGGTATCTGGTGTGGCGAGGTTGTGTGGGCTCGTCGCTGTAGTCACCGCGGAAAAAGAGAATTGAACAAAATCGTTGCAAATCATCCTTAATACATCAACTAATTACGTTTTTATTTAGTTTTTTAATTGTGTTTTTATTTTACTCGCCAAAATTATAATAAAAAAATAAATAAAAAAAATTCAAGATTTCAAAATAAATACAACAATTGAAATTGCATAAATTCTGTGATTTTTCTTTTCTTGCAACTGCCAAAATTATCATAGTGAAATTACATAAATTCTTTTTATGTAATTTATATATTTATTATAGTGTATTTATATTTATTTTTTTCTTACAACTGCCAAAATTAATATAGTGAAATTATATAAATTCTTTTTATGTAATTTATATATTTATTATAATGTATTTATTTTTATTTTTTTCTTACAACTGCCAAAATTATCATAGTGAAATTACATAAATTCTTTTTATGTAATTTATATATTTATTATAATGTATTTATTTTAATTTTTTTCTTACAACTGCCAAAATTATCATAGTGAAATTGCATTTTGCCATTGTACAAAAATATTTTATTGCAGAAAAGCTTGCAATTTACCGAGTGCGACATTTTTTTTTTTCGCTATCTCGAGAGAATGTAGGTGCATTATTATTCTTATGGTTCGGTTGGTATCTGGTGTGGCGAGGTTGTGTGGGCTCGTCGCTGTAGTCACCGCGGAGAAAGGAAAATTGCATGCACCGGAGGGGTAGGTCAGGTTAGCTCGATAACGTGGATGGTGCGCGGTAAAATAATGGGCGAGAATTGGGGCACCATATCCCGCCTGTATCCCGGGACCTAGTTGATATTCTTCTTTGCCCCTCCCCCCCTTTTTACCCCCTCTCCTTCCAACCCCCTCTTTTTTTTATCTCCCTTTCGCTAGTTCCATTTCTCCATTTTCTAACGGTGCATCGTCGATGTGACGAGGAAACGAGGGGTGAAAAGTAAAAAGAAAAAAAAAAACAACTAGTAAAAAAGTTTGTTGGCAAAGCACACCTTTTAATTTCATTACTACCGCAAGAAAGAGCAAAGGCGACTAGAAAATTTTCAGACTTTAATTATAAGATGCCTTCTCGTTTATCACGTTTCCACTAAATGGTCAAACTTATTAAAAAAAGATTTACTCTGAAAATTCTACAGTTTTATGGTTATTTATTGCATCGTTAAAATTTAATTAAATTTTTTGTATTTTTTAAAAACGATTTTTTGGTCACAGATGCCAATAGAATATTTCTGTCAATTTTGGACTAAAAGTAAAAAAATAATGCGGTCAAGTTTTGAATTTTGATTTTACAAAATAATTTTTGTCATTTTTGCAGAAAAAAAAATTGTTAAGTCAATTTTTGTTAAGTTTAATGTTGTTAAGTCAATTTACTTTGTTTCGACATATATTTTCTGTCAATTAAAAAAAATCTAAAAACTTTTTATGCTATTTCAGGTTTTAAACAAAAACTATTTGCAAATTCAACAAATTTACAAAACCTTTCTGACAATTTTTGAATTTAACATGAAATGTAAAAAAAAATACAGACATACTATTATTTTTCACTGTTTGGCTGTGGATGATGGTGATTCTTTTGGGTTTCTGTACACCTTAAGCCTATTATCCAGAAAAATGGGTCTCGTGAAGAATTAAGTGGACGTATAAATCAGCCTCTCGATTCATGAGGTTCGACCTAGCGGAGAGAGAATTTTATAGTACACTAAGAAAAGCGTAATTTGACCATCTTATTATTTAAAAAAAAACACACACACCTTTTGTTAATTTACTTAATGCGAAATGTTAAATTTACTATTCTTTATGTTTTCTTTAGATAGGATTTAATTATAATTTATAATGCATACCTTAATTAAAAGCATATAAAAGCGCATTGCATCCTTATGATTTTTAATTTTTTTACAGAACTACCTTAATGAGGCGTACTATGAAGAATTTTGGCATCCACATTAAAAAATTGTGTAAAAAAAAAATAAAAATAATGAGGAAGCAATGAATGCATAAGTCGACGTTGCAACATTTTTTTATAAATTGTAGAAACTGAATCTTCTCGGCATGAAGTTGAAATTTGCGTACACAAAAAATATAAAAAAATTGCAGGGAAAATATAAAAATCTGGAAATTTGATTTCATGGTAGAAGCAAATAAAATAAATTAGTTGTAATATCATTTGAAAAAAAATATATATATATAATTGGAATTTCTAGTGTTTTTGTGATAAAAATTCTGACCCGCTTTTTTTTATAAGCAAGCTTGAATTTATTACTGGCATTTGTCGCCCGTATATTTATTACTATTATTAAGTTAATTTATTATTTTGGGTTTTTTTTAAAAAACTACCTTTCGAGGCTCGTCATAAAAAAAGATTTTTTTTAAATTGTGAAATCTGAATATTTTCTTGATAAATCCAAAATTTAAATGTTAAAAAAATAATGGAAGAAAATTTATTTCGTGGAGGTAGTAAATACAAATCCATCCCTTGAAATTGCTTTTGAGGGGAAAAAAAATATAACTGAAATTTCTAGTTTTCTGGTCGTAAGAATTCTGAGAGAATATTTTTCTTTCTTTTTTATAAGCAAGCTTGAATTTGTTACTGGCATTTGTCGCGAGTATTTCGGACAACATCTGAAAATATCCATGGTAGTTAATTTATTATTTTAGATTTTTTTTTTCAAATCTACCTTTCGAGTCTCACTATGATGAATTTTGGGCTCCTCATAAAAAAAGATTGTGTAAAAAAAATAAAAATAATTTGCAAAAGTATTTTTAAAAATTGTAAAATCTGAATGTTTTCATCACAAATTCAAAATTTAAATATCCAAAATTTTAAAAAAATTGAAGAAATTTTATTTCATGGCGGAAGTAAATGAAAATCGATAACTTGAAATTGCTTTTGGAGAAAACAATATATGTATAACTGGAATTTATAGTTTTCTGGTCGTAAGAATTCTGAGAGAATATTTTTCTATCTATTTTATAAGCAAGCTTGAATTTGTTACTGGCATTTGTCCGCGAGTATTTCGGACAACATCTGGAAATATTCATGGTAGTTAATTTATTATTTTGGATTTTTTTTCAAATCTACCTTTCGAGTCTCACTATGATGAATTTTGGGCTCCTCATAAAAAAAGATTGTGTAATAAAAATAAAAATAATTTGCAAGAGTCGACTTTGCAAAAGAATTTATAAAAATTGTAAAATCTGAATGGTTTCATCACAAATTCAAAATTTAAATATCCAAAAAGAAAAAAATTAATAAATTTTATTTCGTGGAGGAAGTAAATGAAAATCGATAACTTGAAATTGCTTTTGGAGAAAAAAATATATGTATAACTGGAATTTCTAGTTTTCTGGTCGTAAGAATTCTGACAATATTTTTTTTTTTTATATTTTATAAGCAAGCTTTAATTTGTTACTGGCATTTGTCGCGAGTATTACGGACAATATTTGGAAATATTCATCATAGTTAATTTATCATTTTAGATTTTTTTTTCAAATCTACCTTTCGAGGCTTACTATGATGAATTTTGGGCTCCTCATAAAAACAGATTGTGTAAAAAAAATAAAAATAATTTGCAAAACAATTTTTTAAAATTGTAAAATCTGAATGTTTTCATCATAAATTCAAAATTTAAATATCCAAAATTTAAAAAAAATTGAAGAAATTTTATTTCATGGAGGAAGTAAATGAAAATCGATAACTTGAAATTGCTTTTGGAGAAAAAAATATATGTATAACTGGAATTTCTAGTTTTCTGGTCGTAAGAATTCTGAGAGAATATTTTTTTTTCTATGTTATAAGCAAGCTTTAATTTGTTACTGGCATTTGTCGCGAGTATTACGGACAATATTTGGAAATATTCATCATAGTTAATTTATCATTTTAGATTTTTTTTTTCAAAACTACCTTTCGAGTCTCACTATAATGAATTTTGGGCTCCTCATAAAAAAAGATTGTGTAAAAAATTAATAATTTTCAAAAGTTTTTTTTTTATTGTAAAATCTGAATGTTTTCATCATAAATTCAAAATTTAAATATCCAAAATTAAAAAAAAATTGAAGAAATTTTATTTCATGGAGGACGAAAATAAAAATCAATCACTTGAAATTGCTTTTGAAGAAAAAAAATATATATATATATAACGGGAATTTCTAGTTTTCTGATCGTAAGAATTCTGAGAGAATATTTTTTTTTCTATGTTATAAGCAAGCTTGAATTTGTTACTGGCATTTGTCGCGAGTATTACGGACAACATCTGGAAATATTCATGGTAGGTAGATGAAATTGTGCAGGCTTCTGTATCGCATTTTCTCTTCGAGTGAGTGAAACGATAGTGCAGCGTGCAGTGAAGTAGATACTACTACGTGCACCGGGATTGCTTGCTATGCTTGCACGGAACGAATAAAGTGCATGTCTCGGCAAATGAGATCGTCGAGCGTTGTGTGAGAGCGAGTGGAAACAACGGAGGGCATGCGGGCATATACAGCCGGCCTGGAATAGCTAGCTGGGCTACCTGGCAAGAAAGAGAGAGCACTCACTTTTTCCAATGACGAAAAAGTGGGTCCCTTAAAGCGTAGCTTTATTTCAATGTTAAAGTGCCGTATCTCTCCTATGCTGAACCATTGGCACATTTGCATAGCTCTTATATTACATTTTCAGCCAATATCAATCACGAGCTATTGATATTAAATATTTGATATTAAAAATTTTGATGCCCTCAGAGAAATTATGATTTCCAATAATTACTTATTAGATACGCGTAATAATAGCGATATTAAAAAAAAGGAATGGAAAATAAAAAATTTCATATTATTTCCTCATTATTCTTCACTTTTTGCTACCTCATAGAGGAAACTTTGCTTCCTCTATGAGGAAGCAAAAAGCGAAAATCTCGAAAAAAAATTTTTTTAGAGATTTTCATGTCAAAACGTTTAAAATGGTCTGAAACGTCGAGAAAAGTGGTTTAGAAAACTGTAACTTAGGGGAGATGGGGGCAAAACGGGCAGCTTCATTAAAAATCGGGATTGGGGGCAAAACGGGCACCGTCTCAACTTTCGTAAAAACGATTTGTCTCAGTTTTTTACGTTCCTTAGATAGGGAAAGTGCGGAAAATACGTCAAATTGGTGATGAAAAAAATTGATAATCTTCATCAGATCAGAATTTTTTTAACCATCCGTTCAGAACTTTTTTTCGATGCTTTGTTGAGCAAAGAAAAAAAATATAGTCAAATGAATTTTTCAAAAATTTTATAATTAAATTAATTCTTTGAAAAAAAAGTCGGTATATCATAAAGAAATCAATTAGAACGAAATTCTCATTTTATGATTTGGTGCCAATTTTGACCCCGATACTTATATTTAGCCGACATGCCTGTTTTGCCTCCCTGCCTGTTTTATTGACATCACCAATTATTTTCCGAAATTTTCAAGTAAGAAATGTCAGGAAATTGAAAAAAGTCGTGTTCGAAAAAGTTGAAACGATGCCCGTTTTGCCCCCAATTGTCATTTTCAGTCGTGATGCCCGTTTTGCCCCCCTGCCCGTTTTGCCCCCATCTCCCCTACAAAGTATTCGCCCGAATCAGCTAAAATTTAAACAATATGTACAGTACTAGCTAATCTTCAATTGGTATAAATTTTACAAAAATCGCTTAACGCATTTCATTTTTATAAGAATTTTGAAATTTTGAAAAAGTACGTATATGCTCTAACTCAAACGAATTTTGAGCTATCGGGCTAAAACTTCGTATTAAACTTGAACAAAGTGATACGACCTATGGTATTGAATTTGGGCCAAATCGGTAAAGCGGGCCGGTTTTTATGAGATTTTGAATATTTCGAAAAATTTTCGTTTTGCTCTAATTCAGGTAAAATTTCAACTAATCGTTTGAAATTTTCTACACAGGAAAAATAATATTCAGCCCTATTACGTACCAAATTTGGTGATGGTCGATAAAGCGGTTCGGGTTTTACGTGATTTTGAATTTTTAAAAAATGTATTGGTGTCGCTCTGGATTTCGTAAAACGTCAGAAATCATCAACTTCGTCAATTATTTTCATCTTACGCAAAGCTTTCTCTATGAGGAAGCCAATAATAAAACAGAGAAACTTCCTCATAGAGGCGACTTTGTAAAAAGCGAAAAAAAATGCGGAAGTAATGTGTAAGGTTCTACTTTGCATCCTTTTTTATAAATATATCTTTATGGGAAAAGATGTTCATCAATTTTGGCTTCCTCGTAGAGGAAACATTGTAAAAAGTTAAAAATAATTAGAAAGCAATATGTAACTTTGCATCTTTGTTGTAAATATTTTTATCAAATTTTAGTCAAGATATAATATTGGAAAATTCAAATTCGTATACAATCCGAACATTCGATCTGAATAAACAGGGCCTACATACCACCGGCGTCCAGAAAGGCCGAAGAACCGCAGAGGACTATAAACGCTCAAATACCCTGAGGTAAGCCTCTGAAATCATTAAATAACACCAGTCGAGAATTTTGAGGTTACCCTGACAGTCCGGAAGGGGAGTAAGGGGAAATACACGATCGCCAAATGAGTAGTAGTGACATCTCCTGGGGATCTAAGCGAGCCGCATCGACCCAGATCGACGACTCACCCGGTAAGGAAGATAGCGTCAATTTACCCCCATCTTACGTCAAAGGCGCCGAATTAACCGATTCACCAAATGTACCGCCGAAGATAAGAGGGCGACCGACTATACTCCAGGCGTTGCAGCGTGACAGAAGCAACTCGATTGGCTCGATTCGCGATTTCGTTATCGTGAAACGGAAACGCGCGCAATTGGCCGACGGATCCCCGGAACAAGGAGAAGACCGAGACCTGAAGGGGTTCAAAAAATCAACGAAAATTCCTCGCTCTCCACCAACAGAAAATCCCAAAGATTCACTGGACAACAATAAAGATAAAACGTCGTCATTGTTAACACAATATACGGCCCCGGACGAGAACATGGATGTTATTTTGGATCAACTGAGAAGAATGAGGGAGGAATCCACGAGACAGTTCGACAGCATGAGAAATCAACTCTCGTCAGTTAACCAAACGCATCAAGAGAACTTCGCTGAAATTAAGGAGGAGCTGAGGAAAAATAAGGAAGAATTTGCTAAGGCGTACAAGGGACTCGAGGACAGGATGACATCGCTCGAAGAAAAGGAGATCGGGAAAGAAAAAAAAATTCCAGGAATGTTTAAACAAACTGGAAGAAAAGATCGTCGCTACGCCAAAGAAATACCTCGAAGTAAACCGCAAAATAGAGACGCTCGAACGTAAAGTAGAAGCGATGGAAAAAGCGGAAATAAAGAACAATATTGTAATCAAGGGTATTAAAGCGGACCCCAAAAACGTGAAAGGACATCTCGACGATTTTTTTATCCTCGGAATTTGGCATGACAGGCAAAATCATCGACAAGCGATCCATCCCGGTAGGAGGAAAAACGTTGTACTCGGTGAAACTGGACAGCTGGGAAACAAAGAACGACATTCTGAAAAAGAAAAAACAACTGAAAGGAAGAGACATTTTTATTAACGGTGAACTTACCTATAAAGAGCGGCAAATCGGAAAGCAGCTGCGTGACCTCGCAAAACAGCATCGAGAAGAAGGAAATAAAGTAAAAGTCGGACATAAAAAGCTGGAACTCAACGGAGTTTGGCACTTTTGGGACGAAGCAGAGGAGACGTTGAAGAAATCGAACCATCTACGGCAGCCCACCGTCTAGTCTATCCACGTCTAGTCAGCTCGAAATTCCTCGAACGATCGACAACCGCCCCGCCAAACATCTCTCGATGCGACTCCCGCTAGCCATGAAACGCATTATTACTCAAATTAGATTAGCAAATCAATTTACTTGTAACCTTAGCTTCAAGCACTGCACCGGTAAACTTAACCCGCAAGAAATATGCGAAAATTGTAACCTCGCCAAAATCGAAACAGTACTGCACTTCGTGCTCCGCTGTCCACTGTACGAACCATACAGAACTCACTTCTTAAGCGAATACGCGAACGTCGAAAAAACCAGCGAATTACTGACAGAAATATTCACAACCACAGACTCAAAAACCTTGAAGAAACTGTATAATTTTATAAAACGAAGCCTAATGTTAAGAGCTTTCTCTCTATGTTCATGATTTTATTGTAATTAAAAGCGTCGCCCCCCCTTGCTATAGGGGTATCTGTATACCCCTGTTGAAGCAATAAAGAATACATACATACATACATACATACTCTTCTACCGATCTCCACTGATCATCTTTTTAGAAATTATGTTTCTAGCATTAGTGAATATTATACCGTTTACGTACAAAATTTCGGATCGCCAGTTCGAGTTTGACAAAAGTTAATGGAATAACGTCAATTTTTTTAAGATTTCAAAAGTCCACAAATTTTCTACCGTTTTTTCGATTTTTATCAAATTCAATCCCAAACAACATTATAAATATACCTGCACTTATGAAGAAATATTTAGCAAAATATCAAACATGAATTTTTCAAAAATGTGAAAAGATTTGAAATTAGCGTTTTTTTTTCAAGTCAAAAGTTGATATTAAAAAAAAAGTGGAACCAATTTTGACTTGGTTGTAGATAAAGTTTAGTAAAAAGTGAAAAATAATAATTTTATAAAACCAAATCTTCCCCCACAACAAAGTAAAAAATAAAAAAATTCTAGTGTCATAAAAAATACAGTACTACAGTATTATTCTTTCGCATTTTTTTCTACAACATCAGAGTATCATAATGCGTTAGTCAAATTAACGTTAAGATTATAAATCTGACGACTTTTCAAAGTGATAGTCACTTAGACACTTTCCAGACTCTCTTCTTAATTACTTTTTCAAGTCTCATTAAAATGTATTAATGCTCAAGTTCAAGCTTTTTATCCAGCTGCGTTAGAGCACGAAAGAAAGTTTATCATTGCAATGGCACCTTCGAATTTACTTAGACTTCCTAACTACGGTATAAACATTGCCCCTTAAAAAAAAAGAAATTATAAAAAAAAGTACAAAAAAACTAAACTCGAAGTCTCGTGTTTGTCCAAGTTTTGATTTGAAATTACCTTTTTTTTCAAGTCATAAGTTGATATTCAAAAAAAGAAAGTGGAACCAATTTTGACTTGGTTGTAGATAAAGTTTAGTAAAAAGTGAAAAATAATAATTTTATAAAAACAAATCTTTCCCGACAAGAAAGTAAAAATTTAAAAATTCCCCTAGTGTCATAAAAAATACAGTACTATACCCGGGAAAAACGGTTCATATATAATCATATATAATTGTATATAATTTCATGTATAGTTGTATATAATTATATATAATTGTATATAACGTAATATATCATTGTATATGAAAACATATATGAGCATATATGAGTTTATATGTACATATACAGTGGTATACATGATCATATATAATACCAAAACCGCCAGCTTGCGATGTCATATATGAACAGATATGATCATATATAGTTATATACAACTATATATCGCCCATTTTTAGCGCATATATGATTGTATGTGGATCCATATACAAATGTATATGAGCGTATATAACTTTATATGTATATATACATTGGCATATATGACCCTATATATGACCATATATAACACCAAAACTGCCTGTTTACCATGTCATATATAAACAGATATGATCATATAGGATTGTATATGAGATCTATTCTGTGTGTCGACTGTGCAATATATGATCATATACAATCATATATGACTGCGCACAGAGAACTGACAGCTCATGTATGATCGTGCACGTATGATTATATGGTATTCCATAATCTATTGTTATATAATATTCACGAATTATTTCGATGTTCACGTCTTATTTATATACGGATGTAAAATTTGTTATATGGTTATATAACTAAGCATTTAATATCCGTTTTGTAAATGCGTGAATCATCCGGTTTTGTTTGAAGCGCTCAAGTTATAGGTATTTTTGCATATGCGGTTCTTTTCTTTATAATCACATGCTCATTCGCAACGATTAATGAAGATATTTGGCTTTCCTGGGCGGACGTTTCATTAAAACCTTCCACTTGATGAATTGAAACGGTCGCATATTAATAAGAATGATCAAGATTACTATACTAAATAATATCAACATAAAAGGATCGTGATAATCGTTTATTGTAATAGTGCACAGAAATTAACACGAACAGTTCGGGACCTTATACGTTGTACATATAATCGAAATATAACATTAGTAATGATATTTCTTAACCGTATATCGTGATGAAGTTCAACTTCATTGTATTTTTACATTACTTTCTTCAAGAGATTTGGTGTCTTGCAAATATACTCTCCAACTTTCAGAAGATTATATCTATTTAGGCATCGTCTTATATAATCACATATAACTATATATGATTGTATATGCTCAGATACAATTATATATGATCATGCATAGTCATATATGATCATGCATGATCATATAGAGACAAAATTCATATACAATCATATATGAGCAGTTTATATATGATTATATATGATCATGCATAGTCATATATGATCATGCATGATCATATAGAGACAAAATTCATATACAATCATATATGAGCAGTTTATATATGATTATATATGATTATATATGAATCGTTTTTCCCGGGTAGTATTATTCTTTCGCATTTTTTTCTACAACATCAGAGTATCATAATGCGTTAGTAAAATTAACGGTAAGATTATAAATCTGACGACTTTTCAAAGTGATAGTCACTGAGACACTTTCCAGACTCTCTTCTTAATTACTTTTTCAAGTCTCATTAAAATGTATTAATTCTCAAGTTCAAGCTTTTTATCCAGCTGCGTTAGAGCACGAAAGAAAGTTTATCATTGATATGGCACCTTCGAATTTACTTAGACTTCCTAACTACGGTATAAACATTACCCCTTAAAAAAAAAAAGAAATTGTAAAAAAAAGTACAAAAAAATTAAACTCGAAGACTTTCTTGTTTGTCCAAGTTTTGATTTGAAATTAGCGTTTTTTTTTTCAAGTCAAAAGTTGATATTAAAAAAAAAGAAAGTGGATCCGATTTTGACTTGGTCGTAGATAAAGTTTAGTAAAAAGTGAAAAATAATAATTTTATAAAACAAAATCTTCCCCCACAATAAAGTAAAAAATAAAAAAATGCTAGTGTCATAAAAAATACAGTACTATAGTATTATTCTTTCGCATTTTTTTCTACAACATCAGAGTATCATAATGCGTTAGTAAAATTAACGGTAAGATTATAAATCTGACGACTTTTCAAAGTGATAGTCACTTAGACACTTTCCAGACTCTCTTCTTAATTACTTTTTCAAGTCTCATTAAAATGTATTAATTCTCAGGTTCAAGCTTTTTATCCAGTTGCGTTAGAGCACGAAAGAAAGTTTATCATTGCAATGGCACCTTCGAATTTACTTAGACTTCCTAACTACGGTATAAACATTGCCCCTTAAAAAAAAAGAAATTATAAAAAAAAGTACAAAAAAAATAAACTCGAAGTCTTTCGTGTTTGTCCAAGTTTTGATTTGCAATTAGCTTTTTTTCAAGTCAAAAGTTGATATTCAAAAAAAGAAAGTGGAACCAATTTTGACTTGGTTGTAGATAAAGTTTAGTAAAAAGTGAAAAATAATAATTTTATAAAACAAAATCTTCCCCCACAACAAAGTAAAAAATAAAAAAAATCTAGTGTCATAAAAAATACAGTACTATAGTATTATTCTTTCGCATTTTTTTCTACAACATCAGAGTATCATAATGCGTTAGTTAAATTAACGTTAAGATTATAAATCTGACGACTTTTCAAAGTGATAGTCACTTAGACACTTTCCAGACTCTCTTCTTAATTACTTTTTCAAGTCTCATTAAAATGTATTAATTCTCAAGTTCAAGCTTTTTATCCAGCTGCGTTAGAGCACGAAAGAAAGTTTATCATTGCAATGGCATCTTCGAATTTACTTAGACTTCCTAACTACGGTATAAACATTGCCTCTTAAAAAAAAAGAAATTATAAAAAAAAAAGTACAAAAAAACTAAACTCGAAGTCTTTCGTGTTTGTCCAAGTTTTGCAGCATGAAACGCTTATCGCTCTATGTTATCGTTTTCCTTGGGAAGCAGGTGAATATTTAATGTATGCGGGTGCGAGAAAATCCTGCTTGGAAGATCGTCGGACGCAAATGCACGGACCAGGGATTTTCAGGGAGTAGAAATTCGGAAGTAACTTTCCGATTACTGCTTATGCCGTAGCTGCTTGGGTGGCAGATGCAGTCGGTAGGAAACCGGGTTGAGTTTTCTCTTCTTCTCGTTTGTGCACTCGTGTTGGATGCGACTTTATATCTCGGTACGTGCCAGGAATATTATACATTTGCCCAACCTCATGCACGTCGTACCACCAGACGTGCGAAGCTTTAAGACACACCGTGTCGGTTTGAACCAACGGTTGGAGACCTCTACAACGATACGACGTTTCCCTGGGGCTGCTTATATCTTTGTGTTCTTTTGCACCATCAAAGAATACAGCATTCTTATTTTTATACGTGGCTCGACAATTGTCTTCACTTGCCCGTCAAATTGTTACACTTTTACTGTCCAATCAGCATTTTCTAGTGGATCAACTGTACTGCAGATATTGTGATAGGTGCATCAGAGTTTGAAGCCTTCCATTAGGTTTCAAGTTCTTCAACTTGTTCGACTAAGTAGTTTCTGTGCTTTATTTTTTTTCGAATCATCAATTGTGATAGTGTATCTGATATTTTTATTTTTGCTTCCTCGTAGAAGAAAGTTTTGATTAAGTGATGATTAAATAAAAAGTCCCGTTTTTTCCGTTTCTGATTTCAGAATTCACAGATCCGACTTTTGGTCGGAAAGGCCAACCTAAATTATTTTCTTCAAGATATCGAATTTTGGCCTTCACTATTCCCATGCAGAAATTTCGGCAGGGATCCAGCTGGATCCTGCCTGGTATTCCCATCTTCCGGTCGGATTCCAGTCGGTCATCGGATCGGATTCCAGACATGGGATGTAACGCGCGGAAATTGGATTCCGATCGGGATCTCGAACTGGGATCCGATCCGATGGCTGACTGGATTCCAGCCGTTAGATGGGCATACTACAGGGAGAGAAAAGATTTCATTAACGCCAAAGAAATGGGTGGATTGATTTTTTTTTTCATTGATTTCAACGAAATATTTCTTTGATTTATAATAAAGATTTACTTAGTGAGCATATAATAAATAAACAGTTTCATTGTTTTAAAGAAACGTTTTCATTGGTTCAAAAAAACGTTTTCATTGATCTATCCCTCGCACCTAACCTCACTTTTTTGTTTTCCGGTTCTCCCGAACGAACGGCTTCGACTTTCGAGGAGCCAGTAGCTTAGCCTATTTCTGCCGTACTTCCTTACATACTTACAAAATTTGAACTTTATCTGCCGCGTACTTCAGGAAAAAATAGGTTTCGAAAATTTGAGGTGGTAAGAAGAAGGTTTCATTGAATCAGAGACGATATCTTTGAAATCAATGAAAAAGGTTCATTGGTTTAAAGAAATGTTTCTTCAAATCAATGTCACTACTTTTCATTGAGTTTGAGATCATTCAAAGAAAAGATAGTATTGAAATTCAAGTATTTCATTTCATTGGCAAAGATTTCCGTGAATCAATGAAACTTTTTCTCTCGGTGTAGGCTGGATCCACCTGGATCGTTGTCGAAAGATGGGAATACCAAGCTGATTCCAGCTGGATTCCAGTCGAAATTTCTGCATGGATAACGACGAGAACGCGTCTGGGGACACATGAACCGCACACGTTGTTACAATCACGCGAGTTAAGGAAAAGTTTTTCGTACGTGTATTCTACAACATTTTACTGCTTGAAGGGTGAAGTAAAATTAGTTCCGGACAAATCGTTGAGTAGCGGGAAGACGATCCGGATTCTATTCAGAAACCAAGTAGAACCCCTGGGTTTTATTCGGGATTTGTTAGGGTGACCCTAACAAATCCCGATGCACGGTAATACACCTCGTCGTTCAGAATTGCATCCAGAATTATATCCCGATTCTAAATAGGACGATTCTCTTACGGTAACCCTAGCAAATCCTAATCGATGATAAACTGTCATCGAGTGCGTAACCGGAAATCTATTTGGGATCTATTCAGATTCCAAGTTGGATAACCCATTTATGGAAACCCGAGCCAATCCCGACCAGGATCGAGTTTCAAACTGGGATGCCCAGACTGATTTCTACATAGGCGTTCTCAAGTCGCATATTCTACCACACAAAAAACCGTTTACAAGAATGTTGACGATGATGTTAAACAACGATTCAAAGTAGAACCTATTCAGCCTATAAACAAGGGCAAAGTAAAAAATCTCCAGACCCTGAATATCCCAAATTCCCCCAAAACCCCATAACGTTTTTGCGGATGCTTCCATAACATTATCAACGACATTTCTCACTCAGAAAACCGCGCAAAAACATTTTTACCGAAAAAATAACCACCAATACCAATTTTACTCTCTCCCCTCTAATCCAAATCAAATCCAGAGCTTAATTTATTGCAGGATACGTCATTTCTCCCTCTGCAACCCTGCAAAAAACATTTTTTACATAAAAAATAACAATTATTTTCCACTCTCTCCCCTCTAATGTTTATCAAAATCAATGCCAGAGATTCAGTTATTACAGGATAGAGTTTCAACCAACTGTGCACCTCTTGGGCCAAGAAGCCAACGTAATTTCACAGGTATTAAACACATCACGATGCACCGAAACTGACACTCGGACACGGTAGAGTGGCGTAATCGAGGCAGTAGCCTTGTCTCACGGAAACACTTGTCGGTTGTACGCTCCAACCCAATGTACACTCGAGTGCTCACATACCTGCGTTCCTATAGTCTAATACCCTCGTAACCAAGGCGTTGGAATAAACACACACTGGGAACGTTGCGACGGAATGGGGGTTAGAGGGAATGCTCGCACATTCTATTTAAACGCAGCTCGTAACTTAGGTTAATTACACCAACCCTACATACGGCATCCTATGGTAGCGTTGGGTCGTGATACTTATATGGGGCTCTATAACACATAGGTACATATAAACCTCTATATGCACGTAGAAGCCTCTATTCCTCTGAACGAGAGCTCAGAGAAGACGCGAAGAAATTGTACGTATACACGAAGAGGGATGAAGAGGGTGGAGCAGATTAAACGCTAAGACGTTGCTGATGGGCTTCTGGGTTATTCGCTAAATTGTTCGAACCTTTGAAACGACCCTTCTATTTTTGTACGAACGTATCAATCGGCAACCCCAAAAAGAAAATAACTGAGCGTGATCGTTTTCCCTTTGGGACCCGAAAGTGAATTTTTATTCAGCAATTGAAACACGTTCCAAAAACGCCATAAGCATGTTGAAGAGCTTTTACCATTTGGATTCTTCGATTTTCTGCATCATGGATATTCGGATTGGAATTAGGAATAATGAAGAAATATCGGTTTGGGAATTAAATGGTTTCGATGAAATGAAAGAAAATTGTTTTTTGCAATTTGACAATAAAATGGGAATTTTTTGCAGGTGCATTTTGGACGAAGAAGAAAGATTCTTCTGATGATCAATTATATATAGTTCATTTTTTGCTTGCGAATAATCCGCGTGTGAATAATAATTTAACAGTCCTACAAATATCGGTTTGGGAATAAAATGTTTTCGATGAGCTAAAAAAAAAAGTCTGATATTTTTTGCACTTTGACAATACAACGGGAATTTGTTGTAGATCTATTTTGGATGAAATAGAAAGATTCTTCGGATCATCAATTAATATAGTTTCCATTTAATACACTTCCAATATCGATTCCATTTTTTTGCTTGCGAATAATAATTTAATAATCGAAAAAAATATCGGTTTGAAAATAAATGAAAACAAAATCTGGTCTTTTTTGCACCCTGACAATATATCGGGAATTTTTTTTAGGTACATTTTGTATACAGACGAAAGATTCTTCTGATGATCAATTAATATAGTTTGCGCTTAATGAACTGCCAATATCGATTCCATTTTTTTGCTTGCGAATAATAATTTAACAGTCGTAATTCTGTATCGCTTTTCGATGCTTTTGAACGCGCTTCTCTTCTGTCGATACGATTAGCATACCGATAACTCAATTGCTAACGGACATGGCGGTTGCGCGTTCGTGGTCGAATTGTGCGAATTCGCCGCGTCATGTGTGCGGTCGGAGTTGCGCCCCGGGCCATGATTACTCGTGGTTCAAAACCTGGTAGCGAATTATTTACAGCAAACAGATAAAATATACACGAGAATGGCGCACTGTTGGATGCACACAGTGTCGCTTACATTGGCGTGAACGCGATAGGAAAACGATTTTACGATAGCCGTAACTAGAAACCGTGATTTCCGGTTGAAAGGTATATAGCAACGAGAGAGAGAGAAAAAAAAAAATCTGTTGATCGAAATGAGAGTTTGTCGTGGACCGTACGTTGCGTCCGTTTGTCGTTGCTTCGATTGCCGCCACTGATTTCAAGTGATCTTGATGAGTCTACCACGTGTGGGATTTGCGGTGTATAGCATGGCCATTCAACTGTCCAGTAACATTCACCCTTTTACACGCTTTTGTGGTGCACGAAAGCGATTGGGCCATTTGCTATTCGGACCATTCATGAAACTGGCTTGCAAATCGATTGAAACGTTTTTGCGTTTAGCGCTTTTATACAGCCTCACAGACTGACAGTCGGACAGACAGACAATCGGACAGATAGACAATCGGACAGACAGACAGTCGGGCAGACAGATAGATAGTCGCACAGATATACAATCGGACAGACAGTCGGACAGACAAACAGTTGGACAGATAGATAGTCGCACAGACAGGCAGATGGTCGGGCAGCCAAATAGCCGGACAGACAGACAGTAGGAAAAACAGACAGTCGGACAGACAAACAGTTGGACAGATAGATAGTCGCACAGACAGACAGACAGTCGGACAGCCAAACAGCTGGACAGACAGACAGTAGGAAAAACAGACAGTCGGAGAGATAGATGGTCGGACCGATAGACAGTCGGACAGACAGACAGTAGGACAAACAGACGGTCGGACAGACAGACGGTCGGACAGATAGACGGTCGGACAAATAGACGGTCGGACAGATAGACAGTCGAACAGACAAACAGATGAACAGACAGACAGACAGTAGGACAAACAGACGGTCGGACAGATATACAGTCGGACAGATAGACAGTCGGACAGACAGACAGTAGGACAAACAGACGGTCGGACAGACAGACACTAGGACAAACAGACGGTCGGTCAGACAGACACTAGGACAAACAGACGGTCGGACAGATAGACGGTTGAACAGATAGACGGTCGGACAGATAGACTGTCGGACAGATAGACTGTCGGACAGATAGTCTGTCGGACAGATAGACGGTCGGACAGATAGACGGTCGGACCGATAGACAGGAGGACAGACAGACAGGAGGACAGACAGACAGGAGGACATACAGACAGGAGGACAAACAGACGGTCGGACAGACAGACGGTCGGACAAATAGACGGTCGGACAGATAGACAGTCGAACAGACAAACAGATGGACAGACGGACAGACAGTAGGACAAATTGACGGTCGGACAGATATACAGTCGGACAGACAGAAAGTAGGACAAACAGACGGCCGGTCAGACAGACACTAGGACAAACAGACAGTCGGACAGACAGACACTAGGACAAACAGACGGTCGGACCGATAGACGGTCGGGCAGATAAATAGTTGGCCAGACAGACAGAGAAATAGACAGACGGGCGGACAGATGTTGAGACTATGTAAAGATATAATAGATCCAATTAAGTTAAATATATTATTTAAGAGTTCATGAAGTAAAAAAACCCAGACTCATGCAAATTCTAGTCTTATGTTTATTTGATGTAAGTTGATATTACAAAATGTTCAGTACATCGTGAATTTATTCAAGAGTAGTTCATTCCTGTAGGCTTTGTTGAAGAGCTGCAAGCATTTGACGTTGGCTTATTATTGAAAGTGACATCGACCCTGGCCATTGACGACAAAATAAAACTGGCAAATTACTTACGTGAACACTGGCGCTGCTCGTCGCTTCCATCGCCGCAATCGTCAACATTGTTGCAAACTTTATTCAGAGTGACGCATCGACCGTTTCCACATTGAAACTCGCTTTGCTTGCAGCACATAACGCTCCCGGCCATAAAAATGGAGACGCACGCGAGCCAACGCATGTCTGAAAAACAAAAGAAAAGTTTTCGTTCACCAAAAGATTAATAGCTGTAGTTTGATAGTTCCGTCGGGAGAGCTTGAATAATATTCGGAAGACATGCTGGAAAAGCAGTAAATTGTCGGTTCGGATTATAATGCACTCGGGAATTTTAACTCCGCAAGGGCTTCTACGACAATAATTTAAAAAAAAACAACATTCGGTTTTTATATCTGCTATCGATTTACTTGTCATGCAGTATCGTGAATTATTGCTCACTGCTGCTTTTGCGAAATAAGAAATTACAACACCTGCGTGGGTCGTTAAGTCATCCTTTTCCATATACATATTTATTTTCAACACCCCTAGAAATGTGGAATATTGCGAAATAACATTGGTATTGTAAATACATTATTTCCTCATTATTTTTCACTTTTTGCAGAGCTGCACGGAAATAAATAATTGGTTGCCCCAACAAATTCGTATAGCTTACTTAATCAAATACGCTCCAAGCAACTAAGTCGACTAGGTTAAAGAATTTTTTTGTTGGGTCGAAAAACTAGTTGGCTGTCAACAAATTAATTTGTTGACCCAATAAATTAATTTATTAGGCCAAGAATTTAATTTGTTAGATCAATAAATTAATTTGTTGGTCCATGTATTAATTTGGCGGCCAATAAATTAATTTGTTAGATCAATAAATTAATTTATTGGTCCAATTAATACATTTGTTTATCCTATAAATGAATTTGTTGGTCTAATAAATTAATTTATTAACCCAATAAATTATTGGTTGACCCAATCAACTGATTTGTCGCTCAACCAACTACATTATTTATCCAACCAATTTTATTTCTTAGATTCCATCCAACCAATTATTTTTCGGTTGAATAGTCTTCAGTTCTTTTTTCAATATTGAAATTGCACCAATTGAATACAAAGTTTCAGCCCTATTTGCACCAAATTTGTTCAAATTGGATAAACTTTTTGTTTATTTAAAAAATCTTATAAAAAATGATAGCCTCAAGCGATATTTATAAAATTTTTACCAAGTAAAAATAAAATGATATTGATATATGAGAAAAAGATTTATCTATGAGAATGCAAAAAACAACTTCCGTTATATCTGTTATCGATTTACTTGTCACGAACTATCGTGACTTATCGCTCAGTTCTGTCTCAGTTTTGCGAAATAAGAAATTGCAACCCCTGCGTATATCATTAAGTCTTTCAATATATATTTTTTCCAACCCCTCTGGAAATGCGAAATATTGCAAAATACACTTTAGTCGACGCGCTCGTGACTTTACCCAGAGACTTCGTGGTGGTTCAGACGATGATGAATAGCCGTTCGCGTCGGCGGAAATGGAAACAAACGTACATTGCATCTGATATCAGATAAACTAGGGTTGTGGCGATTACGCCAACGTATAAGTCAAAGAACCGACAAACACCGTTGAAACATTTCTTCCCAACGTTATTTTCCAGTGGCATGAAAGATCGTCTGGAAAGATATTGACTTTCTGTTGGGCGAAAAGTCGTAGGAAGGGAAAAGGGCGTACCCATGGGAATTCCAATTGAATAAACTAAAAGTTGACGGCGTGTTGATTTACGTTGGATAAATGGAAATTTAGTGATTCGCACAATATCGAGGCAGTTTTGAAACGTTTGTTCGCTTGCGAACAAACATCATGTTTGCCTCCATTGCTTTGTCATTCGGTAAGTTTGCCAGTGAATGAACAAGTAGGTCCATTAATATGAGTTAATGGTAATGAGTTACTCACCGAACGTCAATGGTAATCAACAGACTGTGAAAAAATAACGTGGAAAAAAAAACTTTTTTCAACATCGTTTTTTTTTGTTACAAAGTGTATTAAAAAATTGTAATCTCCATAAAAAACGGTTAAAAATTGCAGGAAATTAACTGCTCAATCTAAACTACATTTTGGTAATTGAATTCGGCCTCTGTGAAAAAATAAGTCTGACATATAACGAGAAAAAAGGTGAATTAATAATATGAATAATAATCATGTTGTTCTGAATCATCAGATATTTTTATGGAATGGAAAAATTGTACATTTCCATTTCGCACAGGGAGTAAAAGTCTATTACAAGTTTTTCGCGACACAATTAATTTTTTTAAATTAGTTTCCTTGACGTAGAATTTTTTCACAAATAGTAATTTAATATAAAAATTCTGAATCTTGTGTAATAAAAATTTTGAAAGCATATATAAAATCCATCAAACCGAGTGCATCAAAAATGCAGTATTGCATAGCAAACAGACATAAATTGGATTCTAAATTTGGTTTCTTTCAATTACTAAATATTTGTTGTATGAAACAAACTTTTTTAAGGTTATGTGAAGAATATTCAATTCTTTTTTCAATTGTAAAATTACACCAATTGAATACAAAGTTTCAGTCAATTAGATAAACTTTTTTTATCTAAAAAATCTCATAAAAAATGAATGCTTCAACCGATATTTATAAAATTTCTACCAAGTAAAGATAAAATGATATTGATATATGAGAAAAAGATTCATCTATGTTCGCTTGCGAACAAACGTCATGTTTGCCTCCATTGCTTTGTCATTCGGTAAGTTTGCCAGTGAATGAACAAGTAGGTCCATTAATATCAGTTAATGGTAATGAGTTACTCACCGAACGTCAATGGTAATGAACAGACTGTGAAAAAATAACGTGGAAAAAAAAACTTTTTTCAACATCGTTTTTTTTGTTACAAAGTGTATTAAAAAATTGTAATCTGCATAAAAAACGGTTAAAAATTGCAGGAAATTAACTGCTCAATCTAGACTACATTTTGGTAATTGAATTCGGCCTCTGGGAAAAAATAAGTCTGACATATAACGAGAAAAAAGGTGAATTAATAATACGAATAATAATCATGTTGTTCTGAATCATCAGATATTTTTATGGAATGGAAAAATTGTACATTTTCATTTCGCACAGGGAGTAAAAGTCTATTACAAGTTTTTTGCGACACAATTAATTTTTTTAAATTAGTTTCCTTGACGTAGAATTTTTTCACAAATAGTAATTTAATATAAAAATTCTGAATCTTGTGTAATAAAAATTTTGAAAGCATATATAAAATCCATCAAACCGAGTACATAAAAAATGCACCATTGCATAGCAAACAGACATACCTTGGATTCTAAATTTGGTTTTTTTCAATTACTAAATATTTGTTGTATGAAACAAACTTTTTTAAGGTTATGTGAAGAATATTCAATTCTTTTTTCAATATTAAAATTACACCAATTGAATACAAAGTTTCAGTCAATTAGATAAACTTTTTTTATCTAAAAAATCTCATAAAAAATGAATGCTTCAACCGATATTTATAAAATTTCTACCAAGTAAAGATAAAATGATATTGATATAAAAATTCTGATTCTTGTGTAATAAAAATTTTGAAAGCATATATAAAATCCATCAAACCGAGTGCATAAAAAATGCAGTATCGCATAGCAAACAGACAAAAATTGGATTCTATTTTTTTTTTTTTGACTAAATATTTTTTGTATGAAATAAACTTTTTTAAGGTTACGTGAAGAATATTAAAGTATGTGATTTATAAAACATTGCTTGGTATATAAGATGTAATTGTAAAGCCAATAGTAACTTCCGGTTGCCTTGACTACACAAATGCATAGTATCGAAGCTCTGGATATCGAAACAGTTGAACCGAAACTTTAGGTTTGAGTAACGCTTCGTAGTAGCAGCTTCTGATTGGTTTCCAGCACACCCAACGTTTCTAGTGCCTGATTACGAACTAATTGGCTCTCGACGTAGTCTTGCCCGCAGTCAGAGAGACGAAAGCAGCGCACGTACGACCTTATATCAAATTAAGATAAATTTCACCACGAAGCAAGAACGGAGACGGACTTGGAGAGGCTGGAAGGGCCATCTTCTCAACAGTCCTCGAGAAAAGAAAATCCATAACAGAGCAAATTAAACAAACACTTGTTAAAGTCGTAAAAAAACCAGTCTCAAGTGAATTGGATATTTTTAAACCAAAAAGAAGGAAATCAATTACATCATTAGCAGAATATTTTTATTCAAGATTTAAAAAAAAATCAAGATTACTTTTTCCAATAACATTCTCAATGGTCCTTCAATGGTCGCCGAATGATTGATGTTTAATTTGGTGTCATTTCATTAATAATTGTCATTTTTTAATTGTCAATTTCTAACGAAATTTCATCCATCATTTTCTTTTATCCAAATAAAAGCCTAAGAATATTTACGAAGTGACATTTAATTTAAAAAAAATTTATTCAATATTTCAGACAATGACAAATTCATTTTTGTGTAACAATTGTAATTTTTTAATTGTCAATTTGTACTGAAGTTTATATAATTTTCCATAACTAATTATAAGTCACCATAATTTTTTTTAATTCAAATAAAAATCTAACAAATATTCACGAGTTGATTTTTAAAAAAACGTATGTAATTTTTTCAAAGCTAATAAATATTTCACGCAATGACAAATTTGTTTGTATTCCAGTTATTTAAGGGGAGGGAGTCAGGTCAAAAAAATTTATTTTGGAAATTCAATATCATCCAAATCCTATTGCATATAAAAATGCCCAATGCACTATATTGTTGGTACTCGATGAAAGTATTTTTACTGTCGTCTGACTTGCATATGCTTTTCAATATTATCTTAAGCAAAGTTCTTAGGTTTTCCCTTCTGCGCATGATTCAGATCAAACTACTAGGCAAATTGGAATGGTTGACGTCTCATTTTCTTCTTCATGAAAAGATACACCGGCTAAATGGAGCAAATGTTAATAAAAGCTAATATTTTTTAAGTGACATAATTATTAATAAATAAATTTCATGCTATTTTCTAAATCAGCGATTAACTTTACTTTCAGAATGAAAAAAAATAGTTTGCTCCATTTAGCCGGTGTATCTTTTCGTGAAGAAGAAAATGAGACGTCAACCATTCCAATCTGCCTAGTAGTTTGATCTGAATCGTGCGCAGAATGGAAAACCTAAGAACTTCATTTAAGATAATATTGAAAAGCATATGCAAGTCAGACGACAGTAAAAAATCCTTTCATCGAGTACCAACAATATAGTGCAGTGGGCATTTTTATATGCAATAGGATTTGGATGATATTGAATTTCCGAAATCAATTTTTTTTACCTGACTCCCTCCCCTTAATCCATCGTCTACCCAATAATTTTTTTTCACCCAAGCATCTGTCATTTCCAAGAAAATTCGTGGACAGTTTTTTCATACCGACTGAGCGAATATGTCGCATTGCCTTATACGACTTTGAATTTGTACGTAAGAAGCTGAAAATAGCCTGATACATATTGCATAATACATTTCAAGTTCTCTCGTAGGCGATGATATTTTCGCAGTGAATAGCCTGGTATGTGAAGTAAATAACTGTGTACTCGAGTGAGTCAGTCCGGAGAGGATGAAAGGACAACGTTACCATCATAGAATCCTTGGGGCGTGCGAGAATATTACATTGGGTATTCAGCCGCTTAATGCGAAGGGCCACGACGCGTATGAGGTCCTTGCGGCGGCGACGACAACGACGACGGAGATCCCGACAGCGACAGCTTTTAGTCTTTTTGGTCGTTTCCCGAGAAGGGATTCTGGTTGGTGCACGGTAACGCGTTGACAGCCGCCTTCTCAACCATCCACCCTCTCTGGCTCCTTTGTCCCGAGACACCGGGTACCTACCCCACATTTCGCGACAAGCTCGCCAGCGTTGGCTGTCTACGAGTTTCCTCTCGGCTTCTCTTGCGCGTCCGTATACCATAAAGGAGTTGACGTCTTATTGCGGACCAAACCTCTATAAGCATACGACACCCTCTTCTTCCTTCTCATTGCGGCGTCGCGTGTCCTCTCCTCAGTCTTATCTGCCTGCGTGTTCCAGGGAGGATGGGTTCAGAATTCACCACCGGAGTCTCTCAAAGCCTGTTGAAGCTGTCACGGCTCTGTTGTTTCGTAGTCCAAATACTCTGTGTTGGATTATCATTCCAGCTTCTACACCCCATGCTCCTGTGCTTTGTTGGATATTCTTTGGAACGGTATTAAATCGCACAGATTTTCTAGTTATGCGGTAATTGGCTATTTAAGATTGAAGTCTTTTCCAACAGATTTGGCGCAATTGCAATGATCATAAAGCTTTCTCCATGGAAATCAAGGATGGAAATACAGATGGATCAAATCCCATTGTAAATGTTGGGCTGCCCAGACTCTATCCCGAAGTTTCCAGGATCTATCCTGAAGTTTCCAGGATCTATCCTGAAGTTTCCAGGATCTATCCTGAAGTTTCCAAGATCTATCCTGAAGCTTCCAGGATCTATCGTGAAGTTTCCAGGATCTGTCGTAAGGTTTCCAGGATCTATCCTGAAGCTTCCAGGATCTATCCTGAAGTTTCCAGGATCTATCCTGAAGTTTTCAGGATCTGTCCTGAAGTTCCCAGAATCTATCCTGAAGTTTCCAGAATCTATCCTGAAGTTTCCAGGATCTATTCTGAAGTTTCCAGGATCTATCCTGAAGTTTTCCGGATATATCCTGAAGTTTCCAGGATCTATCCTGAAGTTTCCAGGATCTGTCCTGAAGTTTCCAGGATGTGACCTGAAGTTTCCAGGATCTATCCTGAAGTTTTCAGGATCTATCCTGAAGTTCCCAGAATCTATCATGAAGTTTCCAGGATCTGTCCTGAAGTTTCCAGGATCTATCCTGAAGTTTCCAGGATCTATCCTGAAGTTTCCAGGACCTGTCCTGAAGTTTCCAGGATCTATCCTTAAATTTCCAGGATCTGTCCTGAAGTTTCCAGGATCTATCCTGAAGTTTCCAGGATCTATCCTGAAGTTTCCAGGACCTGTCCTGAAGTTTCCAGGATATATCCTTAAATTTCCAGGATCTGTCCTGAAGTTTCCAGGATCTATCTTGAAGTTTCCAGGTTCTATCCTGAAGTTCCCAGACTCTATCATGAAGTTTCCAGGATCTGTCCTGAAGTTTCCAGAATCTATCCTGGATTCCTAGATTCTGGATCTGCCTAGATTCTATCCTGAACTTCCCAGACTCTATCCTGGACTTTCTAGACTCTATCCTTGACTTCCTAGACTCTATCCTGGAATTTCCAGACTCTGTCCTGGACAGCCTCGACTATATCCTGGACTGCCTTGACTCCATCCTGGACTTTCCAGGCTCGATCTTGAACTGTCCAGACTCTATCCTGGACTCAATGCTCGATTCATTTATTCTACGCTTCATATCGCGCTGAGAAAATATGACCCCAAAACTCGGACCGAACCAAACCCATTTCTCAATGCAGATAGATGCATCTGAACATAGCGAAGAACCGTTTGTCTATAAATTCTGACAGCGTAGTCGATATCGTCGAAGCTCCCGTTACGTCGTAACTTTAATTGAAAACTGTTCAGTAGACACTTGCAAGTTCAGTTTCGATGAACTTCAAAGCAATTGCACTTCCTCGAAGACTGTCCAAGCAAACTTTCCACAGGGTGTTAAAACTTCAATTTCCCATTTACCATAAAGGAGTGACATCTTATTGCAGACCAAAGCTCTATAAGCAGACACATTCTTCTTCCTTCTCATTGCCTTATGGCATATCTCTTTTTCACCTCCTCCAACTTCCTACGCATTCCGTCTACGCCA
This sequence comes from Ephialtes manifestator, assembly GCA_963970395.1. Lineage (NCBI taxonomy): Eukaryota > Metazoa > Arthropoda > Insecta > Hymenoptera > Ichneumonidae > Ephialtes > Ephialtes manifestator. The sequence continues at coordinate 34,339,254 of OZ019972.1, forward strand.
AGTTAAGAATTCACCATCCAAACCATCTCAAAGTCTGTTGAAGCTGTCAGGATTATTTTGTATTGTACTACAAATACTCAGCGTTGTATTACCTTTTCATGTTCTACACACATGAACTTCAGCAACATTGCAAATTCTTTGATGATCATTTATTGAAGGTAGAACCTCCGGAAAAGTTTTGGCGCAACAGATATGTCTGAATATTGCAAAGGAACGTTTGTCTATAAATTTTGACATCGTAGTCGATATCGTCAAAGCCCTTGTTACGTTGCAACTTTAATGGCGAAATGTTCGACAGATATGGACAAGTTTTGTATCGGTAAAGTTGGGCCCAATTACAATTTCTCCAAGGCGGCAAAAGCAAACTTCCAGCATGGAGTTGGCGCTTCAATTCCGTGCTATCCGCTTTCTTGAAAATCTTGCTCTATGTAAAAGATGAGCAACATTGACTCTGAGGTCGTGGAAGAATCAGTATGAAGCTAACTGTAATGCAGGTACAACGACGACCACCAGCAGGCCGCATTCAAATTCAAATGACATTCAAATTATAGGTCTTAACGGATCCCATTATGCGACCTCTGCGACAATGGCATTGTCGTCAACGTGGCACCGCGAGACCGAGGCGAAGTTTCCTGTTTCGCTCTTGCGTATTCAGGTCACATATTTTACGTTGATGCCTGGATGAATCCGATGTTCCATTCCCCCGATGCCCCTATATTTATTTGCCTCGTTTTGTAACGCCTTAAGATATAATACTGTGTATTTTTTTTTTAATGTGACACAATTTATTTTGCTGACGCTTTCATTCCAACGCAGGCGATAAGAATTCCAGCTCTTCATTCTTCACTGACAATACGAAAACGGCTTGGTTGATGCAACCAATTACTTGGTTGCCTACCAAATTATTTGGGTTGACTAATCAATAAACTGCCTACAAAATGACTAACCAATAACTTAGGTGTTTACTAAATAACTTGATAGTCTAAACAAACGACTTGGTTGCCTAAACAAATGACTTGGTTGCCTAAACAAATGACTTGGTTGCCTAAACAAATGACTTAGTTGCCTACAAAATGACTTGGTTGCCTACAAAATGACTTGATTGCCTATAAAATGACTTGATTGCCTATAAAATGACTTGATTGCCTATAAAATGACTTGGTTGCCTAACAAATGATTTGGTTGACTATCAAATGACTTGTTTGCCTAACAAATGACTTGATTGCCTATAAAATGACTTGATTGCCTACCAAGTGACTTTGTTGCCTGCCAAATGACTTGGTTGCCTACAAAATGACTTGGTTGCCTACAAAATGACTTGGTTGCCCACAAAATGACTTGGTTGCCTATAAAATGACTTGGTTGCCTATAAAATGACTTGGTTGCCTATAAAATGACTTGGTTGCCTATAAAATGACTTGGTTGCCTATAAAATGACTTGGTTGCCTATCAAATGACGTGGTTGCCTACCAAATGACTTGTTTGCCTACCAAATGACTTGATTGCCTACCAAATGACTTGTTTGCCTACCAAATGACTTGATTGCCTACCAAGTGACTTGATTGCCTACCAAGTGACTTTGTTGTCTGCCAAATGACTTGGTTGTTTACCAAATGACTTGGTTGCCTACCAAATGACTCGGTTGCCTATAAAATGACTTGGTTGCCTATAAAATAACTTGGTTGCCTATAAAATGACTTGGTTGCCTACCACATGACTTGTTTGTCTACCAAATGACTTGATTGCCTACCAAGTGACTTTGTTGCCTGCCAAATGACTTGTTTGCCTACCAAATGACTTGATTGCCTGCCAAGCGACTTTGTTACCTGCCAAATGACTTGGTTGCCTATAAAATGACTTGGTTGTTTACCAAATGACTTGGTTATCTACCCAATGACTTGGCCGTCTGCCAAATGACGTGGTTGCCTACCAAAGGACTTGGTTGCCTACTAAATGACTTCGTTGTCTACCAAATGACTTGGTTGCCTACCAAATAACTTGGTTGACAACCATAATTGCCATTTCTTGCAGGCTTTTATAAACCATAAAACATAATTTTTTTTAGTTAAACCGTCGATGAATATAATTATCTATTTCCCCGATGTTCCTATATTTATTCGCCTCGTTTTATACCACATTGAGATATATAATATAGTTGTTTTTCATGACACAGTTTGATTATTTCGCTGACGTTTTTATTCCAGCCCAAGGTGATAAGAATTCCGACTCCTCAGTCATTCTGTTTATGAGCCCAGTGTTTTTGTTCTCCGTAGTCCTTATTTCTTTCAGACTTTTATAAACCATAGAACGTAATTTTTTGTAGCTTTTTAATCACTGTTTTCGCTGCGTCACTGTGCGATATTCCTTCGGAAAAATGGCGTTACGCTCGGAGGTGAAGAGAGGAGGGAAAACGTATAAAAAAAGAAAGTTGCTGAGTTTCTTTTGGCTAGGCTCGGGAAGACGATGCTTTTTCGCACAGCTTTTTTCCTCCTTTGCTATGTACCTCGCTGTCTTCTTTGCTGGCGGAGATTTATGACCTCGCGCTCGGCCTCGAGATCGTCGAGACTCTGAAGCTGTGGTCGCGAGTGGGTGGAAAGCGAGAGAGGAAAGATCGTCCTGTTTCCTTCTTTCTCGACGAAAACAAGAGTATCTTGCCTCATGGTATCCTGCTGCTGTGACGCTTACGCTTCTGCTGCTGCTTCTGTTAGAATTCTTCTCGGCGCACACGTGGCGCCGTCACAAATTTATAATGTCCAAAGAGTCTGCACTGGATTCGCTTCTCCTATATCTTACGTTCTTCTTTTTATTCTTCTTTATCTGCTGGCATTTTTCCTTGTTTTGCGCACTCCGCTCGAACGAGAAAATTTTTATTTGTGTAAAGCAGGGAAATAACATACTTTGTGGTACTCGGATCCATATTTTTATGGATTTCCATTTGTTTTTTAAATATTTTTCAAGAAGATAGCAAACGGAAATTTCGTCATAAATGTCATCGGACATTTTATGCTCATTACAAACGGATAAAATTTTCTTTTAGTGCCTTTTGATATGGATGAATTTTTATAACTATCGGAGAATTATACTTTTTTTTGGGTTTTTTAATGAAAGGTTTGATTTATCGGCAAATTCGGTAAAAATTTTTTTTTTTTTGTAATTGTTCAAGCTGCAAAGCCCTCAATGACGAATTAAAATTCGTTGACTTTATTTTTTTTTTAATTTTTTAAATTGGAGCAGTTAAAATGAAAAATTGTCCCTTTCACGTATTTTTGGCAATATATGAAAACGATCTCACGGATCCAAAAATTGAGACATCCTAATGATATTTATGCCATTCTCTTCGTTTCGTCGAGATCTTCGAAATGGAAAAAGAAAATTGAAAATCGGTCAACCCAATAAAAAGTTATCGCTCCTTGAAAATTCCGGCTATTGGTAATCCTGATTTGCAGGGGGTCCAAAGTCGAAAAAATAAAATCGTTATTTTTCAAAATTTAAAAATCCTATCTGATCGGAAATTTTCCGCTGATTCCGAATCTACCAATATTTTTGTTGGTAACTCAAAAACTTTAGGTGAAATTCGCAAAAGACCATTTTTTAGGTTCTTTATGAAGATCCCGAAGGTCTGAAGTACATAAAATTGTCATAACTCTTCTTCGTAATCAGTGGAGATCAGTTGTCTCTTGTATTTTATCCTGAATGTTAAACGGCGTGGCAAATAAATGGATAAACTCTACGAAACTATAATTTTATTCGACATTGCATGTGGCATCAATGGGCCGTGCGAAAATTCCTGGAAACTTTGAACATTTTAGTCTTGTTTTGTTTTTCATGGGCTTCTCACCGCGAAAAACAACTTTTTAACGACTGCGAGTAAATCGCTCTCGTGTGCCTCTAGCTATTCCGTGTCGCAGTGTCGCAGAGAAAGGACCAACGAAATATTTCGCTGAACTTTTCGAGGGTTATTTTCAAGCCTCGCACGTGAGAGCGAACAGCCAAGGACAAACGACGCTTTACGTCGTTTCACCAACGAGAAAACTTTTCCAATACAAAGAGATTCTCATGCGACCTCCGAAGAGACGGGCTCGTGATTTATGCGACGAAATTTAGCGGAACTATATTCCCGAAGAGAAGAGAATGTTTTTTTTTCTTTTTTCAAGTCAAGTACCTCTTCAGGGTATAAGTAAATGTGAATGAACATAAAAGTAATGAATGCTATATGATTCGATCTTCAAATGTTGATTTTCATTTATTCTATTACAAATAAACGAAAAAAATTCAATACTGTTACTAAAAATAGATGTTATCCGCATTTGGTCATTCACCTTGACCACAAATGATATAAATGGTCCATTGCAAAGATAAACTCTCCGCCCATCTCGGAAAATACGGGCTCGTGATTTATGTGAAGATGAGCCAGCAAAACTTTATCCAGGAAGGAAAAGAAGCTTGTTCTTCAAGTTCCTCTTCAGGGTAGCGCAAATATATATATTTGTTTAATCCAAGATCCACTTCAGGATGAAAACAAATGTCAATAAATGTTACTCGACTCGTTTTTTCAATGTTGATGTTTACTTTGTCTATTATACAGAAACAAGAAGATTCGATATAGCAACGCGAAAAAAAATGGCCATCCGACTTGGTCATTCCGTTTGACCACAAATGAGATGAATGATCCATTGCGTAATGAAGCTCTCGTGCCATCTCGGAAAATACTGGCTCGTGATTTATGTGAAGATGAGCCAGCGAAACTTTTTCTGAAGGAACAGAACTCTTGTTCTTCAAGTTTCTCTTCAGGGTGGCGCGAAACGTGGATGAATATATAAGGGAGATCAAGGTTACTCGGTACACTTTTCAAATATTTATTTTTCATTCTGTTGGAGATAATAAATAAATTGGACTTACATGAAGACATTACATTACCTTTCTCTGCATTAGGAAAGTATTTGATCAACGAGATTGTTCATTGCAATTTTGCAAACCGTCAATTATCTTTCTTTCGAGTATATAAATTATGAATGCCCCAGAAGTCGTATAAAAAAAGTAGCGGTAGATGTTTCTGTACATGTTCGAGAAAGCTTTAACGATGTTTCATTAATCATTAAGGCACGAACTATACTTCGACCCTCTTATCCTCCGTTCGCCACTCAGAATTCGAACTTTTTCATCCCCATTTCTTTTCCATAATCTGAGCAGGTACGTCAAGACTACAAGTCCTGGAAATCCTGATAATTGAAGAGGTGTTTTATTTATAAGGGATGAAAGAAGCTCGGTATAATCAGAAAAGGGCGATCGAGAGGAAGCGAAAATATTCTCCAATCCACAAAAAAAAAACACGATGACTGGAAAAAACAGAAAAACATTTTCTTTCTTTCTTCTTTTTTAGAGAAATACTTGAAATATTTTTCTCGTGCAAAGCTTAGCACATTTTTATTTTTTTACTAATAATAAGTCTACTAAAATTAAAACCTCAGACTAAATTCTACTAGAGGCTTGTATTTTTAGTGTTAGTAGGAGTCTGGGTTGAATTTGTGGTACGAAAGTCGAACTTAGGTGTGTACTTAACATCGAGTTGTACATTTATAGTCGAAGTTCAAACTTCGACTATAACTTCGGCCTAGTTTAAAGTTGAACCATAAATTCGTCCTTGTTCAAATTTGAACTATAAATTTGTCCTTGTTCAAACTTGGATTAAAAAATTCGTCCTTTTTCAAATTTAGACTATAAATTAGTGATTATTCAAACTTAGACTATAAATTGATTCTTGTTCAAACTTGGACTATAAATTCGACTTTGATCAAATTAGAACTATAAATTCGACTTTAATCAAATTTGGACTATAAATTCGACTTTGATCAAATTTGGACTATAAATTCGATTTTAATCAAATTTGGACTATAAAATTCGACTTTGATCAAATTTGAACTACAAAATTCGACTTTGATCAAATTTGGACTATAAATTCGACTTTGATCAAATTTGGACTATAAATTCGACTTTAATCAAATTTGGACTATAAATTCGACTTTGATCAAATTTGAACTACAAAATTCGACTTTGATCAAATTTGGACTATAAATTCAACTTTGATCAAATTTGGACTATAAATTCGACTTTGATCAAATTTGGACTATAAATTCAACTTTGATCAAATTGGGACTATAAATTCGACTTTGATCAAATTTGGACTATAAATTAGACCTTAATCAAACTTGGACTATAAATTCGACTTTGATCAAATTTGGACTATAAATTAGACCTTAATCAAACTTGGACTATAAATTCGACTTTGATCATATTTGGACTATAAATTAGACCTTAATCAAACTTGGACTATAAATTCGACTTTGATCAAATTTGGACTATAAATTCAACTTTGACCAAATTTGGACTACAAATTGGACTTTGATCAAATTTGGACTATAAATTCGACTTGATCAAATTTGGACTATAAATTGGACCTTAATCAAACTTGGACTATAAATTGGACCTTAATCAAACTTGGACTATAAATTCGACTTTGATCAAACTTGGACTATAAAATTCACCTTGCGCAAACTTGGACTATAGAAAATTGACCTTCTTCAAACTTGGACTATAAAGTCGACCTAATTTGTACTAAGACTCAAATTTATAGTCTCAAGTTTAAAGTTAAGCCCATATTTAAGAATGAATTTCACATCTTAAGTTTCCTGAGTTTCACTAATATATTAATCGTTAAATTATGTGTTTTTTGGGATGTGCATTGGGTTTGTTGCATTATTGTATGTTCACTCACATATCGGGACACTGCAGAGAGTTTGAGGTACGTGGCCCATCTCTTTGTACAATTCGTATGCCTGCATGATTCGCTTGAAGGAGTTAGATCAAATGGAGCATGACTTGACTCTCTATATTTTCCTCCTATACCGTGTAGCAAGCATCTTCCGCACACTTGCTGGCCCAACTTTCATCTCTCCTTTTGCAGAGTATTTCCTCCTGTTTCTTCGTCTCTTTGTGCTCCCCTTCACTTCCCATGTACCTTTCGCTAAAGGCAACCATGCCTTCGGCGTATTTACCCGTGAAATTTCCAAATAGCTGTGCTTTACGGACAGTGAACTAACATAGATTTTCCTACCTTCATATCACTCACATTATGAGATCATTGAACTGTCCAGATAGATAATGAAATGGAATCAACATTCGTCATAAAAAATTCCAAAATACTTCGATTGTTTATCTTTTATTTATCATTCATTTTAGCGAAAAATTTCCATTATATAATTAAATTTTGGCCATTAAAACAAATCTAAAAAAAAATTTGGTAAAAAAAAATAACAAAAAATGTCTTTCCTTAAATTTGTAACGATTTCAGATTCATAATCACTGACAAAAAAAATTTCTAAACCCTTATTTGCACAATTAAAAATCTTTCTCACAATAAATTTCTCACTTTTATCACTTCAAAAAAGCAAAAAAAAAAAAAGAAAAAAAATTATTCAGAACGTCACTTCTTGTATTTTCATACTTAATCATTTATTCATCTCACAAAGTAGTTACTAACGGATTGTTAACGTGACGTCAGATTAAGGACAATATTTCCAGTTTGACATATGAACGTTCAACATTTACTAGTGGTAGTAATGGATTAATAATGGCAGTCATTATAGTCGCCATTAGCAGGGAGTAAATAAATATGTCAGAAATGCAATAATGGCACAGTGAGTATATTTGTGGAAAAGGGGGACGAGGTTCAGTCCTTACAACATGCAATGCTAAATCTCCCAATGAGCATAATGCTAGAGAATTCGCGATTACCCACGAATAATTTGGCAAATTCGATGCCACTGGTACAGTCAAGTGCATTACAAATGGGCGAACATTGCTAGCGACGTGTCATGTTCAATGGTACATGGAACGCACTGTTGTATAAACTTCTGGTATCGAGGCAATGGCGAGATTCGGCGGTACTGTTTTACCCACCCATTTTAGCATGGGCACTGGTTAGGCACTGGATAATATCGTGGGTTGACCAGAAACAGCCATTTCGAGTCACGCAATAATTTCGCTTAGGGTATTTACAAGGTGGTTAACGAGCTTCGAACAATTCACATTTGGGTCCAACGACCATTTACGTCCGACAGGTAAAACGTACGAGAATAGATACCTAGCAGTTGGTTGGAGAATTCTCACGAGGAAATATCTCACCGTCTGGTATAGCTGATTATTAATGGGTTTGGCGGTGAGAGACGTAAGGTAAAATCGATGGTTCAGCTATATTTCAAGATAAAATTCCCTTGGAGACGAACATTCTTACAATTTCTTTTTTTTTCATGTCAAATTAATAACCATTTGATTTTATATATATGTGACAAAATTTGAGCAAGTGGAAATAACGTAATAAATTCAAGCAATTTATTTTATCGTGGATTTGATTTTTTTATAGACACTAAGAAATTTGAGGTGGGATTATCCTGAGATTGAAATACCGGGATTTGTATAAAAGGGGGAAATAAAACGGCTCTGTCAACAGGATTCACTGAGGAAAGATATATATGGGGCATTCCATCTGAATTTTTCTTACTTCGACCATGAAACTCTTTAAACATTTTAACAATTTTTTATCGGATAATATTTTGAAAAAGAAAAGACACGTATTTTTTTGTTTTACGCTACGAGCGATATTTACGACAGACGAATTTTTATAAAAATTTGAATTTTGGGGTATGTATATTTTTTTATTCGTTGATATCTCGAAAATTAACAGTCCTATAAAAAAAACGTCCAGGATCAAATTTGTTCAATTTTTGAAGAGCTACGGAATGGATATAAAAAATGTTATTTTGGTTTTCCTAAAGTTTTGTTTTATGACGTTAAACAACAAAATATCGTTTTTCAAAAAACCGCCATTTTTGATCATTTTTATATCCTGACGGAAAAATTCTGTTTGCAATTACGAAATTTTTGAGATCTTATGCAGAATGGCAAGATTTTTTAATGAGAAGTTCTACGTAATTGAAGTTTTTTTAACATCCTGAATTTTTACGTAAAGCTTGAATTACGTAGTACTTTTTGAAAAAAATGCTTGCCAACCTGCATAAGGTCTCAAAAATTTTGTTATTTTCCACAAAATTTTAATGTTAGAATATAAAAATTATAAAGAGTGGCGCTTTTTTGAAATACGATATTTTGTTGTTTAACGTCATATAACAAAATTTTAGAAAAACTACAATAACATTTTTTCGCAAAATGTTTCAAAATAATATTAATACCGAAAAATTCAAACTTTTACAAAAATTCCTCTGCTGGAAATATTGGGCGTAGCGCTAAACAGAAAAATACGTATCTCTTCTTTTTCAAAATACTTTTTGACAAAAAATTGTCAAAATTATTGATGGAGGTCAGGGTTAGAGCATGAAAAATTCAGCTGGAATGCCCCATATAAAGACGTGAAAGATCTTTAGATTTAATGTATTCAATACCTCATTAAATTAAGTTCCATGATAACTTCCAAAGACGATGAAACATTTTCTCAAGTTATACCGTCGCATTGACTTCAGGATGTCTTCAATGTTTAAGATGATCCGCGGACTAATTAAGGAACGTTGAGAATCAAGGAGTCTTGCTGTATATTTTAACTTCGTAACTGCAATGCTCAATATTTTTTTTACCATTGATCTGAACTGTCTTTATTTTAATTGCTCGTCATACAACAAAGCTTCATCTTTGCTAAATGCTTAATTAAATAAACAAATAGTATTTACTTTCGCAAAGTCGTACCTTACACATTTTTTCCTCATTGTTCACCTTTCTCAAAATTTTTTCAAAGTTCGGATTACATAAAAATTTGAAATTTTCGTTATTGATTCTTGGCAAGTAAAATTTTGCTAAAACTCAGTTTTTCAATTTCAATTCATTTAATTTCAATTTTATTTTAAACAAAAATGCAAAGTAGAACCTTCCATATTGCTTCCTCATTATTTTTAACTAAATTTAGGGCCAAATTTATAGTCCCACGTGTAAAATCAAGTTCGTACTTAAGGGGAGGGAGTCAGGTAAAAAAAAATTGATTTTGGAAATTCAATATCATCCAAATCCTATTGCATATAAAAATGCCCAACGCACTATATTGTTGGTACTCGATGAAAGGATTTTTTACTGTCGTCTGGCTTGCATATGCTTTTCAATATTACCTTAAGCAAAGTTCTTAGGTTTTCCATTCTGCGCATGATTCAGATCAAACTACTAGGCAGATTGGAATGGTTGACGTCTCATTTTCTTCTTCATGAAAAGATACATCGGCTAAATGGAGCAAACTATTTTTTTTCATTCTGAAAGCAAAGTTAATCACTGATTTAGAAAATAGCATAAAATTTATTTATTAATAATTATGTCACTTAAAAAATATGACCTTTTATTAACATTTGCTCCATTTAGCCGGAGTATCTTTTCATGAAGAAGAAAATGAGACGTCAACCATTCCAATCTGCCTAGTAGTTTGATCTGAATCATGCTCAGAATGGAAAACCTAAGAACTTTGCTTAAGATCATATTGAAAAGCATATGCAAGCCAGACGGCAGTAAAAAATCCTTTCATCGAGTACCAACAATATAGTGCGTTGGGCATTTTTATATGCAATAGGATTTTGATGATATTGAATTACCAAAATCAATTTTTTTTACCTGACTGCCTCCCCTTAAGGTATAATTTAATTATATTGTATATTTGAATTCGAACTTGGGAAAACAAATTCATCCCTCAAAATATTTGAGATATTTCATTTTATTTTGTTTTAGTGTTCAGAAAAATTTATTTAGAAACAAAAGAATATGACTCTATTTGGAAGCAATAAATGTTTAAATTTCTCAATAAGACGTTTCAGTTGAATAAAAAAATTATGGAAAAGCTGCAAAGTTGTACTTGGCATTCTCGTTTCTTTATTTGCAGCCGCTAAGAAAAATCAATTCAGTCCTTTTGCATTTTTACAGAATGGCTTCTACCGCAAGTACGCATGAATTTTAAGAAAAGAGCTCTCCCAGGGGTATTTTCACGTGACCACTTTCCACCCTCGGTAAACACTGACCATTCAACGGCCAGACCCTCCATTCACTTTCACTCACTGAAAAGTTTGCTCTCACCAAGCCTCGAGTGCGCCAAACGGGCTCGTATGTTGACCCACGCAAAATTCCACAAAGTACAGTATCGCGTGGCCATAAATTATTTTGGCGATCGGTATTGTCATAGCTTTCGTGACACGTACCTTCCAGCGTTTCAGCTACGCCTTCCATTGTCTACTGTCATTGCTAAAGAGACTACCTTCCACGATGATAAACAGGGATATGCTTTGCCATGAAGACATTAGTACATTTACCAAATGGGACCAAAGAGTAATGGCGAAAATGTCATACGATGATATGCAAAATTTATGCCTTCATTCATGATCGAGTAAACGTTGTTTTCTTATTTTTCCACTGCACGATTCGACTCTTATACAAGACTTAGTAATGCTATTTGCTATTAATTAATTTTTTCATCGACTCTTTTCGGTTAATTCTTACTGATAAAATTTTTTTGTTACTAATGCTATGACTAACGTATCTAGCTGATGAGATTAAAAATAAATAATAAGGAAGTTAAATAAGAGAATAAAAATAAATAAAAAGAGATGAAAAAATAAAAAATGTTTTAGCAAAATGGAAAAAGGGTCTTAAATTTTGCTCCAGATTTTTCAATATTGACCACAAAAATCTGTAGACGTTGAATCGTGCAATACAAATTTTCTCCTAATCATCCAAAAAAAAAAATAATTTCCCAAAAAGGGTTAAAAAGAGTCATGAATTTCATATTTGCTAAAAAAAATTGCCTTCCACGATGATAATCAAGGATATGCTTTGCTTTGAAGACATTAGTACATTTACCAAATGGGACCAAAGAGTAATGGCGAAAATGTCATACGATGACATGCAAAAATTATGCCTTTATTCATGATCGAGTAAACGTTGTTTTCTTATTTTTCCACTGCACGATTCGACTCTTATACAAGACTTAGTAATGCTATTATTAATTAATTTTTTCATCGACTCTTTTCGGTTAATTCTTACTGATGAAATTTTTCTATTACTAATGCTATTACTAACGTAATTACCTGGTGAGATTAAAAATAAATAATAAGGAAGATAAATAAGAGAATAAAAATAAATAAAAAGAGATGAAAAAATAAAAAATGTATTACCAAAATGGAAAAAGTGTCTTAAATTTTGGGTCCGGATTTTTCAATATTGATCACAAAAATCTCTAGACGTTGAATCGTGCAATAGAAATTTTCTCCCAATACATTTTCAAAAAAAAAAAATTTCTTCACAAAAAGAGTTAAAAAGTGTCATGAATTTCATATTTGCTAAAAAAAATTGCCTTCCACGATGATAATCAAGGATATGCTTTGCTTTGAAGATATTAGTACATTTACCAAATGGGACCAAAGAGTAATGGCGAAAATGTCATACGATGACATGCAAAATTTATGGCTTAATTCATGATCAAGCAAATGTAGTTTTTTTATTTTTCCATCACGCGATTCGACTCTTATTCAAGGCTTAGCAAAGCTATTAATAGCGTATCAGGTTGAAGCTACGATAATTGGATGAATAAGACCATTCGTCAAGTCGAGTCAGCCGGATTCGTCGCCATAATTACACCACAATATCGTTCCGGGTTGTAGGATATCGAATGATGACCCGGTCTTAATTTTTTTTGCAAATTGCAATTAGTGAGCCGCCGGTTCAGAATTAATGAGGTTTTATCAGCTCAATTTCTCTGGACCGATTGTCCCGTTTAATGGATCAATATTCAGAACCGTGTGAAGCTTTAATAAAAACAATGGGGCATGAATCAAGTTTTAAAATTTCGTATACTTGATTAGAATTTTTTTTTACAGATTTTGTAATTCGCAGTAACGTAAATTGCAAATTTCTACATACATTTTAGCATTTTTCTTCAATTTTTCAAAAAAATTTGACAGCTGCAAAAATTGACAAATTGTAATGACATTATTACCATTGCCTTTGTTTGCGAGTTCTTTAAAACGCAAAAAGAAAATTGAAAATCGGTTTACTCAAAACAATGTTACCAATTTTCAAAAATTCTTTTTCTTCAATTTTTCAAAAAAATCTGAAAGCTGCAAAAATTGACAAATTGTAATGATAGTACCATTCTCTTTTTTTTTGCGAATTCTATGAAACGCAAAAAGAAAATTGAAAATCGGTTCAAAATCGGATCCAAAAATTACGAATTTTCATAATCCTGAATGCAAAAAATCCAAAGTAAAAAAAATCGGAATTTTATCCTTGATTACGGAATTACAAACTATTAAGTCAATAACTACCAAATTTGAAATGAAAATTATAAAAAAAACCTTTTTTCCCGGTTTGTCAGGTTTTCCCATCGAATGTTTTGATTATTGACAGAAAATTTCGATCAGACAGCCTTTCAAAAAGTAGAAAAAATTTCAATTTTACTTTCTTCGACTTTGGACTCCCGGAACATAACAAAACAAAATCATGTAACAACCGTAGAAAATTCCCATCAAAGGCAAAAAAGCTAGCAAGTACTTTAAGTATTACAGACGACCAAAACAATGTCCAAAGTATTTTAAGTGAGCTTTTGATTGGAATTTGAAATGACACTTGAAGCACTTGAAACTTTTGTCCAGTTCTGATTCCCAGTTAGCAAAGAAATTAGACAGAGTCGACGCTACGTTCCATGACCATTATCATGGTCGTAGAGCGCGAGAAAGAAACTTAAGTCAACGTTGGAAAAAGGATGAGATTCGATTGAAAGAGGCGATCGAGGACATCAGTAACGACATACCAAGAACCGCTTAGAATCTTCGGATGTATATCTGGAGCCTGAGTTCGTGTAGAGAAGGAAGGTGGGATCTTATTTCCGGCGCTAGGTCACCAACCTGATTTCATTTAAAGTCGAACGGGATAGACAGGATTCGGGATACCTTCGCTGCCGTTTCTTGGTTGCCTAGTTCCCTTATCGACCTTATCGACTTTCCGATAGTTCGATATTACCAAACTTCTTCTCAACTTGGACGTTTCATCCTCGTTACTCTTGGAATGGGACAGAGTCGTATTCTCGTAAGCTTTGGATATGTATATGTATGAACATATGTGTGTACGTATGTATGTATGTATATACAGTGAATGTATATGCAAAGGATTACGATAGTAGACTAGTTGAGGGACGAGCTCTTATGGAGTCTACGAAACTCATGGCAATGTTTTCGATCACCATAACACGTTGGATCACAGCGAAAAACATGAAGGAATTCGAACATAAAAATCGTGAAGACTCAGAAAAGGAGAAATTCTACAATGACAGTTCGTTCAACAGTCTAGAGAATTTTCTATAACAAACAGATTTATGTAAGTTGTAAAAATGCAGTGCTGAATTTACAAGCGATTGGACCTATTGGGACCAAAAGTAGCGTTGAGAGGAACATCAAGAGCTTGGAACATAAAAATAACGAAGATTCAGAAAAGGACAAATTCAACAATGACAGTTTCTTTAAGAGTCTGGTAAAGTTTCCATAACAAACAGATTGATGTAAGTTGTCAAAATGCAGTGTTGAATTTACAAGCGATTGGGCCTATTGGGACCAAAAGTAGAGTTGAGAGGAACATCAAGAGCTTGGAACATAAAAATAGCGAAGATTCAGAAAAGGACAAATTCAACAATGACAGTTTCTTTAAGAGTCTGGTAAAGTTTCCATAACAAACAGATTAATGTAAGTTGTCAAAATGCAGTGTTGAATTTACAAGCGATTGGACTTATTGGGACCAAAAGTAGAGTTGAGATGAACATCAAGAGCTTGGAACATAAAAATAGCGAATACTCGGAAAAAGAGAAATTATACAATGAAATTTCATTTAAGAGTCTGGTGAAGTTTTCATAACAAGCAGATTGATGTAAGTTGTAAAAATGCAGTGCTGAATTTACAAGCGATTGAATCTATTGGGACCAAAAGTAAAGTTGAGAGGAACATCAAGAGCTTGGAACATAAAAATAGCGAAGCCTCAGAAAAAGACAAATTTGACAATGACAGTTTCTTTAAGAGTCTCGTAAAGTTTCCATAACAAACAGATTGATGTAATTTGTAAAAATGCAGTGTTGAATTTACAAGCGATTGAACCTATTGGGACCAAAAGTAGAGTTGAGAGGAACATCAAGAGCTTAGAACATAAAAATAGTGAAGACTCAGAAAAGGACAAATTCGACAATAACAGTTCATTTAAGAGTCCGGTGAAGTTTTCATAGCAAGCAGATTGATGTAAGTTGTAAAAATGCAGTGTTGAATTGACAAGCGATTGGACCTATTAGGACCAAAAGTGGAATTGAGAGGAACATCAAGAGCTTAGAACATCAAAATAGCGAACACTCGGAAAAAGAGAAATTCTACAATGAAATTTCATTTAAGAGTCTGGTGAAGTTTTCATAACAAGCAGATTGATGTAAGTTGTAAAAATGCAGTGTTGAATTTACAAGCGATTGGACCTATTGGGACCAAAAGTAGCGTTGAGAGGAACATCAAGAGCTTGGAACATAAAAATAGCGAAGTCTCAGAAAAAGACAAATTCTACAATGACAGTTCATTTAAGAGTCTGGTGAAGTTTTCATAACAAGCAGATTGATGTAAGTTGTAAAAATGCAGTGTTGAATTTACAAGCGTTTGGACCTATTGGGACCAAAAGTAGCGTTGAGAGGAACATCAAGAGCTTGGAACATAAAAATAGTGAAGACTCAGAAAAGGGCAAATTCAACAATGACAGTTTCGTTAAGAGTCTGGTGACGTTTTCATAACAAGCAGATTGATGTAAGTTGTAAAAATGCAGTGTTGAATTTATAAGCGATTGGACCTATTGGGACAAAAAGTAGAGTTAAGATGAACATCAAGAGCTTGGAACATAAAAATAGCGAAGACTCAGAAAAGGAGAAATTCGACAATGACAGTTCATTTAAGAGGCTGGTGAAGTTTTCATAACAAGCAGATTGATGTAAGTTGTAAAAATGCAGTGTTGAATTTACAAGCGATTGGACCTATTGGGACCGTAAGTAGAGTTGAGATGAACATCAAGAGCTTGGAACATAAAAATAGCGAACACTCGGAGAAAGAGAAATTCTACAATGAAATTTCATTTAAGAGTCTGGTGAAGTTTTCATAACAAGCAGATTGATGTAAGTTGTAAAAATGCAGTGCTGAATTTACAAGCGATTGGACCTATTGGGACAAAAAGTAGAGTTGAGATGAACATCACGAGCTTGGAACATAAAAATAGCGAACACTCGTAAAAAGAGGAATTGTACAATGAAATTTCATTTAAGAGTCTGGTGAAGTTTTCATAACAAGCAGATTGATGTAAGTTGTAAAAATTTAGTGTTGAATTTACAATCGATTGGACCTATTGGGACCAAAAGTAGAGTTGAGAGGAACATTAAGAGCTTGGAACATAAAAATAGTGAAGACTCAGAAAACGACAAATTCTACAATGACAGTTCATTCAACATCCTGGTGATGTTTCGATAACAAGACGACTAATATCCATTCTTAAGAAATGCGACATTGAGTTTACACGTGAATGAACCTATTGGAAAAAGTGGCGCCAAAATCAACTTCAATGCGTATCTACACTCAGCCAGTGGTGTCGACTTCAAGAGTAACTGAACAGCAAATATGAACGGTACATATTTGATCAAGCGATGTACAAAAAAAAACGACAGCCTTTGCGAAGCGTCAAAGCGACAAACACGTGGTTAAATTTACGAAAAGTCACAAAGTCGTTGGAAGAATTCAAGGCATTCTTTGAAGGCTATAGAAATTTTGGGCTTCTGTGTGGCTTTTGGGGTGAAACTGAGAAGCTGGAACAGAGAAGAACCGGTAGCGAAAGTGCTATATATATGTATACATACGTATGAAGAGAGAGAGAGAGAGAGAGAGAGAGTTTGCATGAGAAGTCAAAGAGTTCGGGAGTAACGGAGTCGCGAGGAATTCGTGTGAGAAGCCTCCCCGAGGAATTCTGCAAAGGGAATTGTGGCAGCGAGGCAGAAAGCTGTGGATCTCGTTGAGTGGACGAGAAGTGCGGGTGAAATCGGCGAAGAGGATGAGGGGAGGTTTGAACTGAGGGATTGCTGGGGTGGAAAACCTCACACCGGAAGTTGGCAAGACCTCATGGGAGGAATCTGGCTGCAGATGTGGTATAGATGCCCAAGGCATCGACTCACCCACAAGTCACGACTCTTGTTCATCGATCGACTCAATGGTGATTTTCAGACATCACTGACTTTCGGAACTATTCAGAGGTTGATCTGCATCCAAACTTTCGTGGTGGAATCTCCTGTCTTTAGTCTATGCTAATCCATTAAGGTGATATATATTCAGGTAATTATATATCACGTGTACTAGCTCCAGTAGAGATTTCATCAAATTTAATCTGCTTGGATTTTGTTTGGTCCAGATGCCGCCGAAATTTGGTGAGGCTGTTTAGTAAAGAGATAACGATACTCGATCTGGTCCAGATCCAATTGAAATCTGGTGAGTTTGGTTGACCAGAAGGTAACGTTGCCTTAACAGGACCAGTTTCAGCCAATATCTGACGAATCTCATGAAAAACGTGGTAACAATGCCTATCTGGTCCAGATCCGGTCAAAATCCGGCGAGGCTGGGCAGTCAAGATTTTACTATCCTCGATCTGGTGCAGATCCAGTCGAAATCTGGCGAGTCTGGTAAACCAGGAAGTAACGTTGCCTTATCAGGATTAAATTCAGTTAAAATCTGGCGAATGTGATGAAAAAATTGGTAACGATGCCTATTTGGTCCAGATCCGGTCAAAATCTGGCGGGTCTGATTAGTCTGGAAGTTAGGATACTCGATCTGGTTCCGATCTGGTCGAAATATCGTGAGTCTGATCAGTCAAAATGTAACGATACTTGATCTGGTCTCGATTCGGTCGAAATCTGGCGAGTTTGGTAAGTGAAGAGGTAGCGATACTCGATCTGGTCCAAATCCAGTCGAAATCTGTTGAGTCTGATCAAGCAGGAGATAATGTTGCCTTATTAGCCCCAGACTTGCGAAAAACCTGGCGAATATGGTCAGAAAAGTGGTAAGAATACCTAATTGGTCCAAATCCGGTCACAATCTGGCGTGTCTGATCAGTCAAGATGTAACGATACTCGATCTGTTCCAGACCCAGACAACATCTGGCAGGTCTGGTCGAGCAGGTGGTAACGTTGCCTTATCAGGACCAGATTCGGCTAAAATCTTGCAAATCTGCTCAGAAAAGTAGTAACAATGCCTATTATGGCCCAGATCTGATCAAAATCTGACGAATCTAGTCAGCCAACAGGTAATGATACTCTATTTGCTTTCGAACCATCTAAAATTTAGCCAATATGATCCAGATTTTGATAAAATCTGACAAATCTGATCAGGCAAGAGGTAATAATGTCCTATCCGGTTCAGAGCCGGCTAAAGTCCGGTAACTTTGATCAACAAGGAGCAAACGATCTCGGATCTGGCCTAAACCCACCTAAGATGCGGTGAATCTGGTTTGGCACATCTGACTAATACCCTAACGTGTATCGATTCGATATCAGGCGGTTCGAACAGAATCCTGCTTGGGAGATACGCCGGTGGCCGTTCCCTAAAAGCCCACGATCTTATCCATGGAAGCTTCTGCTTTCATGAAACTATAGATACTAGGTCACGTATAACCTAACCCGGTAAGCCATTTACTCCTCTGACTTCCTGAGCTCCTTGGGCTTAACGTTCCAGCTGCTTCACACTGTCGAGTAATTACCTATTGACCTTGCAGCTCACCTGCAACTTGCAGTTTACTGGAAAATTTAATCTAGCACCCGGTTCCTTTGATCATCACGATTTGATTATCTAATAAAAAACCACTACGTGTTATTATTTCCGACCCAAATTTGTACTTTTTTCCAAAGTATTTTTTCGACTACTATACATTGGAATTATAATTTGTTAAATAATATAATAATAGTGATTTCATTATTGTATAAATTATTATACATACATTTTTCTTTATGTCTTAGATAAATTCGAGTATCCTGACCTAGAAATCTAATTTTTGTTTGCAAAAAAAAGGAGCTAGCAAAAAATTGGAAAAATTGATGTCTTAGATAAATTCGAGTATCCTGACCTAGAAATCTCATTTAAAAAAAAAAAGGAGCTAGCAAAAAAATGGAAAAATCGATTTTTATAAAACAAAAATATTATTGAAGCCGAAAAAATCTGTAGAAAATGGTAGGAAATTATTACAGTCCATTTTAATAAATTATAAATTTCCATATCATATCGATCGTTATTTAACCGTGCGCGAAGCATCAAAATATTGGTAATTTGTAATCGCCATGTTCCAAATATACAACTTGTCTCACCCATGATAAAATAAATAAATAAATAAAATAAATAAAATAAGTAAATAAATAAAATAAATGAAATAAATGAAATAAATAAAATAAATAAAATAAATAAAATAAATAAAATAAATAAAATAAATAAAATAAATAAAATAAATAAAATAAATAAAATAAATAAAATAAATAAAATAAATAAAATAAATAAAATAAATAAAATAAATAAAACAAATAAAATAAATAAAATAAACAAAATAAACAAAATAAATAAAATAAATAAAATAAATAAAATAAACAAAATAAATAAAATAAATAAAATAAATAAAATAAATATGGTTTAGAATGCAACAAATTTGTCGAATTTCTCAAGGGACGTGTGTTCGAATCTTACGAGGCTAACATGTCGAGGGGAATAAAAGTGGAGGTCGGGTTTGTAGTCGAGGGACTACACCACGACAATTGGATATCGATTGCAACTTGCCTGCGTCTTGGCAGGTGCTCGCCGGGCTGACGATGAAATTGTTCTGTCAGCAACCGTGAGCTGCGGGCTTTAAAGCTCTCGCTCTCGCCTTTCAGCTTGGTTGGCTTATTAGGTTCAGCGTTCGCGCGTTCTCTCGCTTTACTCTACGAGGCGATCGATTCTGAAGCTCCTCGCTCAACGGCACCTACCCTTAATTACTCCTGGCGTTCTCGCGTAAGACATCGACCTGCAGTCCGCACGATTCCTCTTCTGCTCTTCAAGCTATTCTCCTGGCTATCTATCTTCGAGGTACGTCAATCAAATTGGAAGCGAGGTATTATCTGGCAAGTTAATAGCTTCCAACGAATATACAGAAGTTGCTCATGTATCACATCATTTTTTACACTATTTTGTGCTAATACTTGTTCATCTGAGTATTAGCACGATTTATATTTATTTTATTCATCCGTGATAAATAAATTCCAACTGGTCTCCGTGTTATTGCATCATTTTTCTCAATTGTAATTATTTATTTGTATTTTAATGATTTTATCGATGAAATCGAGTGAGTCTAGAAAGATATTTTTCAGACTGAACATTTTTTATAATTTTACATATGGAGGATTACAATTTGTTTTTTTTTTCAGTTTATTTCATTCAATATTTATAATTTAATCAATGTTATTGAGCAAAAGTTGAAAAAAATATTTTCTTATAAGAAAAATTTGTAGGAGTCGCTTTTTTATTTTAAAAAGTAATTGAAGCTTACAACTCTGATAGAAATCACTACAAAACTAATAAATAATAAATAAAATAATAAAACGTAATTAAAAATATACTTTTTCTTATTTGAGAAAATTTTCTCGATGCCTTTGCAGATTCCAGATATATTTAGATGTAAAATTTCTGTTACTATTCTAATGTCACTGAATTCGTTCGATGCTTCTCAAGATATATTTTCTCGAGGAAATAGTATTGAACTGCCTTCATCATTCTTCATCATTCATCATTTTTATATTTTTATAGAAGAAAAATTTAAAGAAAAATCATCTTTTTATTCAAAAAAGTAATCGAAACTTACAACAGTGACAGAAATCACTACAAATCTAATAAATAATAAATAAAATAATAAAACGTAATTAAAAATATACTTTTTCTTATTTGAGAAAATTTTCTCGATGCCTTTGCAGATTCCAGATATATTTAGATATAGAAATTCTGTTGCTATTCTAATGTCACTGAATTCATTCGATGCTTCTCAAGATATATTTTCTCGAGGAAATAGTATTGGACTGCCTTCATCATTCTAGCATACAAAGAACAAACATTTGCAATATTTTTACATTTTTATAGAAGACAAATTTAAAGAAAAATCATCTTTTTATTCAAAAAAGTAATCGAAACTTACAACAGTGACAGAAATCACTACAAATCTAATAAATAATAAATAAAATAATAAAACGTAATTAAAAATATACTTTTTCTTATTTGAGAAAATTTTCACGATGCCTTTGCAGATTCCAGATATATTTAGATGTAGAATTTCTGTTACTATTCTAATGTCACTGAATTCATTCGATGCTTCTCAAGATATATTTTCTCGAGGAAATAGTATTGGACTGCCTTCATCATTCTAGCATACAAAGAACAAACATTTGCAATATTTTTACATTTTTATCGAAGACAAATTTAAAGAAAAATCATCTTTTTATTCAAAAAAGTAATCGAAACTTACAACAGTGACAGAAATCACTACAAATCTAATAAATAATAAATAAAATAATAAAACGTAATTAAAAATATACTTTTTCTTATTTGAGAAAATTTTCACGATGCCTTTGCAGATTCCAGATATATTTAGATGTAGAATTTCTGTTACTATTCTAATGTCACTGAATTCATTCGATGCTTCTCAAGATATATTTTCTCGAGGAAATAGTATTGGACTGCCTTCATCATTCTAGCATACAAAGAACAAACATTTGCAATATTTTTACATTTTTATAGAAGACAAATTTAAAGAAAAATCATCTTTTTATTCAAAAAAGTAATCGAAACTTACAACAGTGACAGAAATCACTACAAATCTAATAAATAATAAATAAAATAATAAAACGTAATTAAAAATATACTTTTACTTATTTAAGAAAATTTTCTCGAAGCCTTTGCAGATTCCAGATATATTTAGATGTAGAATTTCTGTTACTATTCTAATGTCACTGAATTCATTCGATGCTTCTCAAGATATATTTTCTCGAGGAAATAGTATTGGGCTGCCTTCATCATTCTAGCATACAAAGAACAAACATTTGCAATATTTTTACATTTTTATAGAAGACAAATTTAAAGAAAAATCATCTTTTTATTCAAAAAAGTAATCGAAACTTACAACAGTGACAGAAATCACTACAAATCTAATAAATAATAAATAAAATAATAAAACGTAATTAAAAATATACTTTTACTTATTTAAGAAAATTTTCTCGAAGCCTTTGCAGATTCCAGATATATTTAGATGTAGAATTTCTGTTACTATTCTAATGTCACTGAATTCATTCGATGCTTCTCAAGATATATTTTCTCGAGGAAATAGTATTGGACTGTCTTCATCATTCTAGCATACAAAGAACAAACATTTGCAATATTTTTACATTTTTATAGAAGACAAATTTAAAGAAAAATCATCTTTTTATTCAAAAAAGTAATCGAAACTTACAACAGTGATAGAAATCACTACAAATTTACAAATAATAAATAAAATAATAAAACGTAATTAAAAATATACTTTTTTTTATTTGAGAAAATTTTCTCGATGCCTTTGCAGAATCCAGATATATCTAGATGTAGAATTTCTGTTACTATTCTAATGTCACTGAATTCATTCGATGCCTCTCAAGATATATTTTCGCGAGGAAATAGTATTGGACTGCCTTCATCATTCTTCATCATTCATCATTTTTATATTTTTATAGAAGAAAAATTTAAAGAAAAATCATCTTTTTATTAAAAAAAGTAATTGAAACTTACAACAGTGATAGAAATCAATACAAAACTAATAAATAATAAATAAAATAATAAAACGTAATTAAAAATATACTTTTTCTTATTTGAGAAAATTTTCTTGATGCCTTTGCAGAATCCAGATATATTTAGATGTAGAATTTCTGTTACTATTCTAATGTCACTGAATTCATTCGATGCTTCTCAAGATATATTTTCTCGAGGAAATAGTATTGGACTGCCTTCATCATTCTAGCATGCAAAGAACGAACGTTTGCAATTGCATATGTAGTGGACACAAGGACCATAGAATGTGCACACGTGCATAAATGCATCGGAAAAGGAAGTACGTAATATACAGACTCACTGAAGGCTACTAGAATGTGCGATATACAATTATTGGCTCCCCCGATAGTTATTGGCCGCATCTTTACTGACCCATACTGGTTAGAAAGCGATAGAAGTATGCCAATAACTATACCGCATTTTCTGCTTACGGTGCCAATAATTGTATCGTTTTCTACGATTACTTGGTTCGTGTACAACCGGCGGCCAAATTAGATTCTCCGCTTGGACGACACGCAGCATTCCGATACTTCTCGAGGTTCTTCGATTCGATAAGGGCACAGAATTTCATTCACGCTATACATATACATATCTACATATCTACAAAATTATATTCCTCGGTCCTCTGAGCTTACAAAGCTCTTGCTTTGTGCAAATCTCGGATTCCTACAGCCACGACCAGGATCTAAATCCAAGCCAACTCTTTCTATGATGCAAACCAACGAAGCCAAGAATTTTGCACACGAAAGAAAAATAAAAAAGCATTTTGACCAATTTTTAATACTATAATACTTTTCGAGGATTTAATCCTGGAATAATGTGTTTAATTTTTGTGTGTGGTAATTCTGAAAATTAAATTGATGAAAAATTATTTTAGGTGTAAAAGAAGAGACTATTTTTTTCTAGGTAATTAGTGAAAAAATGTCCAATGGTTTTTTGCAAGGGATACAGTGGACCTTTAGAATGTACAAGCCGTTTTTTAAATTCGTGGAAAAAGTGCAAATACATTTTCAATTATTTTGCAATTTTGAACGCATTTTTTGTTATAACAATACTATAAAATATAAATATATTTACGTTCGTTTTTTTTTTGGCAATCATAATATTTTTTTCCTAATATATAGTACGAAATTTGAAGAATTTAAGAATGCTTCAATATCTCCACATCGCCCATCAAAACCAAAAAAAGAAAAATTACTGAAATCAATTATATATCCGATCCAACAGTGCCAACAATATTTTTTTATTCACAAGATATTGAATTCATTCGAACAAAATTGAATTTCAATAATCAAAAATTAGAATTTCCCGATTGCCTTCAGTAATCTTTTTCTCAGTCCAGAAACCAAAAAAAAAGATAAAAGATAAAAATTCATACTCTTTTTTTCATTCATTAAAACAGAATTTATGTGTTTCTTTTTCTTACCCACATTCACAATACGTAGATAAAAAATATTTCTGCACGAAATATTTTACTGTTCATGCCAGCACGAAACGCAAAAGTTTCTTAATATTTTTTTATTTTTTAATCGAATAGTTTTCCCACATGCAACGATTTTGCTCTTTCCCAAGAATATCGTAATTCTGTTAACAAATTCCTAATTTTTTCTCAGTCCAGAAATCCAAAAAAAAATCGTATTCTTTTTTTATTAATTAAAACAGTGTTTATGTGTTTCTTTTTCTTACACACTTTTACTGTTCATGCGAGTACGAAACGCAAAAGTGTCTTTACATTTTTTATTTTTTAATCGAATACTTTTCCCACATGCAACGATTTTGCTCTTTCCCGAGCATATCATAATTTTTAATAATTTATAATAATTTATAATAATTTTTTCTCAGTACAGAACGCAAAAAAAAATCGTATTCTTTTTTTTTATTCATAAAAACAGAGTTAATATGTTTCTTTTTGTTATACACTTTTAAAATACGTAGATAAAAAGTATTTCCACATGAAATGTTTAACTGTTCATGCGAGCACGAAACGCAAAAGTTTCTTAATATTTTTTATTTTTTAATCGAATAGTTTTGCCACATGCAACGATTTAGCTCTTTCACGAAAATATCGTAACATTCTGGCGAGGTATGCGTGCCAAATGCACTGCGTTCCCTCTCGAATTTCTACTTCGCTGCATTGGCTGAAACGTACAACGATCTTCCATCTTTCACCAGGCCGAATCTCAGCTTCCGGTACGGTAACAGTTCCGATCGAGCAAGAGCTCGAGCTGGGATCATTCGTTTTCGACATTACACCAGAGTTCGGGTTCGGGAAGCTATGTGCATCAAGCCCTCGAAGCTCCTAGTCGTCGTTTTCTCCTGCGGGGAGCAGCAGTATTGCCGGGCGACTGGATCGCGATTTGCGTTGCTCAATGGAACGTTTCGCTGGCAGAGCGCGAGCAACGTTCGTTAAAGAGAAACCCCTGAACGCGATTCTCTTTGAGGACGTTTGAACGACGTACATATGGAACGCACAATTTCGTTACGGTTTGCTGCACCATCATCGATTTTTAGCGATACGACTTCCATTTTAACTTCTATTACACACGAATTTCAAAGAGCCAACTTATATTTGAACCAGAGGGTATTTTTTTTATTATTGAAAAGGCTATACAAAATATTGATGATCACAAAAATATATAGATATATAAAATTTTTAGAGATTATATAATATAAACGCACTTAAAAATAATTTTTTATAGTTTATATAATATAAAGGTATCTACAAATAATTTTTTATAAATTTATAGATATATAATTTTGTTTAAAAGTCAATTATTTTTATACTGCACTTGGAAAAATTATGGTAATTTTGGCACACAGTAAAAAAAAAGATAATTAAATTTGTATTTCTTCTTACAAAAAGTTAGTGGGCGACGATTTCTCAAATATTGAAAGAAAAAAAAAGCGCAGATCATTTTCACCATTTTATTCGTGATTTTATTGGTTGACAGAAAATTCGATGTTGATAAGTTCAGTTTATTTTTTATAAATTTGGAAAATGAAAATTTCATTGAATCATGATGAATGATTATATGTTGTCAGAAAATTTCGTTAGAGAGAAATTTCTCAACGCGATTCTCTTTGAGGATGTTTGAACGTCGTGCATATGGAACGCACTATTTCGTTATGGTTTGCTGCACCATCATCGATTTTTAGCGATACGACTTCCATTTTAACTTCTATTACACACGAATTTCAAAGAGCCAACTTATATTTGAACCAGAGGGTATTTTTTTTTATTATTGAAAAGGCTATACAAAATATTGATGATCACAAAAATATATTTATATATAAAATTTTTAGAGATTATATAATATAAACGCACTTAAAAATTATTTTTTATAAATTTATAGATATATAATTTTGTTTAAAAGTCAATTATTTTTATACTGCACTTGGAAAAATTATGGTAATTTTGGTACACAGTAAAAGAAAAGACAAATAAATTTGTGTTTGTTCTTACAAAAAGTTAGTGGGCGACGATTTCTCAAATATTGAAAGAAAAAAAAAGCGCAGATCATTTTCACCATTTTATTCGTGATTTTATTGGTTGACAGAAAATTCGATGTTGATAAGTTCAGTTTATTTTTTATAAATTTGGAAAATGAAAATTTCATTGAATCATGATGAATGATTATATGTTGTCAGAAAATTTCGTTAGAGAGAAATTCCTCAATGCGATTCTCTTTGAGGATGTTTGAACGTCGTAAATATGGAACGCACTATTTCGTTATGGTTTGCTGCACCATCATCGATTTTTAGCGATACGACTTCCATTTTAACTTCTATTACACACGAATTTCAAAGAGCCAACTTATATTTGAACCAGAGGGTATTTTTTTTATTATTGAAAAGGCTATACAAAATATTGATGATCACAAAAATATATTTATATATAAAATTTTTAGAGATTATATAATATAAACGCACTTAAAAATTATTTTTTATAAATTTATAGATATATAATTTTGTTTAAAAGTCAATTATTTATATACTGCACTTGGAAAAATTATGGTAATTTTGGTACACTGTAAAAAAATGACAATTAAATTTGTGTTTGTTCTTACAAAAAGTTAGTGGGCGACGATTTCTCAAATATTGGAAGAAAAAAAAACGCAGATCATTTTCACCATTTTATTCGTGATTTTATTGGTTGACAGAAAATTCGATGTTGATAAGTTCAGTTTATTTTTTATAATTTTGGAAAATGAAAATTTCATTGAATCATGATGAAAGATTATATGTTGTCAGAAAATTTCGTTAGAGAGAAATTTCTCAACGCGATTCTCTTTGAGGATGTTTGAACGTCGTACATATGGAACGCACTATTTCGTTATGGTTTGCGGCACCATCATCGATTTTTTAGCGATTCGACTTCCATTTTAATTTTTATTACACACGAATTTCAAAGAGCCAACTTATATTTGAACCAGAGGTTATTTTTTTTTATTATTGAAAAGGCTATACAAAATATTGATGATCACAAAAATATATAGATATATAAAATGTTTAGAGATTATATAATATAAAGGTAACCAAAAATTATTTTTTATAAATTTATAGATAAATAATTTCGTTTAAACATCAATTCTTTATATATTGCACTTGGAAAAATTATGGTAATTTTGGTACACAGTAAAAAAAAGACAAATAAATTTGTGTTTGTTCTTACAAAAAGTTAGTGGGCGACGATTTCTCAAATATTGGAAGAAAAAAAAACGCAGATCATTTTCACCATTTTATTCGTGATTTTATTGGTTGACAGAAAATTCGATGTTGATAAGTTCAGTTTATTTTTTATAAATTTGGAAAATGAAAATTTCATTGAATCATGATGAAATTCTCTTTGAGGATGTTTGAACGTCGTAAATATGGAACGCACTATTTCGTTATGGTTTGCTGCACCATCATCGATTTTTAGCGATACGACTTCCATTTTAACTTCTATTACACACGAATTTTAAAGAGCCAACTTATATTTGAACCAGAGGTTATTTTTTTTATTATTGAAAAGGCTATACAAAATATTGATGATCACAAAAATATATAGATATATAAAATGTTTAAAGATTATATAATATAAAGGCATCTATAAATTATTTTTTTATAGATTATATAATATAAAGGTAACCAAAAATTATTTTTTATAAATTTATAGATAAATAATTTCGTTTAAACATCAATTCTTTATATATTGCACTTGGAAAAATTATGGTAATTTTGGTACACAGTAAAAAAAAAGACAAATAAATTTGTGTTTGTTCTTACAAAAAGTTAGTGGGCGACAATTTCTCAAATATTGGAAGAAAAAAAAACGCAGATCATTTTCACCATTTTATTCGTGATTTTATTGGTTGACAGAAAATTCGATGTTGATAAGTTCAGTTTATTTTTTATAAATTTGGAAAATGAAAATTTCATTGAATCATGATGAAAGATTATATGTTGGCAGAAAATTTTGTTAGAGATAAATTCCTCAATGCGATTCTCTTTGAGGATGTTTGAACGTCGTAAATATGGAACGCACTATTTCGTTATGGTTTGCTGCACCATCATCGATCTTTTAGCGATACGACTTCCATTTTAATTTTTATTACACACGAATTTCAAAGAGCCAAC
This sequence comes from Ephialtes manifestator, assembly GCA_963970395.1. NCBI lineage: Eukaryota > Metazoa > Arthropoda > Insecta > Hymenoptera > Ichneumonidae > Ephialtes > Ephialtes manifestator. The sequence goes on from OZ019972.1 coordinate 34,367,810, forward strand.
TTATATGTACGCTAGAGGATATTTTTTTTCAATTATTGAAAAAGCAAAGCTATTCAAAATGTTGATAATAACAAAAATATATAGATATATAAAATATAAAAATATAAAGATCTATAAAATATATAGATATATATTTTTGTTCAAACGTCAATTTTTTGCATACGGAAAATTTATGGTAGGTTTGGTAGATAGTAAAAAAACCAAAATTAAATTTGTGAAACACAAAGTTGGTGGGCAGAGATTTCCCAAATATAAAAAAAATGTAGATCATTTTCTCAATTTTATACGTGATGTTGTTCGTTGCCAGAAAATTCTTTATTAACAAATTTAGTTTATTTTTTAAAAATTAATAAATGAAAAGCTCATTGAATCATGACGAAAGATCATGCGTCAGAAGATTAAAAAATTCGAGAATAAAGTTTTTTATTTCATGTTAAATTATGATTTTTCGATAAAATGGATAATATACATTTTCAAAAATAAATAAATAAAAAAATCACATTTCTTTTCAACTTAAAAAAAAGAAGAAGTGGCGACTCCTTTTTACGCTTGTTTTCTGAACGAAAAAATAAAATTGGAAATCGGTGAACCCAAAAAAAAATTATGTCTATTTGAAAATTCAAAATTTTGGTAACACTGACATTTTTTTTTTTGGGGACCAAAGTCGGAAAAAAATGCAAACTTCCAGTAAATTTCAAAATCCTATCAGATTGGAAATTTGCCACTGATTACGAATCTCACCCATTTTTCGTTGATAATTTAAAAATTCTAAAAGCAAACGTAAAAAATATAAAAAAATTGATTTCAAAAATGCATATTATTATATATTAATTTTTTTATAATAATAATTATTATATTGTATTACACTTTTAATTATTATATCATAATGAAAATTAATAAGTTCAAATAAAATTCTGTTCGATATAAAAAATACACAATATTGCTTTTTAGCTGTACATTTTTATTTATACATTCGATGTACGTAGTTTGTGAAGAAAAAATCTTCTTAACAAGTATATTTATTTTTACAGGCAGTATATTTTTCACGACTTAATTACGTTACGCGATAGCAAGGAATTATATCCTCGAGCAGCGTCTTTAATCCGAAAGCTTTCTGCCCCAAACTTTCTTACTTCACAATGCGCCCAAGCGACAGCTGCCCAAGTTAGTCGAGCGCAGATCCGTACAATTCGCTTTTCTTTTCCTGCTTCCTATTTTTTTTTTTCTTATTCCCTTTTTCTTATCTCCCTGTTTCTTTACCTCTTTCGGCTCTCTAAGTTTTGAAGAAAGTTTCGCAAAGTCGCACGAATGCCCAGCACCAAGCTCAGCTCTCGAGCATCGAACTGGTGCACGCTTCGCCAGCTACGACTTATGTACGACTTTCATTCCTCGCCATGGCCGAGAGCCCACCGACATCCCTGACGTTACCAACGCCACGAGCTCTACAATAAATGGAGCGAGAATAGCCAGTGGAATTTACCGTGACATAGTCTCTTTGACTTTTTCTTTTTGTTATTGTGTTGTCAACGTACGAAAACTTTTACGAAACAAATTCCCATCGGCTATACTGTTACATGGAAATACTTTTTTCTTTTTTTCCCCAGCATATAGGTAAACCTATGTTCTTAAGGGGGGGAGTCAGGTAAAAAAAATGATTTTGGAAATTCCATATCATCCAAATCCTATTGCATATAAAAATGCTCAACGCACTATATTGTTGGTACTCGATGAAAGGATTTTTTACTGTCGTCTGACTTGCATATGCTTTTCAATATTATCTTAAGAAAAGTTCTTAGGTTTTCCATTCTGCGCATGATTCAGATCAAACTACTAGGCAGATTGGAATGGTTGACGTCTCATTTTCTTCTTCATTAAAAGATACACCGGCTAAATGGAGCAAATGTTAATAAAAGGTAATATTTTTCAAGTGACATAATTATTGATGAATTAATTTTATGCTATTTTCTAAATTAGTGATTAACTTTGCTTTCAGAATGAAAAAAAATTGTTTGCTCCATTTAGCCGGTGTATCTTTTCATGAAGAAGAAAATGAGACGTCAACCATTCCAATCTGCCTAGTAGTTCGATCTGAATCATGCGCAGAATGGAAAACCTAAGAACTTTGCTTACGATAATATTGAAAAGCATATGCAAGTCAGACGACAGTAAAACATCCTTTCATCGATCATCAACAATATAGTGCATTTTTATATGCAATGGAATTTAGATGATATTGAATTTCCAAAATCAATTTTTTTAACCTGACTCCCTCCCCTTAAGGGATCTTTCCAGTGTGAAAAAAAAAATCGAAATTTTTTTTTGTCGTCCATTAGTATATACGATCAAAAACATCCTCTCAAATTTTTATAGCGAAATTCGAAATACTTCGTATTCGTAGTCGTACGTAAACAATTTAGGTATATGAAATTTCTAAACTCGAAACTTTAAACGCGTTTTTCTCGAAACGACATTTTTCAAAATGGTGGCCATTCTCCAGGGAACAGTTTTCAAGCGATCGTTTTCAAATTTTAGGAGAACATTCTTCACGCTATTCTCTATGGTGCTATGGAAGCTTTTTTTTTAATCTTTCCATTTTTTTAAAAGAAAAATGTCGAAAAAAAACGGCTAAATTCGGTACTTTTTATTCAAACTGCCGCCATTTTGTCAATTTTGATAAAAAAAAGCCTCCATAGTACGATAACCAATCGCATATTAATTAATAATCCTTTGGGTTTCTTTTTTCAGATGAAATTTGCGACCCCTAGGGTGTCGTTTTTAAAGCGAAATTCGAAATACTTCGCTGGCATACTTTATGGAGCTGGCATTGCCGATGAGTCGTAAGTACACAATTTAGGTATATGAAATTTCTACACTCGAAACTTTAAACGCGTTTTTCTCGAAACAACATTTTTCAAAACGGTGGACATTTTCCAGGGAACAGTTTTCAAGCGATTGTTTTCAAATTTTAGGAGAACATTCTTCACGCTACTTTCTATCGTGCTATGGAAGCTTTTTTTTTTAATCTTCCCATTTTTTTAAAAGAAAAATTTCGAAAAAAACGGCTAAATTCGGTACTTTTTGTTCAAACCGCCGCCATTTTGTCAATTTTGATTTTAAAAAAAGCCTCCATAGTGCGATAGCCAATCGCATATTAATTAATAATCCTTTGGGTTTTTTTTCAGATCAAATTTGTGACCCCTAGGATGTCCACCATGAGGTTATCTTTTTTATCAACATTATTTTCAACAATTAAAAAAAAATTTTAACAATAAAAATTGTTTTATAAAAAATCATTTTCTGTCATTCATGATTACCTTAATATGTCATAAAAATTTCAGATTGATTTGCGTATAGTAATCGTCCAAAAAAAAATCGTGAAAATAGGATATTTTTCGAGACGTCACACTGGAAAGATCCGTTAAACATGATTTCTGAAAAACTAATATTAATAATTTATTTTTTGAGCCATTTAAAACTTTATTGATTTAACTATTTGTGAAAACATAGTTTTTATATTAAACAAAAAATTCTGGAAAAAATTAACAAGCAGTGGAATTCCATTAGAAATGCATTCTACATTTTAATTTCATTAACGAAAAATGCATTTATACATAATACGGCAGAAAGTTTGTTAAATCGGAAATGAAGTTTTTTTTTTAATGTTAAATTATGATTTTTCGATGAAATATAGTTTACATTTTTTAAAATACATAAATTTCCGTCGTCTATACTGTTACATACAAATACTTTTTTTTCTGAGGATATAAACCTTATTACTCTTAAACATGATTTAAAAAAATCAATATCAATAAATTTTTTCTCGAGCCATTTAATACTTCATTGATTTTACTATTTGTGAAAACATATTTTTTATATTAGACAAAAAATTCTGGAAAAAATTTACAGGCTGTGGAATTCCATTAGAAATGCATTCTACATTTCAATTTTATGAATGAAAAATGCATTTATAGACAATAATTGAAGAAGTGGGTTTTGGTATTTATTTTTTCTCTATTTTTTTCAGCGTGAAATGGGCTTGATTGTGAAAGGGTTGAATGTCCATCAATTAATCGGATTCAAAATAACAATTCATGTATAAAAAAATGTTGTGCCCGTTTATTACTAAAAATTCAAGCAGACTTTTTCACAATATATACATATTTGTATCTATTCGATTCTGTAAGAACATTGACGAGTATTAATAAATATTTATTCGAACCATTCATCATTTATTGATTTAACCTATAATTAATACCTATTATCAAACCACCTATTTTAATGTTAACCCAGAAATTCTGAAAAAATTTGAAAAATAGTATAATCCCATTGGAAATGAATTCTACATTTCAATTTCGTGAATGAAAAATACATTAACACGTAATAATTAAAAAAAAAAAGTTCTCAACATATCTTCTTACTATTTGATTAAATAAATTATCTAACATTTACAAAAAATTATTATATCCCTCATAAAATTAATTAAATATAATATACCGGTTTTTATACAAAAATTTTCGTTGTCGATTCATTCAATTTCAACTCGACGTTTTAACAGTGTATAAATATGTCCATTTGTTGGATTCTGTAAAAATGTTGCCGTTTGAGACGAAAAAAAAGAAAATTACCTTATTTAAACGAGAGTTGATGAACATAGTATTATTATTCGTTTAATCAGGGAAATTATTTGATGTCCATGAAAGTAAAGGGGTACATGGATGGTTTATACAAGTAGTACACGTGTAACGCGGTGGTATACTGAAATAGTGGCTAGTAGTGCAGAGTGTCGGATGGCAGAATCGGTAAAATTCGTTTGGGCACGAGGGGCTAAGTTAGGACGATGTGTGCCAGGGGCAAACAACGGGAAAAGCCCGGAAATTGCTTTCAGCCGAGTGAAGAGCCACTATCGCGAGTCTCTCACACCTCTTCGTCCAACGAAATCCCCTGTGTCGGTGCACATAGCTCGGACCATCCAGTGCTTCACATATGACGCATTTGACCATCAGGCAATAGTGTAAACATCCAACTCTACCTTTTTTTTGAGTCAAGTTTTTCGCAGGGTTTTTTGCCCTCCACGGAAAAGTTATCGCTGTAGTGGTTGTACCCCCAGAATTGATATATCGACATATATCAATACGGCGGAGGGGGTTGTAAATCCATGTAAAAGTTTGTGCGAACGGTCGGGCTTGACAAAACTTCGATGGTTATTGAAATATGTGGTTATATTGTTGAAATCGAAAATAAAAATTTCATGTCACGCTTTTTTTAATATTCCCTCTTGCAAGGGTCAATGTTTTCAATGTTTTTAGCTCAGTCAATACTTTTACGTTCTTAAGACCAATGTTTTTGGCTCGGTCAAGACTTCCCTTTCTTAAGGATCAATGTTTTTAGGTCGGTCAATGGACTCTCTTCTAAAGATCAATGTTTTTGCCTCGGTCAAGACTTCCCTTTCTTAAGGATCAATGTTTTTAGGTCGGTCAATGGACTCTCTTCCGAAGATGAATGTTTTTAGCTCGGTTAATACTTGTACGTTATTAAGATCAATGTTTTTGGCTCGACCAAGACTTCCCCCTTTTAAGGATCAATGTTTTTGACTCGGCCAAGACTTCCCCCTTTTAAGGATCAATGTTTTTAGCTTGGTGAATATTTCCACCTCTTAAAGGTTAATGTTTTTGGCTCAGTCAACGTTTCCATTTATTAATGCTGAATGTTTGTATCTCGGTCAACCCTCTTACTGCGAAAGGGTCTATGTTTTTAGCCTAGTCAATATTTGTTCATTCTTAAGATCAATGTTTTTGGCTTGGCCAAGACTTCCCCCTTTTAATGATCAATGTTTTTGGCTCGGCCAAGACTTCCCCTTTTAAGGATCATTTTTTTTAGCTTGGTGAATATTTCCACCTCTTAAAGGTTAATGTTTTTGGCTCAATCAACGTTTCCATTTATTAATGCTGAATGTTTGTATCCCGGTCAATCATTTCACCTCGAAAGGGTCTATGTTTTTAACCTAGTCAATACTTGTACATTCTTAAGATCAATGTTTTTGGCTCGGCGAAGACTTCCCCCTTTTAAGGATCAACGTTTTCAGCTTGGTCAATGTTTCCATTTATTAATGCTGAATGTTTGTAGCCCGGTCAATACTTTCACCTTATAAGGGTCTATGTTTTTAGCTTGGTCAATACGTTACCCTCCCGAAGATCAGTGTTTTTAATCTGGACAATACATCCTCTTCCTAATGGTCAATATTTTGAACTAGGCCTGTTCTTTCATCTTGCTGAACATCAATGTTTTTAAGCCGGTAAATTTTTTCCCCTCTTAAGGGTCAATGTTTTTGTCCAGCCAATACTTCCCCCTCCTAAACGTAAGTGTTTTTAGCTCAGGCAAGACTTTCCCACTCCTAAGACTCAATGTTTTCAGCCTACTCAATATTTCCCCCTCTTTCAACAGTCAATGTTTTTAGCCCAGTCAATGCAAATGCGCTTTTCTGTAAACCCTAATCTAAATATTATTTTAATGTTGAAATGTGATAATCCATATAAAATTGAATTAATTGGAAATGCGATAATATAAGGAGAACCACACAAAGTCGGTTTGCCTTTGACCAAGTTGTCCGCAGGTGAATAACGTTGACATCGAATAGCCGACAGCTGCTAATTTGGGTTCCAGTTTCACTGTTTGGTACAGAATTCTCGTTAAGGGGCACCAGTGTCAACTGCAATTGAAGAGAGCTGCAATGGCACCTGGAACTACAGCCGGAGGGTGGATCATTTTGCTCTCCGCCGTTTAGAGCCTCTGCAAATCTATGTGATGCAGGAACGTAGCTCACCGGGTCGAGCGACCTTTGTCGAAGGCTCGGCTATGCCCAGGGCATCGATGAATGGTTCCAAATGAACGTAGAAATGAAAGTGGAGTACGTTGCGCGAAGACAGACATGCTGACAATATCGAATAGTCGATTGATTGGCCTAGAGAGCTAACAACAGTTTCCAACAGCGCAAAAATGAACGTAAATTCTGAAAATAAAAAATAAAAACAGCTATATCGACATCATAGTATATCGATTTTTCATTGAACATTATTCATTAGTTTTTGGTTTCCTTTTCGTGTGGCCAACAACTCAATCAAGACTGTAAAATATTGTCAATATTTGTGTAAAATCAAAATAAAATCACTTAAGTAATAATTTTACAAAAATATTTTTCGACAAAATTGTTAACATAGTAAAATTGAAAAAAAAATTAACGCTAACTTCATGAATTTGTTAGAATTCACTTGTTAGATTTAAATTTATTTATAAATAATTTTTTAACATAAATTACTATGCTTATTTTTTCTGCTATTAAATTTATCTGAATTTATTTAAAATTTCTAGTTAATCCTACATCTCATTTTATTTTCTGTCATCCTCATAATAATTCATCAATTTACATAATAAACTAGAAAAAGATGAAAAAATGAATGCAGAATTCACAAATTTATTTAAACATTACATATAAATATATTAATAAATAATTGGTGAGCTTAGATGCTTAATTTACCACAAAATAAAAAAAAAATTAATGGGTAAAAAGGATTTAGTAACATGTATTTAAAATCTCTAGTTATTCCTACATTCTATTTTCTGCCAACCTAATAATAATTCATCAAAATGTTGTCAATCACTGTCACTAATATCAGTAGTCGATAACAATCAAATATTGGCTGTCCTCAAAAGACTCGTCTAGTCCGCATGGTCAGAATCACGACCGAAGCTACTAAACCGGCAGTAAATTTTCTCTCAAAGATTTGGCTGACCAAACGTGTCCTCGATTCCCTTGCAACGACTGTAAAACATTTTGAATTTTCGCCTAAAATCAGAACATGTAACAATTAAAAAATAACTAATTTTTCAAAATACTTACAAGAATATGTAAACTTTATGTAATAAACTAGAAAAAGAAAAAAAAATGAAAGCAAAATTCCCTTAAATATTACATATTTATAAATAATTTGTGAGTATCGATGTTTAATTTTTCACAAAATAAAAAATGTTTTGCGGGTAACATGTATTAAAAATTTCTAGTTATTCCTACATCCCATTCTATTTTCTGCCAATCTAATAATAATTCATCAAAATGTTGTCAATCACTGTCACTATATCAGTAGTCGATAACAATCAAATATTGGCTGTCCTCAAAAGACTCGTCTAGTCCACAGGGTCAGAATCACGACCGAAGCTACTAAACCAGCAGTAAATTTTCCCTCAACGATTTGGCTGACCGGACGTGTCCTCGATTCCCTTGCAGAGACATCTAAGAGAAGTGGAGGTGAGTTGAGGCGTGCGAATGATGGCAAAAGAGCTGCTGTTGGACATGTCTGATCACCATCGCTCTGTTACCACTTGGTTCGCTTGAAACGAATGTTTTTTTTATTTATTTTTGTACATCTGTTCTCGAAGGTATTGCTGGCTCTTCGGATATTAGCTGTCAAATATAAAGATTGTTGGTTGCAGAGGCGAGTGAACGACTGAGATATCTTACAGAATTCTTTTCCAATGTCCTCACGATTTCTTCGAGATTTGGCTGACCAACCATGCGCTCGATTCCCTTCGACGGACACGAGAAGGGTTGGGGGTAAAATAAGCCAATGGTTTGCCATTGTAGTGGGGGAAAGAAGCTGCTACTGGACACGTCTGATCACACCGGTACTATCACTACTGGCGATCTACCCTCTCGTTCTGCAGCAGTTGAAATGACTTGGGCAACCGTACTCCAAGCTCTATCTTGGGTTGTACGATTTTACCCTCGAAAAATACGACGTTTCGAAGCTTTCTCAACGCTAGGGAAAGTCTCGTCATCCTTTACACAAGGCTTTCGCCTCGCACTAGCCCAACGATAAAGCGATACGATAAATCGCCTTGCACAAGGGATACTATGGAAGGAAAAGTCCTCCAGAAGAAAGTAACTCGCCGGAAAGGCGTGAAATACCTAGTCATTGATAGAATGGGGGAAAACATCGGTTCCAACGATTTATGACGACAGTTGTTGGACTACCATGATGATTAGCTCGCACGCTTCGTCGCTTCAGACTTTTTCACAGTTTGGATAATTCTGGTTGGGATTTTTTTTTAATTTTGTTTCAAATACGAATTATTGAAAAAGCGGAGGTTTTGGATTTTTTTTTAAGCTATCACTGGTTATGGCGTAAATAGATGGTTTAAGTGTCTTGGGGTGAATTTTGTAGTTTCTTGTTTGTAAGTTTGAAAGTTCAGAAAAGTGTATGGAAAAATATGGATTGCTGTGATAAGTAACTAGGTTGTTTTTTTACAGTTTGGGTAATTTTGATTTGGGATTTTTTTTTCTTCATTTCAAGTACGGATTATGGAAAAAGAGAAGGTTTTGGATTTTTTTTTAAATCGTTGGCTGGTTATGGCGTAAATAAATGGTTTAAGGGGAGGGAGTTAGATAAAAAAAAATTGATTTTGGAAATTCAATATCATCCAAATCCTATTGCATATAAAAATGCTTAACACACTATATTGTTGGTACTCGATGAAAGGATTTTTTACTGTCGTCTGACTTGCATATGCTTTTCAATATTATCTTAAGCAAAGTTTTTAGGTTTTCCATTCTGCGCATAATTCAGATCAAACTACTAGGCAGATTGAAATGGTTGACGTCTCATTTTCTTCTTCATGAAAAGATACACCGGCTAAATGGAGCAAATGTTAATAAAAGGTAATATTTTTTAAGTGACATAATTATTAATAAATAAATTTTATGCTATTTTCTAAATCAGTGATTAACTTTACTTTCAGAATGAAAAAAAATAGTTTGCTCCATTTAGCCGGTGTATCTTTTCATGAAGAAGAAAATGAGACGTCAACCATTCCAATCTGCCTAGTAGTTTCATCTGAATCATGCCCAGAATGAAAAACCTAAGAACTTTGCTTAAGATAATATTGAAAAGCATATGCAAGTCAGACGACAGTAAAAAATCCTTTCATCGAGCACCAACAATATAGTGCATTGGGCATTTTTATATGCAATAGGATTTCGATGATATTGAATTTCCAAAATCAATTTTTTTTACCTGACTCCCTTCCCTTAAGTGTTTTAGGATCAAATTCGTAGTTTATTGTTTGAAAGTTTGAAAGTTCAGGAAAGTTTATGGAAAAATATGGATTGTTGTGATAAGTAGGTTATTATTTTTATAGTTTGTATAATTCTGACTGAGAATTTTTTTTTCTTCATTTCAAGTATGAATTATGGAAAAAGAGAAGGTTTTGTATTTTTTTTAAATCGTTGGCTAGTTATGGCTTAAATAGATGGTTTAAGTGTCTTAGGATCGAATTTGTAGTCTCTAGTTTAAAAGTTTGAAAGTTCAGGTCAGTGTATGGAAAAATATGGATTGTTGTGATAAGTAACTAAGTTGTTATTTTCACAGTTTGGATAATTCTGATTTAGGATTTCTTTTTACTTCATTCAAGTATGGATTATGGAAAAAGAGAAGGTTTTGGAATTTTTTGAAAATCGATGGTTAGTTATGGCGTAAATATATGTTTTAAATGTTTTAGGGTAGAATTTGTTGAAAACTATCGAATAACACGTGACATTCGATCTTAGGTACAAACTTCAGTTTAAACTTGGAACTATAAATTGGATCCTTAGATAAAAGTTTGGAAAGTCAGGCTTTGCATTACATTACATTACTTTTTTAGTTTTATCTTTCTTGGAGACATCTTCACGAGGAAGTATGTTGATCAAATTTCTTTTGAGAAAGGTGAGAAGTCAGGATGAAAAATGCAAGACACGACTTTGTAATCTTGCTTTACCCAAACAAGTTTAAAAAATTCAAAGTTCTATGAAATTCGAATGCCCCTATCATTTTTTTTACTAAATTTAATACCAAATATCCGTTGACATTGTTATGTACGTGCTGAAAGTTTTAACCTGTTTTGTTAGGTGGGTCAAAAGCAGAAGCGGTTTAAAGTTGTAAAATTCAAATTGCTATAAAATATAAACCCCTTGATCGATTTTTATCAAATTTAATATATAGCACTGCTAAATATTAATTCGTTCTTGTAAAAAAATTTAACTGCGTTACTCAAAGTTGTCATAAATTAGAGTAAAAATGATAATTTGAAACAAAAATTCAAAATTCCCTAAAAATCAAATTTTACTCAAATTTAATAGCGACCGTCATTCATCATTACTCCATATGCAAAAAAAAACTATTTTCGAAAAATTTAAAATCCTATAAAATCCGACCAGGTGGTTTAATTATTGCGTAAATTAATTCAATATAAGAAGCACAAATGATCCACTTGTGGTCTAAATTTCATCTTGATTATTAACTTTGTTCTTGAGATTTACAACTTTGAATTTTAGAAATCTGCTGCACACACATTCAGACATTTTTTCTGTACCATTTTTCGTGCGTTTTTAGAGAAAGCAAAAAAAAAGTTACTAATCGATATTGTACCGTTCAAAAACACAATAACTGTTCGTGGTGAACGCAATTTTGGTACTGCAATTTAACCCAAAAGCTCCATCCGTATTTTGCTTCAAATGAGAAGAATAAAAAATTGCAGATTGAGAGGAGGTTTAGGGAGCGAGGGAAGAGAAAGTCAGCGAGATTGATTAGACAATTCGAGTAAAATTGATAATTTGAAAAAAAAATTCAAAATTCCCTAAAAATCAAATTTTGCTCAAATTTAATAGCGACCGTCATTCATCATTACTCCATTTGTAGAAAAACTATTTAGTTCATTATCTAAAAAATTGTGACAACTACAGAGGGTACAGAGTTTTTTCGAAAAATTAAAAATCCTATAAAATCCGACCAGGTGGTTTAATTATTGCGTAAATTAATTCAAGATAAGAAGCACAAATGATCCACTTGTGGTGTCTAAATTTCATCTTGATTATTAACTCTGTTCTAGAGATTTACATCTTTGAATTTTAGAAATCTGTTGCACACACATTCAGACATTTTTCGTGTGCTTTTAGAGAAAGCAGAAAAAAAAGTTACTAATCGATATTGTACCGTTCAAAAACACAATAACTTTTCGTGGTGAACGCAATTTTGGTACTGCAATTTAACCCAAAAGCTCCATCCGTATTTTGCTTCAAATGAGAAGAATAAAAAATTGCAGATTGAGAGGAGGTTTAGGGAGCGAGGGAAGAGAAAGTCAGCGAGATTGATTAGACAATTCGAGTAAAAATGATAATTTGAAAAAAAAATTCAAAATTCCCTAAAAATCAAATTTTGCTCAAATTTAATAGCGACCGTCATTCATCATTACTCCATTTGCAGAAAAACTATTTAGTTCATTATCTAAAAAATTGTGACAACTACAGAGGGTACAGAATTTTTTCGAAAAATTAAAAATCCTATAAAATCCGACCAGGTGGTTTAATTATTGCGTAAATTAATTCAAGATAAGAAGCACAAATGATCCACTTGTGGTGTCTAAATTTCATCTTGATTATTAACTCTGTTCTAGAGATTTACATCTTTGAATTTTAGAAATCTGTTGCACACACATTCAGACATTTTTCGTGTGCTTTTAGAGAAAGCAGAAAAAAAAGTTACTAATCGATATTGTACCGTTCAAAAACGCAATAACTGGTCGTGGTGAATGCAATTTTGGTACTGCAATTTAACCCAAAAGCTCCATCCGTATTTTGCTTCAAATGAGAAGAATAAAAAATTGCAGATTGAGAGGAGGTTTAGGGAGCGAGGGAAGAGAAAGTCAGCGAGATTGATTAGACAATTCGAGTAAAAATGATAATTTGAAAAAAAAATTCAAAATTCCCTAAAAATCAAATTTTGCTCAAATTTAATAGCGACCGTCATTCATCAGTACCCCATTTGCAGAAAAACTATTTAGCTCATTAGCTAAAAAATTGTGACAACTACAGAGGGTACAGAATTTTTTCGAAAAATTAAAAATCCTATAAAATCCGACCAGGTGGTTTAATTATTGCGTAAATTAATTCAAGATAAGAAGCACAAATGATCCACTTGTGGTGTCTAAATTTCATCTTGATTATTAACTCTGTTCTAGAGATTTACATCTTTGAATTTTAGAAATCTGTTGAACACACATTCAGACATTTTTCGTGTGCTTTTAGAGAAAGCAGAAAAAAAAGTTACTAATCGATATTGTACCGTTCAAAAACGCAATAACTGTTCGTGGTGAATGCAATTTTGGTACTGCAATTTAACCCAAAAGCTCCATCCGTATTTTGCTTCAAATGAGAAGAATAAAAAATTGCAGATAGAGAGGAGGTTTAGGGAGCGAGGGAAGAGAAAGTCAGCGAGATTGATTAGACAATTCGAGTAAAAATGATAATTTGAAAAAAAAATTCAAAATTCCCTAAAAATCAAATTTTGCTCAAATTTAATAGCGACCGTCATTCATCATTACTCCATTTGCAGAAAAACTATTTAGTTCATTATCTAAAAAATTGTGACAACTACAGAGGGTACAGAATTTTTTCGAAAAATTAAAAATCCTATAAAATCCGACCAGGTGGTTTAATTATTGCGTAAATTAATTCAAGATAAAAAGCCCAAATGATCCACTTGTGGTGTCTAAATTTCATCTTGATTATTAACTCTGTTCTAGAGATTTACATCTTTGAATTTTAGAAATCTGTTGCACACACATTCAGTACATTTTTCGTGTGCTTTTAGAGAAAGCAGAAAAAAAAGTTACTAATCGATATTGTACCGTTCAAAAACACAATAACTTTTCGTGGTGAACGCAATTTTGGTACTGCAATTTAACCCAAAAGCTCCATCCGTATTTTGCTTCAAATGAGAAGAATAAAAAATTGCAGATTGAGAGGAGGTTTAGAGAGCGAGGGAAGAGAAAGTCAGCGAGATTGATTAGACAATTCGAGTAAAAATGATAATTTGAAAAAAAAATTCAAAATTCCCTAAAAATCAAATTTTGTTCAAATTTAATAGCGACCGTCATTCATCATTACTCCATTTGCAGAAAAACTATTTAGTTCATTTTCTAACAAATTGTGACAACTACAGAGGGTACAGAGTTTTTTCGAAAAATTAAAAATCCTATAAAATCCGACCAGGTGGTTTAATTATTGCGTAAATTAATTCAAGATAAGAAGCACAAATGATCCACTTGTGGTGTCTAAATTTCATCTTGATTATTAACTCTGTTCTAGAGATTTACATCTTTGAATTTTAGAAATCTGTTGCACACACATTCAGACATTTTTCGTGTGCTTTTAGAGAAAGCAGAAAAAAAAGTTACTAATCGATATTGTACCGTTCAAAAACACAATAACTGTTCGTGGTGAACGCAATTTTGGTACTGCAATTTAACCCAAAAGCTCCATCCGTATTTTGCTTCAAATGAGAAGAATAAAAAATTGCAGATTGAGAGGAGGTTTAGAGAGCGAGGGAAGAGAAAGTCAGCGAGATTGATTAGACGCCGACGAGGAATGAGTTCGCCTCTTTTCTGTTGGCCCCTGACCCTCTGGCCAGTTGCCCGGAACACAGTGGACGTCCGTAGTTCACCGCAAGTACAAACTTTGCCATCGGCGCAGCAGTTCCTCCCACGGTTTCCCAAGTGACTCTGTAGAAAGGTAAGGATGGAAGGGGTGGGGCTATAGGGGGGTGGAGGGGGAGGAGGCAGATAGCTGACGTCCGTGATTAATTATCGTGCAACGTCCTGACCTACCGCATACACGCCATGTTCAAATGCCCAGAATTCTATTCGGAAGCTTCCAGTCAATGCCGCCGATTTGCAGCCTCCAATCATACATACCTCTGCGAATTTTGGTGTAAACCACATGTGACGTTATTAAAGTGATCCGATCGTTTCAATCATTTATCCAGAAAAAAAAGAGATACAGGGATTTTTTCCCTTTACGAATTATTTACTGTACTAAACTCTATAACGTTTATAAAAAATTTGGCTAAATTATATCACTTTTGTGAAAAATTTGGCAATAAAATTTGGCTTAACTATATCACTTTTATGAAAATTGTAGCAAAATTCTATCACTTTTATGAAAATTGTAGCTTAACTCTATCACTTTTATGAAAATTGTAGCTAAACTCTATCACTTTTATAAAAAATTTGGCAATTAAATTTTGCTAAACTCTATCACTTTTATAAAAAAAATTTGGCAATTAAATTTTGCTAAACTCTATCACTTTTATGAAAAATTTGGCAATCCAGAAAAACAACGAGATATAGGGACTTTTTACCTTCACGAATTATATGCTATTCTAAACTCTATCACTTTTATGAAAAATTTGGCAATAAAGTTTGGCTAAATTCTATCACTTTTATAAAAAAATTTGGCGATTAAATTTTGCGAAACTCTATCACTTTTATAAAAATTTGGTAATCCAGAAAAGAAACAAGATATCAGGACTTTTTTCCTTCACGAATTATTTGCTATTCTAAACTCTATAACTTTTATGAAAAATTTGGCAATAGTTTCGTGATGCCAATTTGCAGCCTCCGATCATATATAACACTGCAAATATTGGTGTAAGCCATACATGACATTATTGAAGTGACCCAATGGTTTGAGTTATTTAACGAAAAAAAAAGAAATACAGGGACATTCTTTACGAATTATTTACTATGCTAAACTCCATCACTTTTATTAAAAAGTTGTAAATAGTTTCATGTTGCCAATTCGCAAGTCAACATTCTTTTTATCTGCATAAAATTACTGGTAATATAATTACCATGAAATTAATGCAGTTCTGTAAAATAATTGTAATGTACATCACTCGCTAAAATTTTTCGTAACTATTTTATAAGACTGCAAATATAAAATGTATATTTCACTTTTTGATTGAAAAAGTGTCTCTGAACGTGTTTTCACGTCAAAAACCAATCGGAGAGCAGTGAATGCATAATTGGTCTGTGACTTTGGTAGTCTTTCATGTTAAGGATGTTGGAGCGCTAGTCAAATCAGTGCTAAATTTTTAAAAACGTTTCTACAATTCCAGATGGTTTAATAATCTGTTCCAAGGTGTTAATCACATAGCAGCATTAGATCTTGATATTCAAATACATTCACAGCTGTCATATGAACAGTAAATCGATCAATATCTCCAAATTTCCGTTGTCATGTTTTTTCATCCAGTTTTGTAAAAGTGTAAACCGTAATATCAGTCTGATTATGACGAAACATAGCTCATTTTGATCAGTGGAAGATCCTTAATCGATTGACCGTCCGGATTTTCTATAGTATCAGGCGTTCAAAAGTTACAGCCATTTGTATACTTGATGTTAGGTTATGACAGGATAAACAAACGGTTGTATCTTTTGAACTACTAATACGATTTAAAAAAATAAACGGCCAATCGATAGAATATCTTTTAGTAAACAAAATGAGCTATTGGTCGTCATAATCGGACTGATATTACGGTTTACCCTTTTAAAAAACTGGATGAAAAAACATAACATCGGAAATTTGCAGATATTGATCGATTTACTGTTGATATCACAGCTGTCAATGTATTTGAATATCAAGAACTAACGCTGCTATGTGATTAACACCTTGGAACAGATTATTAAACCATCTGAAATTGTAGAAACGCTTTTAAAAATTTAGCACTGATTTGACTAGTGTGGAGCGCTCCAATCTCCTTAAGCAGAATTAATCACGGTCAGCACTTGAATGGGTGACCGCTTAGCCACAGTGCAATGTTTCGATTGCAAATTGCTGAGCCCGAGGCAGTTGATCTGAGTTTCTGGTGTTTATACAGCAGTAATTCGTGTTTATACAGTTGGCAATGGTAAACTATAGATTACCTATAATAACTATAGCAGATAAAACTCTGGATAATCTCTCTAAATTTGTCTATTTGGAGTACACGAAAATAAAAAAATAAAACTTAAGAATTTGTGCGATGGAGACATTATTAATTAAAAATTAACTGAAAAACTGATTTTCGATTTTTCTCTTCACTAGTTGCAAAAAATTTATCTGACTATGACCCAAAGGCATTTATTCGCATAGTTATTTAATATTTTTTATGATGTCTGCCCTTCGTCGGGTCGATGAATTCTGAACTGTTTGTTCTCCACTCTACGAGCTATCGTAATTTACCTCGCACATGTATTTATATACACCATCGATCAATGCCATTGGGCGTCGCTCGCGTTTTGAAAGCAGCGATAAGTGTTCCATGAAAAATGTATTTTCTGCTCGTGCATACGAAACGGGTTATTAATATTCCAAGTGCGGAGTTTGTTCGCGGAGAGGAAAAAAAATGAGAGAGGTACGTGGTGACGTACGTGTGTGAGGATTTTCCACTGAGGGAAAAATCTTCTATTGGTTATTATCGATAATAGGTCTGAAAATCTCAAGATTTTTTTTAAAGTTTCATTTACACTTTAAAAAGCAATTGTTTGGAATAATTTTCGAATAATCCAATACATTTTCCTTTTTTTTAGTCTTAAATAGTCTCAAGAGCATTAATCTTAAATTTTGAAGTAAAATATTTAAAACCTGCAAATTTTTATATGTCATTTTTGAAACACGAAATAGAGAACTATTTCTTGTTTAAATACGTCTTAAGAGTAGGAAAACAATCTAGCTAAAAAATAAATTCAAATTTATAATTGTATGTATAGCTCTAGTACCACATTTTATAATTATGCAATTAAATATTTAGTTTAAATATTTAGCTTTAAAAAAATATCAAACATTGTTTGTGCCCAAAATTTATTTTTCTTTTTTCGAAACACAAACATTTTATCAGATCCTTCAACCTTCTACTTTCATGAATTATTTCTGTAATTTTTAAAACTACAAAAAATTACCATTTTGTTAAAAAATAAAAAAAATTTGAAAGAGTTAATAACAGCCATTAACTTCACAAAAAAAACAATCGTGATAGTCTGACGAATTGTAACAAAACCATTTGTTGAATCCACGGGACAATTTTTATCATTGAGATACATTTTTCCATTAAATAAATCCCAACGTTAGCAACAATTAAAATTAGTTGCCTGTCCCAACAATAAACGTGATAATATTGGGAATCTCGACAAATTTCAGCTGTGGTTCTCCAGCAGTCTCCAACACATGGAGAGGGTTACGTTAATGCTCGTCGTTAATACTAATTATCAGATAATGCACTGGTGAATAATTTAGGTTTACTCCAACGGTTGCAAGCGTAGATAGTAGCTTCGTTATGTACCCGAAATTGGACGGCGAAGCTGAGCCGAACCGAGATGAGCACAGTCTCCAGTAGAGATTGTAATAATCCACTATAGTGATGACCCCTAGATTGCGCGTTATACTTCGACTACTGGGACTGAGAGATCTAGTGGCGTTGGTCAACGTAACTGTAAGTGGTCGTCGCTCTGGCCAATAGATGCTTCAAGCGGCCGTTCAGACACGCGCTCATCAAAGTGCAAGCCATCAAGACCGATGGATATAATACCGCGTGTCCATCCAGACCACTCTGTTCGATATTCCAATTTGCATTCTCATCCCTATTCATCAGGAATGCTGTCGATGCGAAATCGAAGGCCCTTACCCTTAAGACCAATCGAACGGATAAATAAATATCATGAAGAGGACATGTTAATCATAAGGAAACTTAGGTGGACCGATTATGGTGAGGACTATATTTTTTTGGGAGTAACTTAACCCCTTGACTGGTGAGCCCGCCATATGGCGGGCTGTCGAAAAAAATGCGTTATACACGAAATTTCTTAGAATTTCAGTACCAAATTTCAAGTTGATAATAAGAAAAAAATAGTGTACCAGAAATGTCCACTTCACTCTTAAATCCTTTACCAGTGAAGGGGTTAAGGGCTTTAATTCAAGTTCACGTGGGTTTAGCTGAGATGAAACTTGAGGGAAGGTTGTGAAAAGGGTATGGAAAAAAATCAGATTGTTGCGATAAGTGACTGGGTGGTTAAATATAATCCAGGTATTGGCTTGGTTGGGCTATTTGAAATCGAAAGTATTACGGACCCTTTCCCTTAGGATCGATCGAACGGATAAATAAATATTATGATGAGGACATGTAAACCACAAGGAAACTTAGGTGGACCGATTATGGAGAGGATGATATTTTTTTGGGAGTAACTTAAGGGCTTTAATTCAAGTTCACGTGGGGTTAGATGAAATGAAACTTGAGGGAAAGTTGTGGAAAGGGTATGGAAAAAAATGGGTTGTTGCGATAAGTAACTAGGTGGTTATATATAGTCCAGGTATTGGCTTAGTTGGGCTATTTGAAATCGAAGGTATTACGGACCCTTTCCCTTAGGACCGATCGAACGGATAAATAAATATTATGGTGAGGACATGTAAACTACAAGGAAACTTAGGTGGATTGACTATGGTGAGGACGATATTTTTTTGGGAGTAACTTAAGGGCTTTAATTCATGTTCACGTGGGTTTAGTTGAGATGAAACTTGAGGGAAAGTTGTGAAAAGGGTATGGAAAAAAATCAGATTGTTGCGATAAGTGACTGGGTGGTTAAATATAATCTAGGTATTGGCTTGGTTGGGCTATTTGAAATCGAAGGTATTACGGACCCTTTCCCTTAGGACCGATCGAACGGATAAATAAATATTATGGTGAGGACATGTAAACTACAAGGAAACTTAGGTGGATCGACTATGGTGAGGACGATATTTTTTTGGGAGTAACTTAAGGGCTTTAATTCAAGTTCACGTGGGGTTAGATGAAATGAAACTTGAGGGAAAGTTGTGAAAAGGGTATGGAAAAAAAATGGATTGTTGCGATAAGTAACTAGGTGGGTAAATATAGTCCAGGGTCTTGGTTGGGCTATTTGAAATCGAAGGTATTACGGACCCTGTCCCTTAAGACCCATCGAACGGATAAATAAGTATTATGGAGAGGACATGTAAACCACAAGGGAACTTAGGTGGATCGACTATGGTGAGGACGATATTTTTTTGGGAGTAACTTAAGGGCTTTAATTCAAACTCACGTGGGGTTAGATGAAATGAAACTTGACGGAAAGTTGTGAAAAGGGTATGGAAAAAAATCAGATTGTTGCGATAAGTGACTGGGTGGTTAAATATAATCTAGGTATTGGCTTGGTTGGGCTATTTGAAATCGAAGGTATTACGGACCCTTTTCCTTAGGACCGATCGAACGGATAAATGAATATTATGGTGAGGACATGTAAACCACAAGGAAACTTAGGTGGATCGACTATGGTGAGGACGATATTTTTTTGGGAGTAACTCAAGGGCTTTAATTCAAGTTCACGTGGGGTTAGATGAAATGAAACTTGAGGGAAAGTTGTGGAAAGGGTATGGAAAAAATGGATTGTTGCGATAAGTAACTAGGTGGTTAAATATAGTCCAGGTATTGACTTGGTTGGGCTATTTGAAATCGATGGTATTACGGACCCTTTCCCTTAAGACTAATCGAACGGATAAATAAATATTATGAAGAGGACATGTCAACCATAAGGAAACTTAGGTGAGGACGATGTTTTTTTGGGTGTAACTTAAGGGCTTTAATTTAAGTTCACGTGGAGTTGGATGAAACAAAACTTGAGGGAAAGTTGTAGAAAGGGTATGGAAAAAAATGGATTGTTGCGATAAGTAACTACGTGGGTAAATATAATCCAGGTATTGGTTAGGTTGGGCTATTTGAAATCGAAGGTATTACGGACCCTTTTCCTTAAGACCAATCGAACGGATACATAAATATTATGATGAGGACATGGGGACATATCGGATATGGAAACCATAAGAAAACTTACGTGAACCGACTATGGCGAGGAGGATATTTTTCCCAGGTATTGTCGTAGTAGGGCTATTTGAAATCGAAGGTATTGCGGACCCTTTTCCTTAAGACCAATCGAACGGATACATAAATATTATGGTGAGGACATGGGGACATATCGGATATGTAAACCATAAGAAAACTTAGGTGAACCGACTATGGCGAGGAGGATATTTTTTTGGGTGTACCTTAAGGGTGGGAAGGGTATGGAAAAAAAATGGATTGTTGCGATAAGTGACTTGGTGGTTAACCCTTTGCGTTACATTGGGTCACTAAGTGACCCATCTGTTTTTGGTCTGATTTAAATGTTTCAAAATAATTTCTGACAATAATTAATTAGTTTTTTCATTTCGGAAACGAAAAATGTCTGGCTCAAGGGGTTAATTATGACCGAGGAATTGGCTCGATTGAATTAAGATAGCGTTTTCAAGTAAACCAGTCCTTTATTCTTGAAAAACCTGACAAAAATGGTTTTTTGTGGTTTTCACTTGTAATTTTTGAGTTATCGACAAAACAATTGGGAGTTTCGTAATCAGCGGGAAATTTGCGATTAGATAGGCTTTTCAAATTTCGCGAAAGACGAAATTTTTTTTTTTCATCTTGGACCCCCTGAAATTTCAGGATTGCCAATACTTGGAATTTTCAAAGGGCTATAACTTTGTCTTTGATTTACCGATTTTCAATATTCTTTTTTCATTTGTAAAAACTCGCGGAAACGAAGAGAATGACACCAATATTATTACGATACTTCAGTATTTGCCCCGTTTCGATAAATGGCCGGAAATAAAGGGAAGGCCGTAATTTCTTTTTTCAAAATTCACTGCTGTATGTAAAAAATTCCAAATTCAACATATTGTCATTTGCCATATAGTGTTTTAAAGCTTAATTCATTACGAACAAAAAAAAGTTTAAGTCATAATCGCTGCTTCATAAATTATCAACGTTATACTCATTTTCGTGAAAACCTGCATTTTTGATATTTTTGATACGTTACACGGATGTATTTTACATCACTGAACTCGAATTTGGAATTTATTTTTTTCTGAAATCGAAATTTTTCATAACAAAAATCCCATAAAAGTATTATTTTTCCAATTTCTTTATTTCGATATATTCATAACGATATTCATAAAAATTCTTCCATACTTCTTAACGATCATTGGAAAATGTTCGATAAAACCTTAATACCACATGCAAAAAGTGTTCAATTTTATACCGTGAGGCGCGGAAAGACTATAAAATTTTCTTTTTGAATTACCAACCATATTGATGATCGATTTTCTTGGTGATAAAAATGCCGGATAAAAAAACTGCAGAAACATTGGTGGTAAATTTTCTACCTGGCAATGTGCTCAGTCATGTTCCATTAATCATTCTCGATCAATGTTATATCTTCTTGTAGTCAATATAATGTTCAATGGCAGAGTTGATCCACCTTCAGAAATTTTTAAATGGAAGGTATTTGTACTTTACGAAGGGATTATTCGTTAATTCACTGCAAATTTGTCGGGTTCAGCTATGCAGCGGTCGATCATTGCTCGAGCAGATGTTAGCCCTGGTAATCAAGAAGCATTGTTGGAGCGATAGTAAGCGCAGGTTGAGGAATTGATCCTCTGGTTGGTGATTGCCAGTGGATAGAGTCTTGTGTACACCAAAACCGATGTTCACTGAGCTATACATGCTAGAGCAGGGTGAGATGTTCACTCGATTACAATGCATTCGAATAAGGTTAATAACGTGTTTATTTCATCTGCATATAAAGACAATAATCATAACAACCAATAGCTATAATAACATTTAATTAGCTGTGCATGGTATTTAGTGTCCATTATTACGAAACATCGTATCATACGCTGTTAAAAGCAAAATGTAGTTATAAATTACATTTTCACTATGGTAATTTATGCAATTTACAGAACGTCATTTAAGCCGATTGTTTGGTGGAATTTGATTTCGTATTTTCTTGTAGGATTTCTGACGTTTGTTTTGTAAGCATTTTGCTTACATAAGAACATGCTTCTGGAAAAATGGTGGGTCGAAATAATGACAGAAATATCGAAATAATGACAGTTCATTGTTGAAGTTTTGCTCGAGCTGGGCTTCGGCGTAACCCTGGACCGAGATCTACTTTTTGTTTAAAAAGATGTTGGAGGAGAAGCAAAAAAGAAAGTCGATAAATATTTCTAAAAGAGAAGAAAATATAGTTGGGTTGGATTTTTCGATCAAAAGTCAGATCTGTGAATTCTGGAATCAGAAATAAAAAAAGTTGCTTTTTTAAATTATGGTAAAAAGGCATGTAACCCGTACTTTCTGAGGTACAATATGCGACTTGGGAACGATAGTGAAGGCCAAAATTCGATATCTCGAAGAAGAAAAAATTTAGGTTCTTTAGGTTGGATTTTCGGACCGGAAGTCGGATCTGTGAAGAACTGACCAAAAGTGACTTTTTTAAAAATCATCGTAAAAAGGCATGTAACCGGTACTTTTTGAGATACAATATGCGACTTGAGAATGGTAGTGAAGGCCAAAATTTGATATCTTGAAGAGAGAAAAAATGTAGGTTCTTTAGGTTGGATTTTCGGACCGGAAGTCGGATCTGTGAAGAACCGACCAATAGTGACTATTTTGAAAATCATCGTAAGAAGGCATGTAACCGGTATTTTTTGAGGTACAATATGCGACTTGAGAACGATAGTGAAGGCCAAAATTCGATATCTCAAAGAAAAGAAAATTTAGGTTCTTTAGGTTGGATTTTCCGACCAGAAGTCGGATCTGTGAAGAACTGACCAAAAGTGACTTTTTTAAAAATCATCGTAAAAAGGCATGTAACCGGTACTTTTTGAGGTACAATATGCGACTTGAGAATGATAGTGAAGGCCAAAATTCGATATCTTGAAGAAAAATATTAATTATTTTAAAAAATACATATTTTTAGAAAATCAGCAAATATAATCGTATGCACATAAAAGTTGCAAGTAAATGGTGTCCAAGTCCATTTGCAAATAATTTACGATTATATTATTTAAAACATCGGCTCACATTTCTGTCGTCATAATATTGATTTATATTTTTATCATTATTCCCCAAGATTCACCGATCGTAACTCCCTCGAGAAAAATAACACTAAAAAACGTTAAACCGTGAACGTATAAAATCTCGCTTTTATAGTTCACCGTGAAAACGATCTCGCCAAGTCACCACATATTTATTGTCTCCTTTAGCGGGTGCGAGTCTCAGCGACCCGATAAATATCGCAAAGTACCCAAAGTAGACGGAAAACTTATTTTCGTTGGTACAGGCAAAACTTTGTCCATTAATTAAAATATCCTTTATTGGTCGGCGTGGAACTAGTTAGTGGCAACGCTCGATCACATCAGCCAGCGAATCGTGTTGAAAGTTGCGTAATAATGTTCGTGAATGTATAACGAGTCACACGAGAGCCAAGTTTACATCATTTTTTTTTTTTTAACTTTCTCACAAAAACTTTCTGTCGATGATGAACGAGGTGGTAAATATTATTTTTAATTTTCCTTTAGATGTCTGAAGTTTTATTTTACAACGTGATATATAATTCAATCTCGACGTTTCTTCTTTACGAGGGCGATATATTATTTATTTATTTTCTTTTTTTATTTTCACTTGGAACGCCGGAAAATGTTTGACGCTCTTGAAATATAATCGAGTCTAGCCACGTTCGGTATAGGAGAATAAGAGCTCACGTTGATTCACAGGGTCGCGAAAACGGCAGGGTACACGGTAGCTTCCTGCACCGTAAATAGAAACGATCTCATAAAAGCCTACGTTTGAAATACCGGCGTGAAGGCCGTTCGCTTTCGGGAAGATCATAACCCGCGTCGTTTATTGTCCTGCAGATGTTGCACACGAGAAGTGCCACGAGCACAAAACGCATTTTCACCATTCAACGTGACACCCTGACTGCTGCTCTCCGGGCATGCTAAAGCCTTGCAAACTTGCGTTGAATCATAGTGGAAATGGTTTTACTTACATATTAAAATTTTACTCGCAATATTACTTTGAATTCAATTGCACGAAGATTCATAACTTGTAGAAAATATTTTGTAAAGACAAAATGATCTACGACTGGCATTATTTACAATACTATATTAATACATTTTATTTTAAGGGATCTTTCTAGTGTGAAAAAAAAATCGATTTTTTTTTCGTCTTATCCAAGGTAAAAAACATCCTCTCAAATTTTTAAAGCGAAATTCAAAATACTTCGCTGGCATACTTTATGGACCTGGCATCGCCGATTAGTCGTAAATACACAATTTAGGTATATGAAATTTCTACACTCGAAACTTTAAACGCGTTTTTCTCCAAACGACATTTTTCAAAACGGTGGACATTCTCCAGGGAACAGTTTTCTAGCGATCGTTTACAAATTTTAGGAGAACATTCTTCACGCTACTGTCTATCGTGCTATGGAAGCTTTTTTTTAATCTTTCCATTTTTTTAAAATAAAAACTGTCGAACAAACGGCTAACATCGGTACTTTTTGTTCAAGCCGCCATTTTGTCAATTTTGGTTTTAAAAAAGGCCTCCATAGCGCGATAGCCAATCGCATACTAATTAATAATCCTTTGGGTTTTTTTTAAGATCAAATTTGCAACCCCTAGGATGTCCACCATGAGGCTATGTTTTTTATCAACATTATTTTCAACAACTAAAAAAAAATATTTAAACAATAAAAATTGTCTTATAAAAAATCATTTTCTGTCATTCATGATTACCTTAATATGTCATCAAAATTTCAGATAAATCGGCGTATAGTAATTGTCCGAAAAAAAATCGTGAAAATAAGCTATTTTTCGGGCCACTACACTGGAAAGATCCCTTAAAAGAATATGCTATATATTCAATAAATTTTGAGGTCATATTTATTGGGTTTAAGCTATTTTGATTTTTTAATAGTGGGTGCATCTTGCTCGTGGCAAAAAATTACAGTAATGGCAACGGTGTAACACATTACGAAGAGAGAAAAAAAATGGTTAATATTTGTGTTTGGAAATTCATAAAATGTATATCAAAATTTATATTCCAGTGGGTGGTTTGGATTAAGGAAGATTAAATTTAATAGTTAATATCCTCTGTTGTATTAAATTTACATTGAACAGGATTATGAAAAAAAAAAATTGAAAAATGAATATCCATGAATATATTAAAATTCATGAATTTTATATGCATCAAACTCTATATACGTTTATTCATATTAAAACTGAAATCCATTCCCGGTGGTGTAACCACTGGATTGCTCCACTTTATACATTGCCGCAGAGTAATTCAATGGTCACACCACGAGGCATGGTTTCCGGAAATAAAACCAATTATCAGTTACGTGACATAACGTATGTATGTTATAATGCATAACTTCCCGACAGTTTAGTCAGCTCTGACAGTTGAATCCAATATGCAAATAGCTCGAGTCTCGTACAACCTGAAATGTCGCTTCACTTGTGAGAAACGTTTGGCCGCGTCGCCATCTAGCGGCGCTTTAGGAACTACAATTGCAATAAAAGTGATAGAATTTTCCACCAGAACTCTGCATTTTTAATAAAACTATTACAATATTTTATATCCAGTTATTAATTTCATATTGTGTCTAGACTTTTTCGCAACGACTCAAAAATGTCGTTACAATGTTGCAAATCTTAGAATTTCATTCCCTTTTTCCCTTTTCAAAAGCGATTCTACAATTTAAATTGCTTCTAAATTTTATAAAACAATATACTGCAGTTTTTCGGTAAAATGTACTCAGAAAGTCTATTCCTCGCATAAATATGTGATATTAAAAAAATAGAGAACAAAAATGGTATAAAAAATTCTATACATGTCAGCGAACTAAAGTATGAGCTGGTACTGAAAAGGAAGACGTTATTTACGAGAACTTTGTATCTTCGGTAAGTCCACGCCTTGCGAATAAATCACGTAGGACGAGCGTTGCACCACGTAAACATTCAAAAGGAATTTGCTCTCCGAACTGAAGTGATGTCCTTGTCGTCCGCTTCCGTAATTTTTTTTCCGTCTGGATTGGGAACGTTGTATTGAATTGGCCAAAGTCCGACGGAATTTATTAGTGTAGTAGGAAGAATGGCGGGTGAAGGGGGTTTCCGAGTATTGGAATGGGATGCCAGGAGACAAGTCGACGGGTTTAGCATAGTATCAGTACGTATTCCGGCTACTGGCGGAATAAGGCATTGGCCAGACGTGCAGAAAGCAAAAGGTTTGGAGCAAGCCAGATAGAAGGGAGAAAGAGGTCTTGAATTCGGATAAAGCATGCGGAGAACATCGGTACAAGGTCCACTCGGATTTTCAAAGCTTGAGGTTGTTCTTGCATGGTCCACTGGTGGATCAATACACTACGACCATTGAACCACCGGATGAAGCGTGCGAATGTTACGAAGACCTCCTAGGTACTGTTTTCCTCGTGTATTGGTGGCTTTTCCTCTTTGTCTGGCTGTGTCTCGTTGCCTTGGTTTACCTCTAGTTTCGCTGAAACTGAAGCACCGGTAGTTTGATGGCTATATCGATCATTGGCAACGACATCCTCCTCCCAGTAGTTGAATGATACACCCCAGATTCGCCCAGACGCGTCTCATATTCTTGTTTACCTTCAATGGCACGAAACGGTTAAAATGGACATGGGTTTATGGTTTAGGATGAGCTGTTAGTGGTACAATCAACATTGATTTGGTGTGGAGAGTATGGATCATCACAACAAAGAATAAACCACATTGTAATGGCCAAACGCATGTACACCTATTTTTTTGAAGTTGGTATTGATTAACTTCTTACTGGTATCTTAGACAAGTTCGGAAATTTATAATTTCCCGTTTCTTGCATGGTTCACTACTGGATCAATATACTACGAATGTTACAAAGACTCCTAGGTACTTTTTCATCATGTCTTGGGTGTTTTTCCTCTTTGTCTGGCTGCGTCTTATTGCCTTGGTTTACCTCTAGTTTCGCTGAAACTGAAGCACCGGTAGTTTGATGGCTATACTGATCATTGGCAACGACATCCACCTCCCAGTAGTTGAATGATACACCCCAGAACCGTCCAAGCGGGTCTCACATTCTCGTTTACGTTCAATGGCACGAAACGATTAAAATGGACATGGGTTTATGGTTTAGGATGAGCTGTTAGTGGTACAATCATCATTGGTTTGGTGTGGAGAGTATGGTTCATCACAACAAAGAATAAACCACATTGTGATGGCCAAACACATGGACACCTATTTTTAAAAACTTGGTATTAATTGATTTATGATGATTTTTTACTGGTATCTTCAATAAGTATGGAAATTTATAACTTCCCTTTTCTGAAATGGTCCGCTAGTGGATGAATAGACTAGGAATGTTACGAAGACCTCCTAAGTACTGTTTTCCTCATGTATCGGGGCTTTTCCTCTTTGTCTGGCTGCGTCTTGTTGTTCTTGTTTACCTCTAGTTTCGCTGAAACTGAAGCACCGGTAGTTTGATGGCTATACCGATCATTGGCAACGACATCCGCCTCTCAGTAGTTGAATGATACACCCCAGATTCGCCCAGACGCGTCTCATATTCTTGTTTACGTTCGATGGCACGAAACGGTTAAAATGGACATGGGTTTATGGTTTCGGATGAGCTCTTAGTGGTCCAATCAACATTAATTTGGTGTGGAGTGTACGGATCATCACAACAAGGAATAAATCACATTGTAATGGCCAAACGCATGGACACCTATTTGTTTGAAGTTGCTATTGATTGACTTCTTACTGGTATCTTAGACTGGTATCTTACTGGTATCTTAGACGTTTCTTGCATGGCCACTACTGGATCAATATACTACGAATGTTACAAAGACTCCTAGGTACTTTTTTATCATGTATTGGTGGCTTTTCCACTTTGTCTGGCTATGTCTTGTTGCCTTGGTTTACCTCTAGTTTCGCTGAAACTGAAGCTCCGATGGTTTGATGGCTATACCGATCATTGGCAACGACATCCGCCTCCGAGTAGTTGAACAATACACCCCAAATCCGCCCAGGCAGATCTCACATTCTTGTTTACGTTCAATATCACAAAAACGTTGTTTACGTTCAATGGCACGAAACGCTTAAAACGAACATGGGCTTGTGATTTAGGATAAGCAGTTAGAGGTCCAATCAACATTGATTGATTCTGAACAATGTGGATTGATGATCAGAAATCGGCTAAATAATTGCATGTCTAATTTTTTTACTGAATTGATTTGTTATGATTATAATCATAACAAATTTATAGCAATAATTTATTGATAATTATCAATAAATTATTGCTGAGACCCAAGATGAAAATTTGGAATGTAGAATTTGTCGTTTCTTGCATGGTCCAATGTTAAATCAATAGACTGGGACTATTAAACCACCGGATAAGGCGTGCGGATGTTGTGAAGACTATTAGTCACTGTTTTGCCATGTACTG
This sequence comes from Ephialtes manifestator, assembly GCA_963970395.1. Classification (NCBI taxonomy): domain Eukaryota; kingdom Metazoa; phylum Arthropoda; class Insecta; order Hymenoptera; family Ichneumonidae; genus Ephialtes; species Ephialtes manifestator. The sequence continues at coordinate 34,397,038 of OZ019972.1, forward strand.
GTGGCTTTTCCTCTTTGTCTAGTTGTCTCGTTGCTTTGGTTTACCTCTAGTTCCGCTGAAACTGAAGCCCCGGTAGTTTGTTGGCGATACGTACCATTGGCAACGACATCCGCTCCCAGCAGTTGAACGATACAACCCAGATCCGCCCATCCAGGTCTCCCATTCTTGTCCACGTTCAATGGCACGAAACGGTTAAAACGAACACGAGTTTGTGTTTTAGGTTCAGCCGTTAAATCTCCAACATTAATTGGCTGTGAATAGTATGGCTATCATCACTTCACAACATCAACCACTAACTGGATATTATCTGGTTTATGATGATTATCGCTGAATGTGATAATGACATGCAAATAAAGAATTTTTTATTTCTTGCATGATCAATGTAGATCATCACAACCAAAAATCAGTCACATTGTGATGGCCAAATAATCATATGCCTAATTTCAATGGACGTTTATTTTTAATTATGATGATTCATAAATTCTTGCTGAAATCTTGAACGACCATAAAATTCCTATGTGGCATTTATACTTTTCCATTTTTTGTGTGCAAGTTAACAATTTTTTTCCAACATTTCCTAACTTGTTATTTCTGCATGGACTGAATTTCTCCATTTAACTTCGAAGGTTTGCGAGTTCATCGTGATATCAGTATAACTGGACGTTTGATATCTGGTTGAAGTATAATCACGAGTTGAACCCTCTTCAAATGCAGTGCCCGAAGTATTTTAGGTTCAACCGACGTCATGTCTTCCTGTGAGTCGCTTCATGGTTATTACTAACAGCGTTTGGTGATTCGCCATTGCGAAAATGAGAGAGTGAGAGAGAGAGGCATAGATAGATATATTAATTGTGCAGGAGACATGAGGTGGAATGATTCGGAGCTCAGCAGCGCACGAAGCATCTTGTACAACGGTGACAGAAATTTCTGCTTTGCGGATCTGCAACATTGCCGCCGCTTTAATCTCGTCCCGGTTGGTACGGCAATGCTCAGTGTCCAAGTGTCACAAATTGAATTACACCCGTTCCATAGCAGTTGTAATGCCGAATAGGAGCTTTTATTCATTCCGAAGCGATTCTTGGTCTTATCGCTAACTCTCCTTTATTCCATTAACATCACGTCGGACCATTTCTATTCTTACGAAAACTCCATTGTTCCACCGGATGTCGTATTAATCATGTCTGATGGGTGTAATTGACATAAAATCTATAGAATCATACAATTTTACACAGAATGTAAATAATTTTAGCAGTTTAATCTGTTTTACGAATTCTGTATGTATTTCCATGTGCCTAATCAGCTTTCACATTCATCAGTAATACGGAGTGATATAAAGTTCATTAACAATCATAATAATAATAATAATGATTAATGATTCCTATGGATTGTTAGGTTTGTGTTTTATCAGAAAAATCCAGGCCTGGATTTAGAATAATCCAGACCTAGATATGGATTAATCCAGACCTGCATTTGGAATGATCCAGTCCTGGATTTGGAATGATCCAGTCCTGGATTTGGAATCATCCAGCCCTGGATTTGGAATAATCCAACCCTGGATTTGGAATAATCCAGTCCTGGATTTGGAATAATCCAGTCCTGGATTTGGAATAATCCAGTCCTGGATTTGGAATAATCCAGTCCTGGATTTGGAATAATCCAGTCCTGGATTTGGAATAATCCAGTCCTGGATTTGGAATAATCCAGTCCTGGATTTGGAATAATCCAGTCCTGGATTTGGAAAAGTCCACGCCTGGATTTGATATAATTCACTTCTGGATCTGAATAAATTGCGTCCTGGGTTTGGAATAATCCCGACCTGGATTTGGAATAATCCACTCCTGGATCGGAATAATCCAGTCCTGGATTTGGGATAAGCCAGTCCTGGATTTGGAATAAATCTGTCCTGGATTTGGAATAATCCTGTCCTGGATTTGGAATAATACTGTCCTGGATTTGGAATAATCCCGTCCTGGATTTGGAATAATCCCGTCCTGGATTTGGAATAATCCACTCCTGGATCGGAATAATCCAGTCCTGGATTTGGGATAAGCCAGTCCTGGGTTTGGAATAAATCTGTCCTGGATTTGGAATAATCCTGTCTTGGATTTGGACTAATCCTGTCCTTGATTTGGAATAATACTGTCTTGGATTTGGACTAATCCTGTCCTTGATTTGGAATAAATCTGTCCTGGATTTGGAATAATCCTGTCCTGGATTTGGAATAATACTGTCCTGGATTTGGAATAATACTGTCTTGGATTTGGACTAATCCTGTCCTGGATTTGGAATAAATCTGTCCTGGATTTGGAATAATCATGTCCTGGATTTGGAATAATACTGTCCTGGATTTGGAATAATACTGTCCTGGAATTGGAATAATACTGTCTTGGATTTGGACTAATCCTGTCCTGGATTTGGAATAATACTGTCCTGGATTTGGAACAATACTGTCCTGGATTTGGAAAAATACTGTCCTGAATTTGGACTAATTCAGTCCTGGATTTGGGATAATTCAGTCCTGGATTTGGACTAATCCTGTCCTGGATTTGGAATAATACTGTCCTGGATTTGGAATAATACTGTCCTGGATTTGGAATAATCCTGTCCTGGATTTGAGATAATCCAGTCCTGGAATGATCCGGGTCGAGGGATTTTGGGTCTGAGCGATGTCATGGTGGACTTAGAATAATTCTTGTCTAGGGGGATTCAAAAAATTCCAGGTCTGGGGGAATTTATTAATGTTACAGGGGATTTGGAATAATTCGGGCCAAGGGGGCGGTCCTCTTTTATAGTTGGAGGAACGATTTCTATATTTCTCTATCTTTCGGTCTCTATATTTCTACAACTTTATTATTGTCTGGGATTAGTTATGACATTGATTTTCCATTCGTAGTTGCAGACCATTCTCAGAGGCATAAGGTCATACTCAAAGTCATGCCACGGTGACTTCATCGTTCTTCTAACGAACTTCACCGCAGGCAGTTTATTTGGGTCTTTGAAACTTGGTGAAATTTCAACTTCGACGTATGTCCTTTGGATATGTGTTGCCGCCTTCGATACTGCAGTATACTGGCGCGCTTGTTGTGACTCCCGTTCTCCAGCTCTTCTCCACCATACTCTTAGAAACTTTGATCGCATCTCTGAAACTTCCGTGCTTTCCCAACTGTTATATGCTCCTTCTGGTCTTGATGAAGATTCACGAATCAAGAGTATTCTACTAGTTCCTACAGAAAACTATTATACTCAGAGAAATGGTAATAAGTTTTGCAAATATTTACCATCCATTAACCCATGCAACTATTTTAATTTTCAACAAATTATTTTTTCTAAAACCAGGAATTGTCCAAAATTTCAACAACAAAATTTTGTTGAAAGAAATAAATCCCCAATGGTTTTCTCTCTGAATAAATCGCCATATTTAAGGTGGAGAAAAATGCACAAATTTGTAAATCATTTTATTTTAGGCTATCTAGAAAAACTAGATACTATTTTCACAGGCCAAATTATTTTTTATTTCGTAGTCAAGCAGTGTATATTTTTCTTTAGGTTCTTTAGGTTCTTTTCTTTATAAGGTAAACGGCCCAGTTTGTGACACCTTTAGAGCAGCGAGGTCGATTTTCTGTTATTTACAGATGCGTGATATTGTTAAAGTGAAAATGAACGTTTTCAATACGTGCATTAAAACCTTCTGAAACAGATTAGACTATTCTTCAAAGGCAAAATGTTGAGAATATTAATAAAAACATTACTTAAATATTGCTTGTCTACTGCCGGGGTTCCTGACCCTGCAGAACCACTCATGTCGTAGCTTGTGACCCTCGCATGTACCGGGTTTGTGACACTGAGGCCGTAGGTCCTGACCCCCGTGTGTACCGGGTTTCTGACACCTATCCAGGTTTTTCGAACTCCTATTTGGAAAAAATATCGATAATTAAATGAAAACGAAACCATGATAACGTTAAATGTTGAAATTTATACAGTATTCAATCCTAACCTAATTTTCAGCAACTAGTAAAAATCGTAAATATTGAGAGGGTCAGCAACCGCGTCAATAACCACAATTACGTTGGGAGTTATTGACCCTTTGAGTTTACGGGAAAAACTAATCAATAGCTTAAGTATTCTATTTCTTGTCGATAAAGCTAATTATTGTGATCATTTTCATATAATTGTTATTTTGTATTATACTTACTTAAGAATAGAAACGATCAAATACGCGACCGATGCACCTAGTGAGCTCCGTCTAGGAATGGCGGTTCGAATTCACTGAGACGCAATACCACGGCTTTCACCGGTGAAATGTATTTCTAAATAATTTGTTACAAAATTTGTTTATTGCAGAAAAAAAACTATTAAAAAAGCTCTTTAATTTGGCGATAATAAGGTTAAAATTCGACGTAAATTACATTTATGACAGTGTAAAATAGCTATCGGGGGTCACAAACCGAGGCAGGGTCACAAACAGGGCCTTAATACCAGCGACTGAATGAGTGAAATATTCTCGAGCAGATATTAGTAATTTTAATCTTACTTCCTTCTACCAATACTAACTCTTATTATCCCTTATCCCTTTTGAGGCATTCAACTATTTTCATTTTTAACAAATTAATGTTGAACTTTTTTTCTAAAACTAAAAACTGTCCAAAATTCTAACCATATACACAAAAAAAAAAAATTGTTGAAACAAAAATATCTTATATACGAATTTCCAAACAATTTTATTTTAGATCACCTAGAAAAGCTAGACACTTTTTTCACAGTCCAAATTATTCTTTGTTTCATGGCTAAGCGCCCATATTATTCTTTACAACACCAGCAGCAAAATAAGTAAAATATTCTCACGCGAATATCCAGCAATTAAAATCTTACTTCCTTTCTACCAAAAACTAACTCTTATTTATACAGATTTCTGAGCTTCTCAGCCACATCGATACATTTATTTTTTTGATATCCCTTCCGAACCCTTCGACTATTTTCATTTATAACAAATTATTGTTGCATTTTTTTCTATAACTAGAAATTGTCCAAAATTCAAACCATACACAAAAAAAAATATTGTTGAAACAAAAATATCTCATATACGAATTTCTAAATAATTTTTTTTTAGACCACCTAGAAGAGCTAGACACTTTTTCCACAGTCTAAATTATTCTTTGTTTTATGGCCAAGCGCCCATATTATTCTTTACAACACCAGCAGCAAAATAAGTAAAATATTCTCACGCGAATATCCAGCAATTTAAATCTTACTTCCTTTCTACCAAAACTAACTCTTATTTATACAGATTTCTGAGGTTCTCAGCCAAATCGATACATTTATTTTTTTGTTATCCCTTCAGAACCCTTCGACTATTTTCATTTATAACAAATTATTGTTGCATTTTTTTCTATAACTAGAAATTGTCCAAAATTCTAACCATACACACAAAAAAAAATATTGTTGAAACAAAAATATCTCATATACGAATTTCTAAATAATTTTTTTTAGACCACCTAGAAAAGCTAGACACTTTTTCCACAGTCCAAATTATTCTTTGTTTCATGGCCAAGCGCCCATATTTTTCTTTCCAACACCAGCAGCAAAATAAGTAAAATATTCTCACGCGAATATCCAGCAATTAAAATCTTACTTCCTTTCTACCAAAAACTAACTCTTATTTATACAGATTTCTGAGCTTCTCAGCCACATCGATACATTTATTTTTTTGATATCCCTTCCGAACCCTTCGATTATTTTCATTTATAACAAATTATTGTTGCATTTTTTTATAACTAGAAATTGTCCAAAATTCTAGCCATATACACAAACAAAAATATTGTTGAAACAAAAATATCTTATATACGAATTTCCAAACAATTTTATTTTAGATCACCTAGAAAAGCTAGACACTTTTTTCACAGTCCAAATTATTCTTTGCTTCATGGCTAAGCGCCCATATTATTCTTTACAACACCAGCAGCAAAATAAGTAAAATATTCTCACGCGAATATCCAGCAATGTAAATCTTACTTCCTTTCTACCAAAAACAAACTCTTATTTATACAGATTTCTGAGCTTCTCAGCCAAATCGATACATTTATTTTTTTGTTATCCCTTCCGAACCCTTCGACTATTTTCATTTATAACAAATTATTGTTGCATTTTTTTTATAACTAGAAATTGTCCAAAATTCTAGCCATACACACACAAAAAAATATTGTTGAAACAAAAATATCTCATGTACGAATTTCTAAATAATTTTTTTTTAGACCACCTAGAAAAGCTAGACACTTTTTCCACAGTCCAAATTATTCTTTGTTTCATGGCCAAGCGCCCATATTTTTCTTTCCAACACCAGTAGCAAAATAAGTAAAATATTCTCACGCGAATATCCAGCAATGTAAATCTTACTTCCTTTCTACCAAAAACTAACTCTTATTTATACAGATTTCTGAGCTTCTCAGCCACATCGATACATTTATTTTTTTGTTATCCCTTCAGAACCCTTCGACTATTTTCATTTATAACAAATTATTGTTGCATTTTTTTCTATAACTAGAAATTGTCCAAAATTCAAACCATACACAAAAAAAAATATTGTTGAAACAAAAATATCTCATATACGAATTTCTAAATAATTTTTTTTTAGACCACCTAGAAAAGCTGGACACTTTTTCCACAGTCCAAATTATTCTTTGTTTCATGGCCAAGCGCTCATATTTTTCTTTACAGCACCAGCAGCAGAATAAGTAAAATATTCTCACGCGAATATCCAGCAATCGAAATCTTACTTCCTTTCTACCAAAACTAACTCTTATTTATACAGATTTCCGAGCTTCTCAGCCAAATCGATACATTTATTTTTTTGTTACCCCTTCCGAACCCTTCGACTATTCTCATTTATAACAAATTATTGTTGCATTTTTTTTCTATAACTAGAAATTTTATTTTAGACTACCTAGAAAAGCTAGACACTTTTTCCACAGTCCAAATTATTCTTTGTTTCATAGCCAAGCGCTCACATTTTTCTTTACAACACCAGCAGCAGAATAAGTAAAATATTCTCACGCGAATATCCAGCAATTTAAATCTTACTTCCTTTCTACGAAAACTAACTCTTATTTATACAGATTTCTGAGCTTCTCAGCCACATCGATACATTTCTTTATTTTTTTTTGTTTTTTGTTATCCCTTCCAAAGCGCCCGTAGTCTATCTACTCGCAGCTTTCGCCATTTCTCTTCACATTCTCACGTGCGAACGCGGCAAAACTTTCGCTCCTTCAATCTGACTTTTTCATCGCTAGCGATCGTCGCCACTCGAGGTTCAATTCCTCGTTCCGGGGGAATACCCGGAGCCATAGTACAAAAACGAGAAAAGCCAGCGAGGGAAGCTTCCCGGTGAAGAACGCCGTGGGGATGGATTATGAGAAAAGTTTATCCTCCGTGAGCACAGCGGAGATAGTACGTCGGTCCGGGTTCGGGTCATGGACTTTCTCTCTCTTTCTTTATCTCACCATCTCTCTCTCTCTCTCTCACTCTTTCTCTCAGCTTCAGCACAGTTGGCTACGGAGTCGAGAGCACAGAATCCCTTGTCAAGTGTTCGTAACTGTACTCGAAGCTGTACGCGCCACGACGAGAGACGAGCGACGACTACTCGCTTGCGGTTTCTGATTCACTGAAGTACACACAGAGGAGACAAGGAAGAAGAGGTTTGCGATGCATAGAACTCTCTGCACTGAGAGTTGAAGCTCATTCTGTGATTTTATAGTGATACCAAGTTTGACGAATGTCGAGATGCTCGCCACGTTTGGATCTCGACCGCAGCTCGACTTTCCTGTATTACGATATGAAACGTCTCGTGACTGACTGAAAGCACATAGAGGCTTAATGATGCAAACGTATACAAATTTTCAGGTTTAAGATCGAATCGAAAAAAAAAATCTTTTGGCAATCATATTCGAGGTGACAGGAACATTTATTATTTTATATTAATAATCATGATGCTGGAACGTCATTGAAAAATTAGGGAAGACGAATTGTCGGAAAAGTTCTTTTTTTTTGTCGTGTGAAATAAATTCGATGATTTTTGAAAAATAATATCGGTCTTTTTTTCATCGTAATTTTTTATTTATTTTTTACATTTTATTTTATTTATTATTTTTATATTATTTATATTATTACATTTATTATTATATTTTATATTATTTTATTTATTATTTATTATTTTAATATTTTTATTTATTTTTACATTTTATTTTTTATTGTAAGGCTTAAAAATTGATTTAATACATTTATAAAATTACAAAGACAATTCTATGTATAGGAATTTTGTGTAGAAAAACTTATTGATAAAAGTACAAAAATGTCTACGTACATTTATCTGTGTATAAAACAGAGAATAAATTCACCAGCCATAGCGAATCAGACATACCAAGTTAAAAAATCAAAGCGATAACTTTGGCGTTTAACCTGTTGTGTCTGTACCACCATGACACACATAAACGTCTATTTTAGCCATTCACATACTTCACATTCACTAGTATGCAGGTTTTCATAGCCAACGAACGATTATCGGGCGTGATAGTGGCTCATTCGGATCGACTGCGATACTCCAACTTTTTTTATTCTCACGCCAGGCTTATTTTTGTTTTCTTTTATTATTTTCGTTTGATGGTTGGCATCATATATTTATATATATATATGTATACAAGGACGCTTCACTGATCCATTCGATCATTACTGAACTTGAATTGCGCGCTCAGTATATGACGAGGGGTGGGGGTATATAAAATGAGAAGATGGAGATATCGCGCTTAGATTTGCAGCAAGGCCGAAACCCCGAATCAGGTAGGACTTTCCGGGCTTGAGGGCCCATGAGGGTAACGAAATAATCCTGGCTTGGGGCCCCATGACATATTTGGAAAAAATCCGGGCTTGGGGACCCATGACAAATTGAGAAAAAATCCGGGCTTGGGGCCCCATGATAGATTTAGAAAAAATCCTGGCTTGGGGCCCCATGACAGACTTAGAAAAAATCCGGGCTTGGGGCCCCATGACAGATTTAGAACAAAATCCGGGTTTGGGGACCCATGACAGATTTAGAAAAAATCCTGGCTTGGGGCCCCATGACAGACTTAGAAAAAATCCGAGCTTGGGGCCCCATGACAGATTTTTTTTAAATCCTGGCTTGGGGCCCCATGACGGACTTAGAAAAAATCCGGGTTTGGGGACCGATGACAGATTTAGAAAAAAGTCGGGCTTGGGGCCCCATGACAGATTTAGAAAAAATCCGGGCTTCGGGTCCCATGACACATTTAGAACAAAATCCGGACTTTTCCGTTCCTGTTTCTAGTACAAATCTGACATGGGTCAGATTTAGAAAAAATCTAGGCTTGGGGACCCATGACAGACTTAAAAAAAATCCAGGTTTGGGACCCCATGACACATATAGAAAAAAATCTGTTTTTGGGGCGCCATGACAGATTTAGAAAGAAAATCTGAGTTTGGGGTCCCATGACAGATTTAGAACAAAATCCGGACTTGGTGCCGCATGACAGACTTAGAAAAAATCCAGGCTTGGGGCCCCATGACAGATTTAGAAAAAATCCGGGCTTGTGACCCAATAACAGATTTAGAAAAAAATCCGGGTTTGGGGCCCCATGACAGACTTAGAAAAAATCCTGGCTTGGGGCCCCATGACAGATTTACAAAAAATCCTGGCTTGGGGCTCCATCACAGGTTTAGAAAAAATCCGGGCTTGGGGACCCATGACAGATTTAGAAAATATCTGGTTTGGGCCCCCATGACAGACTTTTAAAAAATCCGGGCTTGGGGCCCCATGACAGACTTGAAAAAAATCGGGGCTTGGGGCCCCATTACGGACTTAGAAAAAATCCTGACTTGGAGGCCCCTCAGCCATTTAGAAAAAAATCCGGGCTTGGGGTCCTATGACAGATTTAGAAAAAATCCTGGCTTGGGGGCCCATTTGGGACTTACAAAAAATCTAGCCTGGGGGGCCTTTTTCTCATAGAATACCCTATATATCCTCCACAGAGGCGGTGGCGGCGATGACGGTGGTGATGATGGTGGTGGCGAAGGCGTCGAGATTTTTTTATAAAATAGAAGAATACACAAGGCCGCTTCATTGGTCCATTCGATCATTACTGAACTTGAAATAGCGGTAATCCACAGTGGAACTCGAGAGGGGATTGCGCGCTGGTATATGACGAGGGGGTGGGTTATATAAAGCGAGAGGGTGTAGATATCGCGCTTGGATTTGCAGCAAGGCCGAAGCCCCGGATCGAGCGGAGGCCGGTAGCCTCAGCCTGGCTGCTGCTGCTGCTGCTGCTGCTGCTACTGCTGCATCCTAGCGAATGGGCAAGCGGGTGAACGGGCGACAGGGGTTGCGCCGAGGCTGGTGGCACTGACACGCCGACCTACATACCGGCCATTGTGCTACACTCTATCCCATTACGTCATCCGATGCGACTCTGCCGATGTCGAATTCTGATTCGTTGGCGAATGGATTCTCGGTCTCTCCTCCCCCTATATATGGCTTAATTCATAGAATCTGGCTCCTCGAGATATGCGGCTGCGGATATAATTACATTTTCTTTTTACATTGGAATATTGTTGTTGTGAGTAATTAACGAAGTTTCGCAGCCTCAGACGAGCAAATAACAGCCACACTTTTAATAGGATTTTAAAAATTATATAAGGATATACTAGAATTACCATTTTTTTTCATCTGTATTTTTATTATCCCTAGTCGTTAACTAGATTTCTATTCTTCGTTCTGAAATTTAACGAACAAAAAATTTTTTCGCTACAGAATAATTTTTTATAGCATACAAATTTACGTTGTGAATTAAAAGTTCCAGGAACGGATATTCATATTTTACAACTACATTGAAAAAATTCTTCTTTTTCAAAAATTATTTTTTTTTATTTCGGAAAAATTTGATCAGCAATTTTTTTATTCATGAAAGTACATTTCTATTCTTCGTTGTGAAATTTCACGAACAAAAATTTTTTTTCGGTAGTAAAAAATTTTTGTAGTCCAGTCATACAAATTTACGTTATGAATTAAAAGTTTCAGGAACGGATATCCATATTTTACAACTGAATGCCAACCAGACAAATTTGCTACGTTATAAAAAATTGTTCTTTTTCAAAAAGTAATTTTTTTTTATTTTGGAAGGATTTGATGAACTATTTTTTTATTCATGAAAGTAAACTATTATTGAATGTTTAAAAGCCCTTAACAGATTATTAAATATTAATATTTTCCTATCAAATTTCTTACACAATTAGCTGTTTGTAACTGGATGAAAATCAATTTTGCTTTCTCATAATTTAAGTCAGACTAATTTGCTACGTTATAAAAAATTGTTCTTTTTCAAAAAGTAATTTTTTTTTCTTATTTTGGAAGAATTTGATGAACCATTTTTTCATTCATGAAAGTAAACTATTATTGAATTTTTAAAAGCCCTTAACAGATTATTCAATATTAATATTTTCCTATCAAATTTCTTACACAATTAGCTATTTGTAACTAGATGAAAATCAATTTTGCTTTCTCATAATTTAAGTCAGACTAATTTGCTACGTTATAAAAAATTGTTCTTTTTCAAAAAGTAATTTTTTTTTCTTATTTTGGAAGAATTTGATGAACCATTTTTTTTATTCGTGGAAGTAAACTATTATTGAATTTTTATAAGCCCTTAACAGATTATTAAATATTAATATTTTCCTATCAAATTTCTTACACAATTAGCTATTTGTAACTGGATAGAAATCAATTTTGCTTTCTCATAAGTTAAGTTTAATTTTCATGAAAAAAAAGCTCCAAATTTCCATAATTTTTTTTTTTTGTAATAACAAACGCCCTCTTAAGTGCTTGAGGCCAATATTTACATTACCTTTGCCTATTAAAAGACAGATTGAAAAATAACACATCTTTCTTAACCAAAAAAAAAGGAAAAAAAAACCTTAAGCCATAATTTCTCATTGTGATTCCAGCAAGAAAGGAACATAAAACCAGCCCACGATCTAAACACCGTAACCTCATGATCGTTACCGTGGCTATTGCCAGTTCCATTGATAGCGTCGAAGAGCTCGACGTAGACCCACGAACCGTACATAATGGTCACTCATTCCGTTGTATTGTACGATCCCGGACTCTTAAAAAAGAGTCTTTTCCCAACAATGCGGAATATCCAAGTACCCTTAACCCAAAACCACACACCCTTTTCCCTTCATTCTTTTTTTCTCACATCAAACCAGGTAGTGACTTTTAAACAACACTAAAAAAAAAGACTTTATTTCCTCCAGCACGTGATTTCCTTCATAAATTCCATCGCATGGTCCAGAATGCTAAATAAATGAATACAAAAATTGAAGACACCAGATAATATGCAAAAACTGCGTATTATTTAACAGTCCAACGCTTCCCTCGACTTTATTCGTTTCACAATTTTTCTTTTCCTATTATTTCCATGCAGTATATCAGAAAAGTAGAAGAGAAAATCTGACTCTCGAATCAGTAAAGTGGAAGCACCGTTGAACCCGGATGTCCATTATATATTTCATTTAATTTTGTCTGAAGCCACAACGCCCTCGTACAAAAAGAAGTCCCGCACTTAAATTTCAATCCCGCGAGCCGAAAGGAAAAGAAAGAAAATAGAAGAAAAAAAAGAAAACATGGCGGAATAACAATGCTGGTTGTGGTAGTAATAAAGGAAGTCGTCCTGGACAACTCTAACGAACCTTACTTATACAAAGGACGACGCAATTGCTGGCCATTCTTTGTCTTGCCGGTTTGGCCGTGCTGGTAGTTTTAGTCCCTCTCATCGTGGTACGCCTGATGGTGGCGCTGTTCACTCGGGCATTTCTCGCCCTTGCATCCGAGATCCAACCAGACTGGCTTTTCTGGTGTAGCTTTAGAGGAAAAGCAGACGATTTTCCAGGAGGTATACTCGGTCCAACCAGCGTTTTGAGTCAGTCGACTATGGTCCGACACATGCATTTCTACCAACGTTGAGTAGTATGAGCGCTGCGTGCCTCGTGTTTCATCTAGCCACGAGCACTCCTAGGATTGTAATTGCGAGAGCAATATGAGCTAGCATCTCGCTCTGGAAAAGCGACCAAGCCTTGACCAAACGTCTGTTCTCTGCTATCTTTTTTTTCTTTTTTTTTCTACCTCTTTCTCTGCCAGTGCATCAAAACCTTTCCTTGATATTTCAGGTATAAAAGAGAAGGGAAAATACGCAAAACCTTAAAAAAAATAACGTCTCCGACCGCTACCGCGAATCTTGTGAAAGCCCTTAAGTAATAAACTATCTCACCTCTTAGCGTTAATTAATGCGTGGTATATGTTACATTTTTCACGATATTTACATTTTCTTATCACTGCTCGGTCGGATGCAAACGATCTAATTATTAGTAATTTATCATTTATTCATGTTAATTAAAACTCTACCAGATCGACTAATGAGTTTCGGTTTGATCTGGAGTCTTATTATAGTAAAGTTCGGGCAAAATATGATAGAATTCGTGTAAAGTCAAAATATGCTAGAGTTCGGGTAGAATCAAAATATGCTAGAGTTCGGGTAGAATCAAAATATGGTAGAGTTCGAGTAGAGTCAAGATATGGTAGAGTTCGAGTAGAGTCGAATTATGGTAGAGTTCGGGTGGGGTCGAATTATGGTAGAGTTCGGATAGAGGTGAATTATGGTAGAGTTCGGATGGAGGTGAATTATGGTAGAGTTCGAGTAGAGTCGAATTATGGTAGAGTTCAGGGAGAGTCGAATTATGGTAGAGTTCAGGTAGAGTCAAAATATGGCAGAGTTCAGGTAGAGTCAAAATATGGTAGAGTTCGAGTAGAGTCGAATTACGGTAGAGTTCGGATAGAGTCGAATTATGATAGAGTTCAGGTAGAGTCGAAATATGGTAAAGATCGAGTAGAGTCGAATTACGGTAGAGTTCGGGTAGAATCGAATTATGGTAGAGTTCAGGGAGAGTAGAAATATGGTAGAGTTCAGGTAGAGTCAAAATATGGTAGAATTCAGGTAGAGTCAAAATATGGTAGAGTTCGAGTAGAGTCGAATTATGGAAGAGTTCGGGTAGAGTCGAATTATTGTAGAGTTCAGGTAGAGTCAAAATATGGCAGAGTTCAGGTACAGTCAAAATATGGTAGAGTTCGAGTAGAGTCGAATTATGGTAGAGTTCGGGTAGAGTCGAATTATGGTAGAGTTCGGGTAGAGTCGAATTATGGTAGAGTTCGGGTGGAGTTGAATTATGGTAGAGTTCGTGTAGAGTCAAAATATGGTAGAGTTCACGTAGAGTCGAATTATGGTGGAGTCCGAGTAAAGATAATTATAGTAGAATTTGAGTAGATTCTTTTATTATAGAATAAAGATATTTTATTGTAGAATAAATATAAATATACGATTGTGTCTGTAAAATTGTCACCAGATGAAATAAATAAAAGTGTTTTCCGATTTTGGATAGACTTAAGCAACTGATTGAAGAAACCCATTGCGAATCAACTAAATTTTGTTCTTATTACAAGAACGGTATACTTTGTTATATTGACAACAACGATTTGTGCTTAAATATATATAAATTGACATTGTCTTTGTTGAATATTCCGAAGTGAGGGCATAGAGACAATAGACGTACTGGGAAGGAATCACTTCAAAGTTCAGCGAGGGAACGAGTAAACAAATTATTCCGACAAACTGATCGCATTGTGCCGCGCAAGCGGCACAATCGGCGTCCCGGAAGACGCTATGTAAAGCAACACGAATGAAAGAGGAGGCAATGGCGGAGAATATTGGCGCTAGAATACAAAAGTACAACAACGAAACGCGCAGAACGTCCACGTGTGTTGTAGACAAACTCTGTTAAAGTGTCGCTCTTGTAGTTCGCCCGAGCTTTATGTACAAATGAGCCACGGAGTCTCTAATTCAAAGCGGTACTCGCTGATGGTTCGAGGCAATGCCGGAGGGGCAACTTCCTTCAGATGGTGGATTAAACATTTAATTGCCCACCG
This sequence comes from Ephialtes manifestator, assembly GCA_963970395.1. Classification (NCBI taxonomy): domain Eukaryota; kingdom Metazoa; phylum Arthropoda; class Insecta; order Hymenoptera; family Ichneumonidae; genus Ephialtes; species Ephialtes manifestator. The sequence continues at coordinate 34,412,072 of OZ019972.1, forward strand.
AGCATTTCATCGCGCAAACGTTAAGCCGCGAGGGATTATTCAAGCGCAAAGTTTTGTTTAGTGCGTACGCGTATTCATCCACGTGATTTTAAACATTTTGAATACTAATGCGTGAAATATCTTTAGCATTGTGGGTATTGTTGTTTTATTATTTTTAGTTTCATATCTAAGCTTTTATCCGGTTAAAGAAATTTTTTCTTTGTTATGGTTGGTGTGAGTAAAAATTTATGATTTTTCAACGCCAATATTATAGTTAAATTATGCGAAAAATTTTCCTTTGTATTCATAGAGACTGTCTATTTTTTTCTTTTGGTCGTTCTGGGGAAGAAATTAATGTCTTTATTCGAGTATAATATGGTACTCAGATCTTATATCGTCGGAATTTTTTTGCTGTTCTTAAATATGGAAGTATTTTAGAAAATCTTTATGATTTTAATGAAAATATGAAAGTATTTTTGAAAATTTTTATGATCTTAATGGAAGTATGGAATTATTTTCGAAAATCTTTATGATTTTAATGAAAATATGAAAGTATTTTAAAAAATTGTTATGATCTTAATGTAAATATGGAAGAATTTTTTAAAATCTTTATGATTTCGATGGAAATACAAAAAATGTGGGAATTAAAACTATTTTAGGTATTAAAAAAAAAATATTGATTTCTCATCTTTGATCGTTTGGAAAATCCAGTTTATCAAATTTCCGAATTTTCAATGGCTCACAACTTTCGTCTTAGCCGATCGATTTTCAAATTTCTTTTTTCCTTCGAAAGAGCTCGCGAAGCCCAAGAGAAAGTATCGGCATCCCTCTTAACCCCTCTTCTTAATTCAACATTTAAATAAAAATCCTCATTAAATCAAATTTTTTGACTATTTTTAAAATAAAACGAATCGCTAAACAGAAATTGAAATTTCTTGTCCACATTTTCCTAACCTCTAACCAAAACCAGGTAATCGATCATCGTCATTCACATTTCATCACAAAATCCATTTTGTGCCTTGTATTTAAATGAGCTGGCGAAATATTGAACGAAATATTAATTTTCCATTCAGCAAATTTGCCACACGATCTATTATCGAGTTCATCGTTAGAAGAGCCGTTGCAGCATCGATCCTCAATTAATATTGAATAACAGTATACACGAGGCACATTATTTTCGATGGGTGCAACAAGTTGACGCAGCAATTTCTGTTAGCCGAGGCAAACGAAAGGGGGAAAACAACCCCTAACCCCACTACCCCCTCCCTTTCCACGCAGACGGCAGCGAGACAGGGGTAGCTACAGAGATGGACGAGGAGGGAGGACAGGGCAAATTTATTTCCCGTCTACGCCACTGTGTTCCACGAGTACTCTTTTTTGTCTGACGGAAAGGGGTGGAAAAGCTCTCAGGACGTGAGGGAGCTTGCTCCAACGCCATTTTCTCTTTGCCCCCTCCCCCTCCCCCCTCCTCCTCACCCCCTAGCCCCACTCTTAGCGTTCGGTCGAAAGCGACCCACGGCGCTGGATTTTCAAGCCGATGGACGTCTATATAGCGCATCGACGAGGCGGCAAACTATGGCGCCCTGGCATTTATCGTTTTTTAAATGAAAGAGATAGATCGAAACGCTTTATGGATTTCTTTCCAGTTAGAGAAAGATGAATGCCTGGGATATAAGTGAAATCCTCGTGGAGCTTTCTGCGACGAAAGTTCAGCCACGCTGTAATAAATCTTTAAAGAATTTGATGTTGTTAAGGGACGAGGAATATTAATTTTTAATAATAATAATAATTTTTCATACCAAAACTGTATCATGTACAGCGATAATTACATTTTTTTATTTCCCACATTTGACAACGTTTTTTTTGCGGGCGACGAATTTTTGTTAATTGGAGAGAAAATTTGTGGTCCACTTCTAGTATTTTTGCTTTAATTAGTTTATTTTTGCACTTGTTTTAGGCGACCCTTAATTAATTTTTTTTAAATGCTGTAAAATAAACAGAAATTTCCCGGAGACGTTTGAGGATTTTTTAAATTTTGTCGTTTTAACATTTATCGGTTTTTAAATGAAAGAGATAGATCGAAACGCTTTATGGATTTCTTTCCAGTTAGAGAAAGATGAATGCCTTGGATATAAGTGAAATCCTCGTGGTGCTTTCTGCGACGAAAGTTTAGCCACGCTGTAATAAATCTTTAAAGAATTTGATGTTTTTAAGGGACGAGGAATATTAATTTTTAACTAATAATAATAATTTGTCATATTTTTTTATACCAAAAATGTATTATACACAGCAATAATTACATTTTTTTAATTTTCCTCATTTGACAAAGATTTTTTGCGGGCGAAGAATTTTTGGTCCACTTCTAGTATTTTTGCTTTAATTAGTTTATTTTTGCACTTGTTTTAGGCGACCCTCAATTGATTTTTTTTTAATGCTGTAAAATAAACAGAAATTTCCCGGAGACGTTTGAGGATTTTTTTAAATTTTGTCGTTTTAACATTTATCGTTTTTTAAATGAAAAAGATAGATCGAAACGCTTTATGGATTTCTTTCCAGTTAGAGAAAGATGAATGCCTTGGATATAAGTGAAATCCTCGTGGTGCTTTCTGCGACGAAAGTTCAGCCACGCTGTAATAAATCTTTAAAGAATTTGATGTTTTTAAGGGACGAGGAATATTAATTTTTAATAATAATAATTTTTCATACCAAAACTGTATCATGTACAGCGATAATTACATTTTTTTATTTCCCACATTTGACAACGTTTTTTTGCGGGCGAAGAATTTTTGTTAATTGGAGAGAAAATTTGTGGTCCACTTCTAGTATTTTTGCTTTAATTAGTTTATTTTTGCACTTGTTTTAGGCGACCCTTAATTGATTTTTTTTTAAATGCTGTAAAATAAACAGAAATTTCCCGGAGACGTTTGGGGATTTTTAAAATTTTGTCGTTTTCACATTTATCGGTTTTTAAATGAAAGAGATAGATCGAAACGCTTTATGGATTTCTTTCCAGTTAGAGAAAGATGAATGCCTGGGATATAAGTGAAATCCTCGTGGCGCTTTCTGCGACAAAAGTTCAGCCACGCTGTAATAAATCTTTAAAGAATTTGATGTTTTTAAGGGACGGGGAATATTAATTTTTAATAATAATAATTTTTCATACCAAAACTGTATCATGTACAGCGATAATTACATTTTTTTATTTCCCACATTTGACAACGTTTTTTTGCGGGCGAACAATTTTTGTTAATTGGAGAGAAAATTTTTGGTCCACTTCTAGTATTTTTGCTTTAATTAGTTTATTTTTGCACTTGTTTTAGGCGACCCTTAATTAATTTTTTTTAAATGCTGTAAAATAAACAGAAATTTCCCGGAGACGTTTGGGGATTTTTTTAATTTTGGCGTTTTAACATTTATCGTTTTTTAAATGAAAGAGATAGATCGAAACGCTTTATGGATTTCTTTCCAGTTAAAGAAAGATGAATGCCTTGGATATAAGTGAAATCCTCGTGGTGCTTTCTGCGACGAAAGTTCAGCCACGCTGTAATAAATCTTTAAAGAATTTGATGTTTTTAAGGGATGAGGAATATTAATTTTTAATAATAATAATTTGTCATATTTTTTTACACCAAAAATTCATCATACACAGAAATAATTACATTTTTTTAATTTTACTCAATTGACAAAGTTTTTTGCGGGCAAATAATTTTTGGTCCACTTCTAGTATTTTTGCTTTAATTAGTTTATTTTTGCACTTGTTTTAGGCGACCCTTAATTGATTTTTTTTTAAATGCTGTAAAATAAACAGAAATTTCCCGGAGACGTTTGGGGATTTTTTAAATTTTGTCGTTTTAACATTTATCGGTTTTTAAATGAAAGAGATAGATCGAAACGCTTTATGGATTTCTTTCCAGTTAGAGAAAGATGAATGCCTTGGATATAAGTGAAATCCTCGTGGTGCTTTCTGCGACGAAAGTTCAGCCACGCTGTAATAAATCTTTAAAGAATTTGATGTTTTTAAGGGACGAGGAATATTAATTTTTAATAATAATAATTTTTCATATTTTTCTATACCAAAAATGTATCATACACAGCAATAATTACATTTTTTTTATTTTCCACATTTGACAAAGTTTTTTTGCGGGCAAATAATTTTTGGTCCACTTCTAGTATTTTTGCTTTAATTAGTTTATTTTTGCACTTGTTTTAGGCGACCCTTAATTAATTTTTTTTAAATGCTGTAAAATAAACAGAAATTTCCCGGAGACGTTTGGGGATTTTTTAAATTTTGGCGTTTTAACATTTATCGTTTTTTAAATGAAAGAGATGGATCGAAACGCTTTATAGATTTCTTTCCAGTTAGAGAAAGATGAATGCCTTGGATATAAGTGAAATCCTCGTGGTGCTTTCTGCGACGAAAGTTTAGCCACGCTGTAATAAATCTTTAAAGAATTTGATGTTTTTAAGGGATGAGGAATATTAATTTTTATAAATAATAATTTTTCATACCAAAAGTGTTTCATATATAAGCAATAATTACATTACGTTTTTTTGCCGGCGAAGATTTTGGTTAATTGGAGAGAAAATTTTTGGTCGACTTCTACTATTTTTGCTTTAATTAGTTTATTTTTGCACTTATTTTAGGCGACGTTAAATTGATTTTTTTTTAAATGCTGTAAAATAAACAGTAATTTCCCGGAGACTTTAAGGAATAAAAAAATTGGTCGTTTTAACAGATGATTTTTAATAATAATAATTTCTCATATTTTCTTATACCAAAAATGTATCAAACACAGCAATAATTACATTTTTTTAATTTTCCCTATTTGACAAAGTTTTTTTGCGGGCGAAAAATTTTTGGTCCACTTCTCGTATTTTTGCTTTAATTAGTTTATTTTTGCACTTGTTTTAGGCGACCCTAAATTGATTTTTTTTTTAATGCTGTAAAATAAACAGAAATTTCCCGGAGACTTTAAGGAATAAAAAAATTGGTCGTCTTAACAGATGATTTTTAATAATAATAATTTCTCATATTTTCTTATACCAAAAATGTATCATACACAGCAATAATTACATTTTTTTAATTTTCCCTATTTGACAACGTTTTTTTTGCGGGCGAAGAATTTTTGGTCCACTTTTAGTATTTTTGCTTTAATTAGTTTACTTTTACACTTGTTTTAGGTGACCCTAAAATGATTTTTTTTTTAATGCTTTAAAATAAACAGAAAGTTTCCGGAGAGGTTTGGGGATTATTTATGTTTATTATTATTATTATTTAATAATGATACATAATTTTTTAAATTACTATATACAACAGCAAAAATTTTTTATTTTCTCACTTTTAACAAATTTTTTTTTGCGCGCGAAGAATTCACCAGGAATATGGATTTTTAATAATAATAATTTTCTAATATTTTTCTAAATCAGTACAAATAACAACTTCCTGTCGTAATAAATGTCTTGTAGTAAAAACTAAATCTTACATTTCCCCACTTTAAAAAAAAATTTCTTACTCCGAATTTTTGTTAATTCTACAGAAAATTCTTGATCCTCTTCTAGTATTTTATCTTCATTCAATTTAACAAATTACTTTTGCATTTGTTTTACGCGACTGTAAAATGACAATAAAAATGCTGGAAAATAAACAAAAAGTTCTTGGAGACGTTTAAATAAATTTAAAAAAATTTAATATCGTCGTTTTTAAAAGATATAGACCGAAACACTTTATGGATTTCTTCCAGTTAAAGAAAGACGAATGTCTGGGATATAAGTGAAATTCTCGTGGTGCTTTCTACGACAAAAGTTTAGCTCCCGTTTTCCCGATCGCCTCATCGCGAAAAAATCGGAGGAAGAGGAAGAATGAAGCGAATACCATTGGGGTAGCGAAACCTTCGTAACAAACTGAGCTAAAAATGCTTTTTACGTTGATCGCCTCGGCTAAAGAGTCGCCGAGACTTTTACAGCAGAATAGAAAAACGCTACTTTCACATCCGGCAAAATAAATGGTCCAACAATTTTACGATCTGTCTGCGAAATATTGATGGCAGGAAAGCTGCATTTTTTCCCTCTTTGCAATTGTTTTTTTTTTTTTTTTTTTCGATACTGAATGGTTCGGGTTTTACTGGTTTTCTGTAAGGCACGAGTGTAAACGTGTGCTCGGTATTTTTTTTTACAACATTTTTCGTAATGTAACCGAAAGAGCGTGGGTCCCGAAATTGAGTAAAGGGAAGTAAAAATGCTTTTAGCGTTATAGACTTTATTTTTTGTTGTTGGTATATCTGGTTTTTCAGAGATGTTTCAGGAAAATGTGATACAAGATATTTTTTAGAGTGCTACTTTATTACACTTACTTAATTGAACCGCAATGGATTTTATTTTTGCCCTGACAAAAACACCAGATATTTTTTAATCATTCGTATAGCGAAAAAAAATTGTACTGACGTTTCAATAATTTACCAAGTTTTTATAACTGTTGGTAAAAAATGTTGAAAAAATTAAATTTTTGAATAATACCTTTAAAATATTCTAAATTTTTTTTTTAATATTCTACACCTTAAACAGTATTATTAATATGTTAATAATTTCTGGTACATTTATAGTGTAAAGTATTAGTAAAAAAAAATTCCTCTCTCCGATGGATATTTCTTTTTATCAATATTTTAATAAATGCCATTAATATAACATTAAATATAATAAAACATTATTTTCTTTTAGGCTACCTTAAAAAAAGTAGACATTTTTGCAAAAGCGCAAAATACTATTTATTTTATAGCTCAACAGAATATAATTTTTTTCTTCTAATATTATTAGCTAAACAAGTGAAATATCCTCGAATTAATATTAACGTTAAAAAAATATCATTAAAAAATATTAATTTTTTTTATGTTGTTAAAAAGAATATTTGTATTATATTGATAGCGAAAAATTAAATACTATCGTATCGTCTTGTACAATAAATAATTTTTGAAATTTTTATAATACTTTTGTGAATGACAAATACTTATAAAATCCAAAAATATCCTGTCATACGAAATGGGTAACGGTTCGAAAATAGGAATGATGCCATTCAATATTTTCGATATGCTGCCAATGAATTTCTCGCGAAAGGTGCGATGAAAGCGTGTGGGACGGTGTGACCTAGAGGGGTAGAGGAAAAGGGGTGGCACAAAAGGTTAATATGATATAAATGTGGGGAGGCTGTCGATATCTGGCGGCGGGCTTGGCGACACATGCGACTGGCATTCTGAGTTACCAATCCAGCCACATAACCAACAAATCAACAACGTTATGCCGGAAAAAGAGTTAGAAAAATTATTTAAAAAATCTTTTACTATTTCAACAGAAGATTTTGACATTCCATTAAAATTTGTATAGATTCTACAAGTATTTAAAAAATCTTTATATTTTTTTCTTATCAATCATAATATTTTATTATAAAGACAATATGAAACTAATTTTTTCGTAATTAAAATTTTGTTTTTATTAATTCGAATAAATTGAATTATAATCAGCGTCTATAATAATTTATTAATAAAAATAATAAATTTAAATAAACAGTAATAAATAATAAAAATTAAAAACAATTTTATTTTTATAAAGACTATTCTTATTTATTCCGACGAAATTATTCGGTGCTCACACTTAATGTAATATAACGCAAAAAAAATTGCAAACTCAAAATTTCTTGCACAAATATTAATCCAAATTTAAAAACGTCTCTCGATGAATATTTATTTGACCCAATTTTCAAAAATCCATCATACCCATTAATGTAATTAACTAACAAAAATATATAAATATAAATATAAATATAAATATAAATATAAATATAAATATAAATATAAATATAAATATAAATATAAATATAAATATAAATATAAATATAAATATAAATATAAATATAAATATAAATATAAATATAAATATAAATATAAATATAAATATAAATATAAATATAAATATAAATATAAATATAAATATAAATATAAATATAAATATAAATATAAATATAAATATAAATATAAATATAAATATAAATATAAATATAAATATAAATATAAATATAAATATAAATATAAATATAAATATAAATATAAATATAAATATAAATATAAATATAAATATAAATATAAATATAAATATAAATATAAATATAAATATAAATATAAATATAAATATAAATATAAATATAAATATAAATATAAATATAAATATAAATATAAATATAAATATAAATATAAATATAAATATAAATATAAATATAAATATAAATATAAATATAAATATAAATATAAATATAAATATAAACATAAATATAAAAAATTCTACATGCATGTAAATAGCAGCTACATTTTTTTTTTCTCAAAGAATTTGACCCAGCTAACTGTAATAGCAGAAACTGCAGTCAACTTCGATTTAACCCTTAGACAGAGCCGCGTGCTCGCCTTCACTAAACCACCAGCCGATGCCCTATATTTACGATGGGTTTACAAGCTTGCGAAGTGGCTCACTCACTTTCTCCATCTCTCTCGCTCTTTCTAGATGTGTGCAAACTAATAAATAATGAAAAAAAAAAAGTGGTAGATACTAGAGTAAACAGGGCATGACGGAAAGACAGGAAAGGGTGGAGGGGGGAGAGAGGCAAAGGGGGTGGGTTTGCTCAGCGCGATAAAGAAAAAAAAAATTAATAGACCACGATGAGACTCGGCTTAGATGCTTATTGGTGCATCCACCTGCAGGCCAACGGACACAATATTTATATATATATATATTTATGTATATATATATATATATATACACATAAGCGAAGCACTCGGTGATTGCTCCGCTTCGTGCCAGTATCGGAAATTATTATTCAGTACGCTGGACTCATGCAAGAAATAAGTTAGCAAAAGTTTTAATCATCTTAAGCTCCGCAGAGGCGACCAATGCGCTTGCTCCTCTTTTTCCACGTCGCTCGAACCCTCGTCGAGGGCACAAGTTCGTAATTATCATCAATATTATCGTTGGGCAGGCACAAAGCATCGAGTGAAGCCACAGGGTATTTTATTCTGCTATGTTTGGCACTTCTGTTTGCCTGTCTTTAACTAATCTTACATAAATCAAGATACTAACGCTGCAATCGGATAAATGTAAATTAATTATGAAAATTTTATGGATCTTGGAAATGGGAAACTTTGTGATGGAAAATTGGAGAAGCATTTGTCAAATATGGCGGATTTGTGTCACTCAAAATGTGAATTTAATTAATGGTTTTATTAACTGGAGATTTTTTATTATAATATTGTATAATGTATTTTATAAGCTTTTGTAATAATGAATTAAATAATTTTTTTTCGAAGGTTCCAATAAATATATATATTTCCAAAATTTTAGTTAATATCATTTTTTATTCTCGCTTAAGGAAACCCGATGTTTAATTTCCGGTCATTTCTTAACTTTTTTTCGGAATACATAAGAGTCATTTTCTGTCAAATCAGCCATTACAATTTTGAAAAACTTTTTTTTACCACTCCACTTTTTTTTTTGCCTCGACTAATTTTTCTGAAGATTAAGATGATTTAAAAATGCTTATTTTTAATACTTCATTGAATAATTTTTATTAAAATGTTCAAATTTATTAAAATAATGGTTATTATTTAAAAAATTATGTTTAAAATAATTATTTTAACTATCTTACTTTCCCAAAAATTTCAGAATCTATATTTTATTTATATTATTTATTAGTAAATCTAGTTGGAAAGAAAATGTGAGTTATGAAAAAATGCAGAAATAAAACGTCAAACAGCTATGGAAGCAAATAACAGGAATGAAGAAAAGTGTATACAACGGAAACATGCGGGTATTATATTATACCGTGAAACTTGTGTATGCCAAGCACGATTTTAGTTCATCCTTTTTCATGTTTTTATTTTTTTTTTTTTTTTGCAGCAAGCGCTTTAAATTGGGTACCACAATGGCTGCATACGTATAAGCAGGAAACGTTACCTCGATGAAGATATATGAGAGAAAGTCGGAAAAAAGGTGGTTCCTCTAAACGAGAAATTGTTGTAACAATAGAATAATTTATCTGCACCAAAGGCTTTCCCCCTTTATCGTATTTACGATATTATTGTTGCTAGGGATGCCTTTATATGCCATGTACGAAGCAAGGAGAGGCAAGCCAAGTCCGAGGCAAGTTAATTATCGGAATTTCATCCGCGGTGCCTTTTGAAATGTCCTGCTCCGCTTTGTCTACGATAATTCCCCAAAGGTCCTGTACAGGTAAACTCCATTATTCCCATTAGCGAATACAATGCTGGATATATAACGAAAGTCACGAGGCGTAAGGGTAAATTAAATTACCTCAAAGGGGATCCTCGACTCAGTCACTTCCGGTTAAGAGATGCAAATTTCCTGGAGCGACTGTTTGTTGATAAAAATTTATTTACCACTGTTGGTATTAATAACAATTTTCATACAAATATAACAATATATTTTTATAATTTTTTTTTTTCGAGCTCTTAATTTTTTGTAAATTTTGAACTCTTTGTGAATTAAATTACTCAATGTGGGCCTCCGATTTAGTCACTTCCGGTTGCGAAATGGAAATTAATTATTCATTATTAATATCCATTTTTTTTCACAAATATACAAATTAATTTTTATGGCATTTTTCTGGAGGGTTTGATTTTTTTTAAATTTGAAGTCTTTCTCGGAGAATTTGTCGGTTGTAAAAATATCCCGCCAGCGGTGATGTCAAAGTATACAATATGGGAGCTCAGACTATAGTCTGAGCTAGTATATGCTAAAGTCCCGGAGAGGTTAAAGTAGTTAAAGAGCCAAAGTGCCTGTAGTTATGGTACAGCTAAAGACCAATGTTAATATTTCGAAGTGCCAAAATTCCCCAGCGGCTGAAGCCCGGAGAGAATGAGATCTTAGAGTGACTAGCGTCACGGAGTAACTGAACATTCGAGTGTCTAATGTCCTGGAGTGGCTAACGTCACGTAATCACTAATGGCCCGGAATGGGTGAACAAAAAACGGCTGAAATCACGGAAATGCTAAAATCACGGAATTGTTAAAATTACGGAATTGCTAAAATTATGGAATTGCTGAAATTACGGAATTACAAAAATTACGGAATTGCTAAAATTACGGAATTGCTAAAAATAAGGAACTGCTAAAATTACGGAATTGCTAAAATCACGGAGTTGGTAAAATTACGGAATTGCTAAAATCACAGAATTGCTACGGTCACGGAATTGGTAAAATTACGGAATTGCTAAAATCACGTTATTGTTAAAATCACGGAATTGCTACGGTCACGGAATTGGTAAAATTACGGAATTGCTAAAATCACGTTATTGTTAAAATCACGGAAGTGTTAAAATCACGGAATTGTTAAAATCACGGAATTACTAAAATCACGGAATTACTAAAATCACGGAATTACTAAAATCACGAAATTGCTAAAATCACGGAATTACAAAAATTACGGAATGGCTAAAATCACAGAATTGCTGAAATCGCGGAATTGTTAAAATTACTGAATTGTTAAAATCACGGAATTGCTAAAATCACGGGATTGTTAAAATCACAGAATTTCTAAAATCACGGAATTGCTATAATAACCGAATTACTAAACTCACGGAATAGCTATAACCACGGCATGACTACGTTCACGGAATAGCGAAAATCGCAGAATTACTAAAATCATGGAATAGCTGACATCACGGAATGGCTAAAGTCACGGAATAGCTAAAATCACAGAATGGCTAAAATGATGAACCGGCTAAAATCACGGAGTGGCTAAAACCACGGACCGGCTAAAATTACAGAATGTCTAAACTGACGCTGTGATAAAATACGACAAATGGCTAAAATCACGGAGTGGAAAGAATCGCGGCTTTGTTAAGGGCCCCGACTGGCTACAGACACTTTTTCATAAAATGGTGACGATTTGATGACAACCGTTTACTATTCTGGGAGCTAAAAAAAATTGTCTTTCCGTCTCAATCCATGACAGCTAAACGTGCAGATCTTCGAAATGTCACGACGACACATTCACCCCTGGGAAGTGGCACGCGCGCTCACAAGCGATAAATTAAACGTGCACACGTGAAGAATTTAAAAACGGTCCTGTCTGCTCGGTTGTTGCACGGAGTATAGCAGCCGGCTGGAATATATTCGATAACGTATTCATGTCCTGAGGTCTGGCTACGTACAACCGCGTGTTGCGAAGGGGTGAATGCTTAAGTGAAGCTGGGGACTAGGGTGAAGAGTTTCGATCAGAGTGTCGGAAAAGTGATTTTCCGAATCGTCGGATTAAAGGGGCACAGACTGATAGAAATGCGCAAGGTACGAATCCCTAAAGAATTTTAAAAAATGAATGCAAATTGCCAAAATAAAAACGTTACCAAACCTACATAGAAATTTTTTAAAAATGAATTCAGAATGTTGCATTTTGCAAAAATAATTACGATCAATAAATACTAAATTCGCTGTTTATGAAAATTTGATAAATTTTTTTGTGATGAAAACCAGTCTAAAATTTTTATTCATTCGTGGCCTCGTTATAGATAATAAAGTTGATATTTACATTTACATATAAAAAGCCGATACGTTTTTTGCTCATTCGACGAAAAAAACGTACATTATTGCATGCAATTGAAAAATGTCAGGTATGATAGCGACTTTCAATTAAAACCGTTTTTAATTAAAATACAAGTGAAGCTTTTGGTTAACACAATGAAAAAAAAGATAATAATAATGTAAAAGCTTTTACCCCTCAGCTTCGAGTTTATAGTGAAAGCCAACTACGTAATTACAGTACACGTCTATAAAAGGGACTGTGAATGAGATTTTTACAATCAGCGTGCATAATTGCAAAATGGTAGTTTTTAATGTCGATTGTTAAATTAAACATACATCTGGTCGAAAAAAAAAGTTTAATTATATTTCGATTAAATATGCATTGAGATAAAAATCCAAGAAATTTACAGAACCATCAAAAGTACACGGATCTATTTGAAATGGCATAAAAAAGTTCTTTTAAAAAGATCTGGAAATGCAATTTCAGTTTACTTGAGGCAGTTCAGAATTTCGATTTGTCAGCGATCACCTTACAATTAACGCGCAGTATCTTCTGACCAGACGGCAATTCATTCCGGTTGTGCTGCGGAGGAAATGCGCCAATCCGGCTTAGGATTATCGGCGAGAGACGTGACCACGAATTCGAGTTTCCGGTGTAGCGAACAAGCTCCGAACGTTGGAAAGGAATTGGCGTGGGGACGTCGGTTCGATAAAACATCTGCTACCCCATAAACATAAAACTATATATTTTAACCATAAAAACATTGACTTAACGTTTAAAAATAGACAAAACGAGTAGTTAGTACCACTGAGGATTAAATTTCACCCAAGTTTAATGTCTCGTATCCTGAAATTTATAATTATAGTATTTGACCACAAAAGCATCGCTTTATTTGGTTATATACTAAAATGACTATATTTTGCCGGGACATTTTTTTATTCTGTTGCTGTGTATAGCGCAAACTTTTAAAAGCCGCCACCAGCAGCGCCACCAGTCTTTATGCACATACCGAACACAACTGGTTTTAATTATGTTTACAACTAATAAAGTTCATAGTAATTGAATTGAAAGTTATTGCACAGTTAATAATAAAATTATAGGCACCTATAAATTCATCCTGTGGTGCATAGCAAAGAGTACTAAAAGTGGCCGCAGCAGCGCCACCAGTATTTATGCACATAAGGAATAAAACTGGTTTTAATTATCGTTATCGCTCGTAAAGTTCGTAGTAATTGAATATGAAGTTATTGCACAATTAATAATCAAATTATAGACGCCTATAAATTTATGTAACAGGTGCCAAAAACTGCCACAGTAGCGCCACCAGTTCTTGTGCACATATCGAATACAAATTAGTTTAATTATGCTTACAACTCAAGGTTTACAGTAATTAAATTTATAGTTATTGCACATTAACAGTAAAATAAAAGACGACTATAAATCCATGATACTGTGCATAGAAAAAGCTACCAAAAGTCGCCACAGCAGCGTCACCAGCACTTGTGCAAATACTGAATACAACTGATTTTAATTATGCTTACAACTCATAAAGTTTACACTAATTAAATTTATAGATATTACACATTAATAGTAGAATAAAAAACGACTATAAATCCATGATATTGTGCATAGAAAAAGCTATCAAAAGCTGCCACAGCAGCGCCACAGGTACTTGTGCAAATATCGATTATAGCTGATTTTAATTATGCTTACAACTCATAAAATTTATAGTAATTAAATTTATAGTTATTGCACATTAATAGTAAAATAAAAGACGACTATAAATCCATGATACTGTGCATAGAAAAAGCTACCAAAAGTCGCCACAGCAGCGCCACCAGCACTTGTGCAAATACTGAATACAACTGATTTTAATTATGCTTACAACTTATAAAGTTTACAGTAATTAAATTTATAGTTATTGCACATTAATAGTAAAATAAAAGACGACTATAAATCCATGCTACTGTGCATAGAAAAAGCTACCAAAAGCTGCCACAGCAGCGCCACCAGTACTTGTGCAAATATCGAATACAACTGATTTTAATTATGCTTACAACTCATAAAGTTTATAGTAATTAAATTTATAGTTATTGCACATTAATAGTAGAATAAAAAACGACTATAAATCCATGATACTGTGCATACAAAAAGCTATCAAAAGCTGCCACAGCAGCGCCACAGGTACTTGTGCAAATATCGATTATAGCTGATTTTAATTATGCTTACAACTCATAAAGTTTATAGTAATTAAATGTATAGTTATTGCACATTAATAGTAAAATAAAAGACGACTATAAATCCATGACACTGTGCATAGAAAAAGCTACCAAAAGTCGCCACAGCAGCGCCACCAGCACTTGTGCAAATACTGAATACAACCAATTTTAATTATGCTTACAACTTATAAAGTTTACAGTAATTAAATTTATAGTTATTGCACATTAATAGTAAAATAAAAGACGACTATAAATCCATGCTACTGTGCATAGAAAAAGCTACCAAAAGCTGCCACAGCAACGCCACAGGTACTTGTGCAAATATCGATTATAGCTGATTTTAATTATGCTTACAACTCATAAAGTTTATAGTAATTAAATTTATAGTTATTGCACATTAATAGTAATATAAAAGACGACTATAAATCCATGCTACTGTGCATAGAAAAAGCTACCAAAAGACGCCACAGCAGCGCCACCAGTACTTGTGCAAATACCGAATACAACTGATTTTAATTATGCTTACAACTCATAAAGTTTACAGTAATTAAATTTATAGTTATTGCACATTAATAGTAATATAAAAGATGACTATAAATCCATGCTACTGTGCATAGAAAAAGCTACCAAAAGCCTCCACAGCAGCGCCACCAATACTCGTGCAAATACTAAATACAACTGATTTTAATTATGCTTACAACTCAAAAAGTTTACAGTAATTAAATGTATAGTTATTGCACATTAATAGTAGAATAAAAGACGAGTATAAATCCATGCTACTGTGCATAGAAAAAGCTACCAAAAGCTGCCACAGCAGCGCCACCAGTACTTGTGCAAATATCGAATACAACTGATTTTAATTATGCTTACAACTCACAAACTTTACAGTAATTGAATTAAAGGTTATTGCACAATTAATAATAAATTGATGCACGTCATATCACGAAATAAAAAAAATATTTGGTTAAATATGCGCCAGCCGATTAATTGGTTAGACCAAATAAGTTCATTGTAATACAACCAATTACTTGGTTGGCTAATTTGGATTAGCCAACCAAGTTATTGGTCTAATCAATTACTCCATGGGCGCATTTTTAACTAAGTCTTTTTTTTTGCTATATACATGAAAAAAAAGTTCGTAGCAAAAGTGTTTTTTTTTTAATGCATAGCAAAAGCTACCAAAATTCGTTACCAGTTTCTGTGCGCAAACAGGCTTAGAATAACTCAAGCTTACATATTAATAAACAACCCATTTGTCTCAAAAAATGATCTCACACAATTTGTTTTACTGTCACAAATATGACAGTTGACGTAAAATTTATGTAGCATCTGTCAGGAGTTGAAAAATATTACACTACCAACGAGAGATGGTTAGATGTAAATGAGACTTACTACCACAATAAAGACTAGACTATTCCAGCGACTGTTTCCATAACGTTGTGCGCACACACGAAGTATATAACAAATGTAGACATAGCGAGGGTGACGCATCAGAAAGTGTCGGTTGGGTACACTCCTTAACATCTACATGAAGCCACGAGTGAATTAATGAAAGCTTTTGTGAAGGGAGTGACAGTCGTGTCCTGTCCGTTTCTCCAACAAGGAAACGACAGGAAAACAGGTGGTGGAGCTATTTCTACTGCTGCTGGTTTGCCTTCCCCTTCGGCTCAATGCTCGTATTCTCTCTTCTCCATTTCCTTTCCTCTCATGGGGGCATCTCAGAGCATTTGTTTCCTTCTATTCAACCCTCACTTGGTCTCTGTATTCCATACCAAGAATCAAGGGGAGTACAAATGCTTCTGGTGGTAAGTTGAAGGTGGAAGGAAACAGATTAAGCCGAGCAAACAGTCTAAACAAAAACATAAAGCTGCGATGAGGTAGTCTAAACATTTGTGAATTCATGGTGTTGCATTTTGCAAAAAAAATTCAAACTGATCTATCTCACGATCCAGAAACAAACTAACGTATCTCAAATATTATTATTGACCTGACGTAGCAGGTTCAAGCATTGAGAATTCAAATTTATTATGACAGCAGTCAGCTTCTGGCGATGTGAAGTTTGCAGAATTAATTAGGAGACAAAAACATTCCTTCGATCACAAAACCGTAATTGAACTAATTATAATTAATTGAAATTAGACATTAGTTAATCACCTTCATCGAGTTAGGCCTTTTCAGAATGTCTTCCAAGTTACTTGAGTTCAATAACGATATTTGAAATAAGTTTGTTTTTTTCTGAATAATGAGATACGAAAATGTGATAAATTTTGTTGGAATAAAAACCTGTCGAATGAATAAAAATTTTTGATTCATTCGTGGCCTCGTTATGAATAATGAAGCGCTAGCTAATTTTTAAATTTCCATACATTTTTAGAGCCGACAGAAAAACAGGTGTTGGTGTTATTTCTACTGCTGCTGGTTTGCCTTCCCCTTCGGCTCAATGCTCGTATTCTCTCTTCTCCATTTCCTTTCCTCTCATGGGGGCATCTCAGAGCATTTGTTTCCTTCTATTCAACCCTCACTTGGTCTCTGTATTCCATACCAAGAATCAAGGGGAGTACAAATGCTTCTGGTGGTAAGTTGAAGGTGGAAGGAAACAGATTAAGCCGAGCAAACAGTTTAAACAAAAACAAAAAGCTGCGGTGAGGTAGTCTAAACATTTGTAAATTCAGGGTGTTTTGCAAAAAAAATTCAAACTGTCCTATCTCAGAATCCAGAAACAAGCTAACGTGTCTCAAATATTATTATTAATCTGACGTAACTCGGAAGGCATTCTAAAAAGACCTAACTCAATTCAAGCATTGAGAATTACAATTTATTATGTCAGAAGTCAGCTTCTGGCGTATGTGAAGTTTGCAGCATTAATTGGGAGACAAAACCATTCCTTTGATCACAAAACCGTAATTGAACCAATTGTGATTAATTGAAATTAGACAGTAGTTAATCACCTTCATCAAGTTAGGCCTTTTCAGAATGCCTTCCGAGTTACGTGAGTTCAATAACGATATTTGAGATAAGTTTGTTTGTTTCTAAATCGTGAGATGAATCAGTTTGGAATTGTTTACGAAATTTTTATAAATTTTGTTGTGGCAAAACCTGTCTAAAATTTTGATTCATTCGTGGCCTCATTGTGGATAATGAAGCGCTAGCTAATTTTTAAATTTCCATACATTTTTAGAGCCGACAGAAAAACAGGTGTTGGTGTAATTTCTACTGCTGCTGGTTTGCCTTCCCCTTCGGCTCAATGCTCGTATTCTCTCTTCTCCATTTCCTTTCCTCTCATGGGGGCATCTCAGAGCATTTGTTTCCTTTTATTCAACCCTCACTTGGTGTCTGTATTCCATACCAAGAATCAAGGGGAGTACAAATGGTGGTAAGTTGAAGGTGGAAGGAAACAGATTAAGCCGAGCAAACAGTCTAAACAAAAACATAAAGCTGCGGTGAGGTAGTCTAAAAATTTGTAAACTCATGGTGTTGCATTTTGCAAAAAATTCCAATCTGACCTATCTCACGATCCAGAAACAAATTAACGTATCTCAAATATTATTATCGACCTGACGCAACTCGGAAAGCATTCTGAAAAGACCTAATTCAATTCAAGCATTGAGAATTACAATTTATTATGTCAGAAGTCAGCTTCTGGCGTATGTGAAGTTTGCAGCATTAATTGGGAGACAAAAAGATTCCTTTGATCACAAAACCGTAATTGAACCAATTGTAAGTAATTGAAATTAGACAGTAGTTAATCACCTTCATCAAGTTAGGCCTTTTCAGAATGCCTTCCGAGTTACTTGAGTTCAATAACGATATTTGAGATAAGTTTGTTTGTTTCTGAATAGTGAGATGAATGAGTTTGGAATTGAACGTTGAAATACTAAAATCGCTGGTTACGAAAATGTGATAAATTTTGTTGGAATAAAAACCTGTCGAATGAATAAAAAATTTTGATTCATTCGTGGCCTCGTTATGGATAATGAAGCGCTAGCTAATTTTTAAATTTCCATACATTTTTAGAGCCGGCTGAAAAACAGGTGTTGGTGCTATTTCTACTGCTGCTGGTTAGCCTTCCCCTTCGGCTCAATGCTCTTATTCTCCCTTCTCCATTTCCTTTTCTCTCATGGGGGCATCTCAGAGCATTTGTTTCCTTCTATTCAACCTTCACTTGGTGTCTATATTCCATACCAAGAATCAAGGGGAGTACAAATGGTGGTAAGTTGAAGGTGGAAGGAAACAGATTAAGCCCAGCAAACAGTCTAAACAAAAACATAAAGCTGCGGTGAGGTAGTCTAAAAATTTGTAAACTCATGGTGTTGCATTTTGCAAAAAATTCCAATCTGACCTATCTCACGATCCAGAAACAAACTAACGTATCTCAAATATTATTATCGACCTGACGTAACTCGGAAAGCTTTCTGAAAAGACCTAACTTAATTCAAGCATCGAGAATGTAAATTTATTATGATAACAGTCAGCATTTGACGTATGTGAAGTTTGCAGCATTAATTGGGAGACAAAAACATTTCTTCGATCGCAAAACCGTGATTAAACCAATTATGATTAATTGAAATTAGACAGTAGTTAATCACCTTCATCGAGTTAGGCCTAGAATGCCTTCCGAGTTACGTCAGTTCAATAACGATATTTGAGATAAGTTTGTTTCTGAATCGTGAGATCAGTCCGTTTGGAATTGAACGTTGAAATACTAAAATTGCTAGTTACGAAAATTTGATAAATTTTGTTGTGGCAAAAACCTGTCTAAAATTTTGATTCATTCGTGACCTCGTTATGGATAATAAAGCGTTAGCTGATTTTTTATTTTCCATCCATTTTTAGACACGACTGGAAAACAGGTGTTGGTGCTATTTCTACTGCTGCTGGTTTGCCCTCTCTTCCAGCTCAATGCTTTTATCCAACATCCCTCTTTTCCTTTCCTCTCACGGGGCATCTCAGTGCATTTGTTTCCTTCTATTCACCCCTCACTCGGTCTCTGTATTCTGTACCAAGAATCAAGGGGAGTACAAACGCTTCTGGTGGAAGGTTTGGAGGTGGAAGGAAACAGGTTAAGCCGAGCAAACAGTCCAAACAGAAGCATAAAGCTGCGGCGAGGTAGTTTAGGGTGTCCCAACCCTCGAGAACCAACAGCATCCACATCGAGCGTATCTTGCGTCGAGCTACTACCCCTTTCGACCACGATTTCATCCCCCTCCTTGTTTGGTTGCTTCAGCCACTGTCACCCTCTTCCATCTTCCTTCAGTTGCGGCCACCCTTTGCTCTTTTCCTACTGTTACCAAACCCTGTTTCCTTATACAGGCTCAGACCTCCCACTCCAACCCCTTCTTGTGGTGCAACCCCTTACACGCTTTTGCTTGTGCTGTCGTTTCTGGCGTGCTAAATTTCGAGCTCGTCTACAGGCGTTACTTCTCCAATCCCAACAGCGATCGGCAATAACATCCTTCTTTCACTGCTAGGAAGCTCATTCTTTGTCTGTTCTTTGCCCAGTCCGTATATTTTTCTTCTTCAGGTAGTACATAGACTTCTGGGGCATATATGTGGTTTGCCTGCTGTATACCCTATTGCACGTATGTGGATGGATAGTTTGTACTTCCGTTGCAGAGAAGGCTGACTCCTCTTGTAAAAGGTATTGGAATACCGAACACTTTTTTTATGGAGCACTCACAAGATGTGATGGGAATGAAAGTGGGTACAGCGGGATTTTCGTTTAGGCTGTGGATATAAAAAAAAGAGCAGAACCAAGCTTGAACGTGCTGGAATTAACCAACATGTTTGTTAAAGTCGTATCGGCTTTTGTGTTACCTCCCCGACCGTCTTCTGTTTCCCAATCCCGAAAGCCTTTTGTTTCTCCGGTTTCGTACGTCAACATTTAGGTCCCGTGGAGCCCCAGGGGAACCCTTCTGCCTTCAGGAATCCTGCTATCACTGAGTATTTCCTTATTCGTCGGACTCCCTTAATCTCACGGAATCTTCCTATCGCTCGGAATCCTCATATCCTCAAAACCCTTCTATCTTTCGGAACCCTCAAATCTTCAGGAACTCGCTATGCCTCGCGGTCCTTCTATCCCTCGGGACTCCTCTAACCCTCGGTGCCCCCTATCCCTCGGGACTCCTCTAACCCTCGGTGCCCCCCTATCCCTCGGAACTCCTCTAACCCTCGGGGCTCCTCTAACCCTCGGGGCCCCTCTAGCCCTCGGGACCTCTCTATCCCTCGGGACTCCTTTATCCCTCGGGACTCCTCTAACCCTCGGGACATCTTTAACCCTCGGTCCTCGGTCGGGGCCCCTTTATCCCTCGGTGCTCCTCTATCCTTCGGTGCCCCTCTATCCCACGGGACTCCTCTATCTCTCGGTGCCCCTCTACCCCTCGGTACCTCTCTATCTCTCGAGACCCCGCTATTCCTTGGGACCACTCTATCCCTCGGTACCCCTCTATCCCTCGGTACACCTCTATCCCTCGGTACCCCTCTATCTCTCGGGACTCCGCTATGCCTTGAGACCCCTCTATCCCTCGGAGCCCCTTATACCTCAGTGCTCCTCTATCCCTCGGAGTCGCCTGTCTCTCGATGCCCCCCTATCTTTCGGTGCCCCCTTTTCCTCGAGCCCTCAGATCCCCTCTATCTCTCGGAACCCCTCTTGCAACTCCATTCCTCGGTACCCCTCTATCCCTGGGGACCCGTATATTCCTCGGGTCCCCTTTATTCCTCGGGACCCCTTTATTCCTCGGGTCCCCTTTATTTCTCGGGTCCCCTTTATTCTTCGGGACCCCATTATCCCTCAGGACCCCCTATCCTGTGGGTATCGCTATTTTTTGGAACTCTCTATCCCTCTGAACCTCATATCCCTTGGTACTCCATATTTCTTAAGCCCCCCGTGTCCCTCGAACCCACTCTTCGCTCAAAACCCTCTCTATTCCTCGTGATCTCGTATAACTTCATCCTATTTGAAAAAAAATTTACGATAATTCTTATTTATTCCCAATCGCTTTGGGAATTCTGGTTTACTATGTAGATTAGAAATGTGTATTATTCCTAATGTAAATAAAGAAGGAAAGTCGCTACATTTACCGAAAGAATAAAACGGAATACGATGGTAAATGTGGTCGAAAAATATTGCATCAATATTTCACGGGGAATTCCCACGTGGCATAAATATACTATCGATTCGGATTCTTCGCTCATTCAACGTTCGACGTTTTACATTCTTTGCGCTGTTCCCAGAGGATTCCCGACGTTTCTCGTGGTCTCCGGTCCCGCATACTGCTTCAAGGTGGAACGGATCGTATCTTGAAACCCTTCGCTTCCGAACCACCGAGAACCCCCACATCTATCCCCTCGGTGATCACTGATCAGCAATTCCACTATCACCCGACTTTTTATTGCCAGTTCTAGGATCTCACGTACACCACTACTATAGACTTCACGTTCAGCAACGACTGTGCACAACATATATTTTCCTCCGTTCACCCGTCACCACCAACCCTGGTGCATCGTACGTTTTCCTTCAGAAAATAACACGTAAAATGTGAGATATAAGAACGAAAGAGTCTAGACTCTTTAAGACTGCAAAAAGGAACTGGTAGAAATTCTTGCTGGATTTATGCTAATTTTCTACCACTCGCTTTCAAATAGTTTTATTTTCTCTTTCATAATATCCTGTTCCCTATTTTTATACGAATAATTTGATTAAGACATAAATTTTTTAGTTTGATTTTTTAAAAATTAATTTATTCTTTAATCTACATTTAAAAGTTTACTTTAATAACGAGATAACAGAAAGGAGGTCACAGGGTTTGTAAAATAAATACAACTCGAATTTTATTTCTTTTTAACTCCGGAAAATTCCACTCTGGCGATTTTTTTATTGCATACATAGTAATTTGTAAATTTTACAAATCTATAAAAAAATTGCCTTTTTTTTGGAAATTAAATGTCTGCTTATTCTGTAATAAAATTAATGATTCCTAAAGTTTTTAATAAAATGTCATTAAAATTAATATGACAGTATAACTGTTATACTGGAAAATTTTGTTCATGTGACTTATAGTTTTTGAGATAAATTGAATAGATTCAGCGTTTTCTAAAATAATTGATTAACAAATGTAGAAAAAAATTGTATTTGTTAAATCTGGTTGTAGAGAAAAGTGGCTGAATTGACAGAAGACCTAGTTTCACAGATGCGACGGTTATGAAAGCGAAGAAAGTGCAATTCTTACGAAAGCAAGGTAGCATTGCGGAATAATTGAAGCTCCGGTCGTTCATGTGCAGGGGCCGTCACGGAGATTGCTAAGGAAGTCGTAAACGAAGTCCATTCGCGAGAGGTATGTAGCTGTAAACTCGGGTAGGACGCCAAGGACGATAAGACGCAAGAGGCCGTACGTGCAACGCTGCAGTTTACTGGCAAGGAGTGCAGGTCTCGTACCGGTCAGCCAGCGACTTCACCAGAGAGGCTACGGTGACGTGGCGTCACTGTTTACGAGCTCACGGCATACCAACTCCTACTCCAGTCTCAAAGTCGACGTATCGTATCGGCGAGGAAATGACCCAAGTCCGATGCTTCGTTGAGTCGTACTACTTACGAGAGACTGCTCGAGTTCTGAGTGTCACTTTTGCGTGCAGATTGACATGCAGCCTAAGGTTTGTCGATACTTTTCAAATGCTTTCCACTTCAGCAATAAATCCTTTGATGGACAGGACCTTTTCCACTGGTTTTTTAAATTAAATAATGGATTGGAATAAAAATAGAGCAAAATTTATAGCTCAGAAAAATAATATTAATAAATTCTTGCACAAAATTTAAATAAAGGATGTATTTCTAATGGAATTTCACTATTCCCGATCTCACGTCATACCATCTCCTACTCGAGTCTTAAAGTCGCCGTATCGTATCAGTGAGGAAATGACCCAAGTCCGATGCTTCGTTGAGTCGTACTACTTACGAGAGACTGCTCGAGTTCTGAGTGTCACTTTTGCGTGCAGATTGACATGCAGCCTAAGGCTTGTCGATACTTTTCAAATGCTTTCCACTTCAGCAATAAATCCTTTAATGGACAGGATCTTTTCCACTGGTTTGTTTTTGTTAAATAATGGATTGGAATAAAAATAGAGCAAAATGTACAGCTCAGAAAAATTCATCTTCTTTCATTTTTTGACATGTGAATATCAAAAAATAATATTAATAAATTCTTGCATAAAATTACAATAAAGGATGTATTTCTAATGGAATTTCACTATTCCCGAGCTTACGTCATACCAACTCCTACTCCAGTCTCAAAGTCGACGTATCGTATCGGCGAGGAAATGACCCAAGTCCGATACTTCGTTGAGTCGTACTACTTACGAGAGATTGTTCGAGTTCTGAGTGTCACTTTTGCGTGCAGATTGACATGCAGCCTAAGGCTTGTCGATACTTTTCAAATGCTTTCCATTTCAGCAATAAATCCTTTAATGGACAGGACCTTTTCCACTGGTTTGTTTTTGTTAAATAATGGATTGGAATAAAAATAGAGCAAAATTTACAGCTCAGAAAAATAACATTAATAAATTCTTGCATAAAATTTAAATAAAGGATGTATTTCTAATGGAATTTCACTATTCCCGATTTCACGTTATACCATCCCCTACTCGAGTCTTAAAGTCGACGTATCGTATCAGTGAGGAAATGACCCAAGTCCGATGCTTCGTTGAGTCGTACTACTTACGAGAGACTGCTCGAGTTCTGAGTGTCACTTTTGCGTGCAGATTGACATGCAGCCTAAGGTTTGTCGATACTTTTCAAATGCTTTCCACTTCAGCAATAAATCCTTTAATGGACAGGATCTTTTCCACTGGTTTGTTTTTGTTAAATAATGGATTGGAATAAAAATAGAGCAAAATGTACAGCTCAGAAAAATTCATCTTCTTTCATTTTTTGACATGTGAATATCAAAAAATAATATTAATAAATTCTTGCATAAAATTACAATAAAGGATGTATTTCTAATGGAATTTCACTATTCCCGAGCTTACGTCATACCAACTCCTACTCCAGTCTCAAAGTCGACGTATCGTATCGGCGAGGAAATGACCCAAGTCCGATACTTCGTTGAGTCGTACTACTTACGAGAGACTGCTCGAGTTCTGAGTGTCACTTTTGCGTGCAGATTGACATGCAGCCTAAGGCTTGTCGATACTTTTCAAATGCTTTCCATTTCAGCGATAAATCCTTTAATGGACAGGACCTTTTCCACTGATTTTTTTTTGTTAAATAATGGATTGGAATAAAAATAGAGTAAAATTTACAGCTCAGAAAAATTCATCTTCTTTTATTTTTTGACATGTGAATGTCAAAATATATTTCTAATGGAATTTAAAAAATTTCTACTTCAACAATAAACCTTTTAATGGACTGGACCTTTTCCACTGATTTTTTATTTTTTTTTTATTGTTTAATATTGGTTTGGAACAAAAAAAATAATAAATTGCAGCTCAGAAAAAATTACTTTTTTTACATTTTTTAAAATATGTAAATGTGTCTTTTTTGTATTAAATTAGAATGAAGGTTGAATTTCTAATGGAATTCCACTGTTCACGAGCTCACGGCACACTAACTTTTACTGCAGTCTTAAAGTCTACGTATCGTATCAGCGCGAAATTCACTCAAGTCCGACGCTTCGTTGACTCGTACTACTTGTGAGTTATTGCTCGAGATCCAAGCGTCACATTTGCGTGCAAATTGAGATGTAGCCAAAGGCTTGTCGATAATTTTCAAATACTTTCCACTTCCGCAATAAACCCTTTAATGGTCAGTTCGTTTTCCAGTGATTTTCTTTTCTTTGTTAAATATTCTATTGGAATAAAAATATAAAAGAAAACTAGATTTAAAAAATGCCTTTCTTTTATTTATACCTGTGGGTTTGTTTGTATATTATAACATTAAAATGCTCGAAGTATTTTTAATAGAATTGCACTGTTTGTCAATGTTTTTCAAAATGTTTGGATTTCACTAAAAAAATATGTTTTGTGAGTCTCTGAATTTTAATCTAAACCCTGGCCAAAGCTATCGACTAATTGAAAAATTGTTACAATTATTATTATAGATAGAAGTATGTACATATTGAAGTATTCTTTTATTTCAATATGTGCTTCAACGTAATAAATGTAATAATTCTTCACAAAAAAAAAATATATATATATATATACACAATTGAATATAGTCCGCCGTCCACTTTTTCGCTGAATCATTCACGGAAATGAAAGAGCCCAAAACTGGGTTACGCAGCAATTGGTTAACCGAACAGAAAAATGTTTCATTCTGATACTCGCATGACAGATCCTCAATAATATTCATAAAATAAAAAATAAAATCATCAACCTGTCAAAGTAAACAAAAAGAAATTATATACATTTTTCCAAATTCCTTCTTTCATAATTAACCTAAATTAGTTTAATATTTTTAAAGATATTCATCAACTATCAAAAAACCGTCGCTGAATAAAAGTAAAATTTTTCAACTACCTTAAATATATTCTGCCACCTCGAGTCTTCACTCTTCCAAATTGCCCTTTCATCCCTTCCCCAAACTTTCCCTGCCATTCATAATTCTCCCTCTCTCTCTATTTCTTTCCTGGAGAGAAAAATTTTTCATTCTGATACTCGCATGACAGATCCTCAACAATATTCTAAAAATGAAAAATAAAAACATCAATCTGCCAGAGTAAAAAAAAGCTATATACATTTTTCCAAACTTCTTCTTTCACCATTAATCTAAATTAGTTCACATTTTAAAAAACAATCATCAACTATCAAAAAAACGTCGCTGAATAATAATAACATTTTTCAACTACCTTAAATATATTCTGCCACCTCGAGTCTTCACTCTCCCAAATTGCCCTTTCATCTCTTCCCCAAACCCTTTCCCTACCATTTATAAACTCCCTCTCACTCTATTTCTTTCCTGGAGAGAAAAAAGTTTCATTCCAAATTCATTCTAAAAAGTTTCATATTCTAAAAATGAAAAATAAAAACATCAATCTGCCAGAGTAAAAAAAATAATTATATACATTTTTCCAAACCCTTTCTGTTCACCATTAACCTAAATTAGTTAAAATTTTAAAAAACGATCATCAACTATAAAAAAAACGTCGCTGAATAATAGTAAAATTTTTCAACTACCTTAAATATATTCTGCCACCTCGAGTCTTCACTCTTCCAAATTGCCCTTTCATCTCTGCCCCAAACCCTTTCCCTGCCATTCATAATTCTACCTCTCTCTCTATTTCTTTCCTGGAGAGAAAAATTTTTCATTCTGATACTCGCATGACAGATCCTCAATAAGACTAAAAAAAATTAAAACATCAAACTATTAAAGTTAAAAAAAAAATTATATACTTTTTTCCAAACCCTTTCTGTTTATCACTAACCTAAATTAGTTAAAATAAAAAAACCAATCATCAACTATCAAAAAAACGTCGCTGAATAAAAGTAAAATTTTTCAACTACCTTAAATATATTCTGGCACCTCGAGTCTTCACTCTCCCAAATTGCCCTTTCATCCCTTATTTCCTGGGGAGAAAGATGTTTCATTCTGATACTCGCATGACAGATCCTCAATAATACTTTTAAAAAACTAAAATTGAAACTATTTAGTAAAAAAAAAAAAATTATATATATTTTTCCAAACCCTTTCTGTTCACCATTAACCTAAATTAGTTAAAATTTAAAAAAACAATCATCAACTATCAAAAAAACGTTGCTAAATAAAAGTAAAATTTTTCAACTACCTTAAATATATTCTGCCACCTCGAGTCTTCACTTTCCCAAATTGCCCTTTCATCCCTTCCCCAAACCCTTTCCCTGCCATTCATAACTCTCCTATTTTCCCTCTCTCACTCTGAAACTGACTCCAGGAGAGAGAAAACAAATGATGGATCGATGTATCAACGAGAGGTAGAGCGATGTATCGATGCATCAGTTATCGCCCAGCGTGGCTTTAGCGCTATTTCTCTGGCCTCTCTCCCAATCCTCATCTTCCCTCGCTGTACGCACCGATATTCGATATATATCGTGGCTGATATCGGAATTTCAGCCAAGTGTAGGCGTACGGAATATCCTCTATGGTATCGATCAATAGATGAGGTTTACATATACGTGTTGCACACTGTGCGATGCCATAGAAGATACAGGATATGCACTGGCAGCTATCACTGTATGAGTGGTAACGAGGTCGCAGCTGCGACACTTTCCACATCCTCCAGCGGATAGCAAACCTATATATACATATATATACAGCTGCTATATAGGCGGCAGTGCGTGAGGCAGGATATGTCGAAACGCGATTTTCGTCCTGTTTGCTTTGCTTCGCTTCTGCTAGTGGCGCGACTACTGGCGCTTGTATATCGGCTCTCACTGTCCATTAATACATATGTGTACGGATATATGTGTATCTTGTGTATACACACGAATTTCCAAGCGTTTTCATTGGCGCTATATACGTCGCCGCGACTTGCAATACGTTTGCTCAATATGTGAAAAGGGTTTTTGTTAATGCTGCTCATGTATCAACCAATAGAGCTTTGGTATATTTATCGTTGGGGTGGTTTTAACCCACCGTTTTTTTTAGTGATGTCTGAACTCGGTGGGGGATTTTAATTGCCTTGATTGTCGTTTGATCAGAATTTTTATATCAGGGTGAATGAATCCTTGGATTTGTCATTGCAATTGTGTATATCGGATTATTTAAGGTAGTCCTTGAGAATAGTATCGAGTTCGCATAAGTTTTCGAAAAATGAGAGGGAATTGCAAACACTTCTCGATAATACAAAAATCTGAAAAAAATCGTGCATATTAAAGATGTAGAAAAGATTAATTTTACATAATAATGATTCCAAAATGTTATTAACAAATTGATGAAAAATAAAATTGTTCAACAAATCTTTCGACAACCTAATTTTTTTTTTCGGTAAAAATAATTCCTTAATTTTTCTGAATACGCATGAATTTTTTCAAATTTTTTAGTTCACTTCGAATTTTGGGATTTTCCCCATGTAAAAAAACGAAAAATTCAAAGTGAATTAAAAAATTTGAAAAAATTCATGCGTATTCAGAAAAACGAAAGAATTATTTTTGTAGAAAAAAAAATTAGGTTGTTGAAAAATTTGTTGAATAATTTTATTTTTCATCAATTTTTTTAATAACATTTTGGAATTATTATGCAAAATTAATCTTTTCCACACCGTTAATATGCATGATTTTTTTTCAGATTTTTGTATTATCGAGAAGTGTTTGCAATTCCCTCTCATTTTTCGAAAACTTATGAGAACTCGATAGTATTCGAAAGGACTACCTTAAGGGATCTTTCCAATGTAAAAAAAAAATCGATTTCTTTTGTCTCATCCATTAGTATATACGGTCAAAAACATCCTCTCAAATTTAAAAAATGAAATTCGAAATACTTCGCTGGAATTACTTTATGGTCCTGGCATCGCCGATTAGTCGTAAGTACACAATTTAGGTATATGAAATTTCTACACTCGAAAATTTAAACGCGTTTTTCTCGAAACGACATTTTTCAAAACGTTGGACGTTCTCCAGGGAACAGTTTTCAAGCGATCGTTTTCAAATTTTAGGAGAATTTTCTTCACGCTACTCTCTATCGTGCTATGGAAGCTTTTTTTTTTAATCGTCCCATTTTTTTAAAAGAAAAACTGTCAGAAAAAACGGCTAAAATCGGTACTTTTTGTTCAAACCGCCGCCATTTTGTCAATTTTGATTTTAAAAAAGCACCATAGCGCGATAGCCAATCGCATACTAATTAATAATCCTTTGGGTTTTTTTTTAAGATCAAATTTGCGACCCCTAGGATATCCACCATGACGCTATCTTTTTTATCAACATTATTTTCAACAATTAAAAAAAATATTTAAGCAATAAAAATCGTCTTATAAAAAATCGTTTTCTGTCATTCATGATTACCTTAATATGTCATAAAAATTTCAGATTTATCGGAATATAGTAACCATCCGAAAAAAAATCGTGAAAATACACTATTTTTCGGGCCTTCACACTGCCACCCTTAAGATCCCTTAAGCTGCCCCTCAAATTATCCATAAAAAAATAATCGATTAAAAGAAAATTGAGATTAATTTTTTTTTGCATCGCGGTTTAATTAAAAATTAATTTTATGGGTTAAATATTTGTAGCACTTATTTTTTTAATTAGAAATAATTTACAAGTAACTTTTAATTACTAGTGCGAATTGAAGTAATTAAATTGTTGTTGAATATACAAAAATCTTTATTTTTTGAGTGTTTGTTCAATTACCAGAATCTGGTTTTCAATTTGTGCAAATTGGTTGAAATTTTAACTGCCTTAATTGTCAATTGATAATTGAAAAATTACATTTTTTTTTTGCATCGCGGATAAATTGATGATTAATTTTATGGGATAAATATTTGTTTCCCTTTATTTTTATTGAGAAATAATTTGAAGCTCGTTTTTTTTTATTAATCGTACAAATTGTTGCTAAATATACAATATTTTTTGTTTATTGAATATTCATTTAATTACCAGAAACGTCAATTTGTGCAAATGAATTGTTGGTTTTATAATTGCAATAATAAATATCGGATTATTTAAGTGTGTTGATGATTCTCGGATTAAAAATGAATGAACAAAAATGCATTATTGTTATTATTATCATATTTAAGTTTATATGGTGTTATCGTGTTTTAAGGTAGAAAATATTGATGACAAGATGAAGGTGACAGTTGCTAGACACGAAACGAAACATCTTTTTAATCCTCCTCAGCGATGGAGCCACTTTATTAGGTCGATACTTTGCTCGAGGTAAGCAATCTCCGGAGAGACATACCACCATAAGATTCTCGCACAAAATAAAAGTACAGCAAAAGATGGAAAGAAAAATAAAATTGCGGAAATGAAAAAGGAAAGCTGATAGCCGATAAAGTCTTGAGAGCTTTCACGACGAACCAGGAGGTATTGTAGCAGAAGCGGCAGCCATTGAGGTAGTACGTTTTCCCATTATCCCGACACTAGACGATCGAATGCTCCATGGAAAAAAAAAATGCTCCTTATTCTTAGCCGGATATTAATTTTAATTGACTATCTTAATACAGTAGGACAAAAAAAATCGCTGATCTTTGGAATTACAAACGTTAGCAATTCTGTATTAAATTCAAGAATTTTTTAACGATCCCATTACCTTGAATTTATTATATATTCTATTTTTTATGTCATAAATAATTTTACTAATTGCAATAATTACTTTATTACCATTGTACTAATTGTAATAATTACTTTATTACAATATTTTGGATATTTTTTGGAATTTTTTATATATTTTATTTTTAGTAAACACAAGTAAACTTTTTTTTGTCAGATGTTTGAGAAAAATGTTATTAAAAAATACATTACTTCACATTTCTTCCATTTGTTTATTATTGCCAAAACAAGGGGAAATTCAGTTTCTTTTTTACAATGATTTATATTTTGTTAGGAAAAGGTTTCGAAATTTTTATGTACAAAAGTAATGTTTATTTTTCCAGATGTATTAGTCAATAATTTTATTACAAAAACCAATACTTCTAATTTCCTGCATTTTTTTGAAAAAGTATTTATTTAATTTTTCTATGGAATCCTTTTGAATTTTTTAACAAATCAGTGGATTATTCGACAGAACAAATGATTTTTAAATCTGCAGGATCACATTTAAAAAATTCATAAGCATTTTATTACGGGATATAAAAAAATGGTTGTCCACAAAAATTTATATTAATTTTTGTGGAAAACACTTTTTTTAAAATTCTTCAATAAAATGCTTATAAATTTTTTACCTCTTGGTGGATTATTCGACAGAATAAATGATTTTCAAATCTGCAAGGCCACATTTTAAAAAATTCATCATTTTTATGTACAAAAGTAATGTTTATTTTTCCAGATGTATTAGTCAATAATTTTATTACAAAAACCAATACTTCTAATTTCCTGCATTTTTTTGAAAAAGTATTTATTTAATTTTTCTATGGAATCCTTTTGAATTTTTTAACAAATCAGTGGATTATTCGACAGAACAAATGATTTTCAAATCTGCAGGATCACATTTAAAAAATTCATAAGCATTTTATTACGGGATATAAAAAAATGGTTGTCCACAAAAATTTATATTAATTTTTGTGGAAAACACTTTTTTTAAAATTCTTCAATAAAATGCTTATAAATTTTTTACCTCTTGGTGGATTATTCGACAGAATAAATGATTTTCAAATCTGCAAGGCCACATTTTAAAAAATTCATAAACATTTTATTATGGGATTAAAAAAATTTCATAAAAATTTATATTAATTTTTTTGGGAAAGCCTTTTTTTATTTATTCAATAAAATGCGTATAAATTTTTTACCACGTTGTGTATTTGAAATAAAGCTAAATGTTTGAAAATCTACAAGTGCATCTGTTGATTAACTCCTATTTTAGATTGAATATAACTTTTAGTGAAAAAAAGTTGAAAAGCTTGGTCATGCGGCAATAAGAACGCTGCTCATGGTGGCGAAACCAGCACGTTCTCACACAACCATGTTACATAATTTCCAAAAAAATAAATTTGGGAATTAATTTTTTTTAACAATAATTTATATTGTATTAGGAAAATATTTCAAATTTTTTATGTACAAAAGTAAAATTTATTTTTCCAGATGTATTAGTCAAAAATTTCATCACCAAAACTAATACTTCAAATTTCCTGCATTTTTAACATAAATTTGTCTAAAATCCTATTTTTGTAAAATTTGTAAATAACATTCTTTGAATTTTTTACCCAACTCAGTGGATTATTCGACAAAACCAGTAGTTTTCATTATGGGATAAAAAAAGACTTCCAAAAAAATAATATTAATTTTTTTAAAATTAATTATTATTAAATTTTTTAATTATTTTAAATTAAAATTAGTATTAATTTGAAGAATTAATATCCTATTAAATCCGATTTCTGTAAAATTTGTAAATAAAATTCTCCAAATTTTTTACCAACTCAGCGGATTATTCGACAGAACCAGTAGTTTTCAAATCTGAAAGGCCACGTTTAAAAAATTCACAAAGTTCTATTATGGGATAAAAAAAGATTTTTCCAAAAAAATTAATATTAATTTTTTAAAATTAATTATTATTAATTTTTTAAATTATTTAAATTTAAAATTAATATTAATTAAAAAAATTAATATTACTTTTTTTCGAAAGTCTTTTTTTAAAATTATTCAATAAAATGCGTATAAATTTTCTTACCATGTGGTGTATTCGAAATAAAGCTAAATGTTTGAAAATCTATAAATGAATCTGTTGATTAACTCCGATTTTAGATTGAATATAACTGTTAATGAAAAAAAGTTGAAAAGCTTGGTCATGCGGCAATAAGAAAGCTGCTCGTGGTGGAGAAACCAACACGTGCTCGCACAACCGTGTTACATAATTTTCAATTAGCACACACGAGAGTTGATGGCAGGAGTAGCAAATCGGTATGACGCGTGCGCGCACGCGTCCAGCCCATTACGTAGCGCCACGTTAGCAAAGTAAAAGCTCAGCGTTGCGAAGAGCGGAAGCACTGCTGTTGCCACTGGTGGAGGTCTTTGTCGGCGTGCACCGTCGCCCAGGAGAGCATATAATTTAAATTAAATTACGAACGCAACGGCGGGTCCGGTTGTAGTCGATGCTGCTACCAACCTCGGTCCACGATCCTACGGCCTCCGGATAGATTATATAATATTCCATCAAAAGCGAACTGGTGCCGGTATCACGTACACGTGATAATATCAGACGGAGCATAAAGCAAAAAGCTAAGAAATAATTTTTTTTTTTTATTTCCACAAGTTTTTCCAAGTTTATATCTTCAAATTTTCGTTATTTATCATATTCAAATTTGAATAATGATTTAATCACTATGTAGTGTTAGTACTGAGTTTAAGAAAATCTTAATAAAAATTTTTCTATATGACGCATTTTTTTTTCGTCAGACTAGAAACTTTTTTCTTAACCGGTTTTTTCTCCGGAAAATTTTTTCATTTATTTTTTTACTTTTTTAGATGTACATTTTTTTTACTTTTTATACCTTTTTGTACTTGTAAATTGCGGAAAAATTCCAATCAAAATGATGTAAAAATAGACATTTTTTTACAGAATCGTGAAAATACGGAATTTTAAATTGGCCATGACTTTTTTTTTTAAGCTACCGATTTTCGATTTTCTTTTTTTTTTCTCGAATATAAATGGTCAGAACAAAGAAAATGGTGCTAGTGTCATTACAGTAATTGTATTTTTATGTCTGTAAGATCGCTTTGAAAAATGTTCAAAAATGTTCAATTTTAGGTGCTCCAAATTCTAAATCTATAAAAATCCATAAAACATGCAATTCTCAGCGAATTATGATTTACAATAAAGCATTTTGAAGCTTGATTCCTTGCGAAGAAATCAATCTCAATGTCGAGTCGCCATTCCACATATAAAAAAAGTTATACTCATTTTAGTAAAATCTTTAAATTATCAGCAAAAAGTAAAAAAAAAATTCTTTAGACACTAAATCGATGTATTTTATCCACTAAACCGGAAACCGCCATTAATTTCACCAAAAAATAAAAATTTCGAACAAAAAACACCTTAAAAACCCAAAATCTTCGACTCTGACAAATGGCACGTACAATATTTTTCTCTGACTTTGATGATCTTCACTTAACTACAGACAAGGACTGTCTGAGGTACAATGAGAAAAGGAGGCACTACAAAAAAAACCTACAATGAGAAAGAATCGCACAAAAACAGAATTGCAACGAGGGGAATCATCGTTGTGTAACTTTGATATCAAATATGAATTATTTTAATTATGCATTACAGAGTACCACCTCCCCCCTCCCTCTACCTTCTCTACGACTCAATACGAAATACCAAATACGCAGAAAATTTATAAATAAGGTAGCGAGGGATCAGAACATCAAAGCAACATTTTTAACAGGTTAACGAGTTTAACCGTCAACCTCAACGAGTACTTGAACAATGGGACGTCGATTCGCAGTAGTATGTATGTTACCAACAAGTACCTTTGACCTCAGAGAAGAGCAAATGCTTTATCTTCGTCATTGGAAGGATGGAAGGAAGTAGTAGCGTGATCGCGTGGTAATTGAAGGTGGTGGAGTAACGTCGACGATTGCACGAGGACATCGTGTGTAACTATGGATAGGATCGAGGGTCAGACAAACCCTTCTGTACTTTTGGTTGGTTAGCTCACGACGATTCGAGTATCTCCGTCTCTCTCTTTTTCCTCGTAGCGTTCGGAGTTCGGGAAACGGCAGAACGACCCTCTACACGAGCCCCTCATGACTTATGGATTCAGTCTGCACTCCACCGATCAAACCGTCACTCCCGTCCATACCTCATCCTTCAACCATCCCTTCTCCTTCTGATGCATGTTTCTCTAACCGTTCTCATGGCCTCTCCCGTTTGATACACCCACTCGTTTCATCCCCTTCGTACTATGAAGCTTATACTATATATCGTCTCTCAAGGTTCATCACTCTGAAATTCGGCTTTTCGATATTCTGACGCTTATAGAGAGATGGTTGCCCTTGAGAATTGTTAGAGTTTTTTTTGGATATGCTGAGTAATTATTTGTTTATTAATAAAATTAGCGGGTTGATAAGTATATAGATAGTAGAGAAATTTGGAACGGGTATGTTTGTTTGCTCTTTACTTGAGAAAATATCTTTCGCAGCAGGTACAAAAATCACTAGGACACCCACGGAAATACTCATCACTGACACACTGACACTTGCACAAACACTCAGAGACTTTTACACCCACACGTACCCTCACACTGTCACTAATAGATATTTACAGTTATTTATACAAACATTCACACAAACATTCACACAAACATTCACACAAACATTCACACAAACATTCACACAAACATTCACACAAACATTCACACAAACATTCACACAAACATTCACACAAACATTCACACAAACATTCCCACAAACATTCACACAAACATTCACACAAACATTCACACAAACATTCACACAAACATTCACACAAACATTCACACAAACATTCACACAAACATTCACACAAACATTCACACAAACATTCACACAAACATTCACACAAACATTCACACAAACATTCACACAAACATTCACACAAACATTCACACAAACATTCACACAAACATTCACACAAACATTCACACAAACATTCACACAAACATTCACACAAACATTCACACAAACATTCACACAAACATTCACACAAACATTCACACAAACATTCACACAAACATTCACACAAACATTCACACAAACATTCACACAAACATTCACACAAACATTCACACAAACATTCACACAAACATTCACACAAACATTCACACAAACATTCACACAAACATTCACACAAACATTCACACAAACATTCACACAAACATTCACACAAACATTCACACAAACATTCACACAAACATTCACACAAACATTCACACAAACATTCACACAAACATTCACACAAACATTAACACAAACATTCACACAAACATTCACACAAACATTCACACAAACATTCACACAAACATTCACACAAACATTCACACAAACATTCACACAAACATTCACACAAACATTCACACAAACATTCACACAAACATTCACACAAACATTCCCACAAACATTCCCACAAACATTCACACAAACATTCACACAAACATTCACACAAACATTCACACAAACATTCACACAAACATTCACACAAACATTCACACAAACATTCACACAAACATTCACACAAACATTCACACAAACATTCACACAAACATTCACACAAACATTCACACAAACATTCACACAAACATTCACACAAACATTCACACAAACATTCACACAAACATTCACACAAACATTCACACAAACATTCCCACAAACATTCACACAAACATTCGCACAAACATTCGCACAAACATTCACACAAACATTCACACAAACATTCAAACAAACATTCACACAAACATTCACACAAACATTCACACAAACATTCACACAAACATTCACACAAACATTCACACAAACATTCACACAAACATTCACACAAACATTCACACAAACATTCACACAAACATTCACACAAACATTCACACAAACATTCACACAAACATTCACACAAACATTCACACAAACATTCACACAAACATTCCCACAAACATTCACACAAACATTCACACAAACATTCACACAAACATTCACACAAACATTCACACAAACATTCACACAAACATTCACACAAACATTCACACAAACATTCACACAAACATTCACACAAACATTCACACAAACATTCACACAAACATTCACACAAACATTCACACAAACATTCACACAAACATTCACACAAACATTCACACAAACATTCACACAAACATTCACACAAACATTCACACAAACATTCACACAAACATTCACACAAACATTCCCACAAACATTCACACAAACATTCACACAAACATTCACACAAACATTCACACAAACATTCACACAAACATTCACACAAACATTCACACAAACATTCACACAAACATTCACACAAACATTCACACAAACATTCACACAAACATTCACACAAACATTCACACAAACATTCACACAAACATTCACACAAACATTCACACAAACATTCACACAAACATTCACACAAACATTCACACAAACATTCACACAAACATTCACACAAACATTCACACAAACATTCACACAAACATTCACACAAACATTCACACAAACATTCACACAAACATTCACGCAAACATTCACACAAACATTCACGCAAACATTCACGCAAACATTCACGCAAACATTCACGCAAACATTCACACAAACATTCACACAAACATTCACACAAACATTCACACAAACATTCACACAAACATTCACACAAACATTCACACAAACATTCACACAAACATTCACACAAACACTCACATAAACATTCACACAAACACTCATACTGACATGAAACTCAAGTGCGTCATAAAGTTCGCTAAATGACGACATAAAATCTCTTACGTAGAACAATTTTGAATGTTTTTTTATTCTTAAACTTCTCTACCGCACAACCACCAACGCCCCGATGGTTGAACTCGACACCAATTTTGTTTGCCAAGCTTCATAGGTAAACAGCCCCTATTTGTCGCGGCTGCCCTTCCCGTGGGGCCCTCGCAGCCCGCACCCGTTTATGTACCCTAGGTTGGTGCAGCCAATTTGTCTGCGCAACCCACGGAGCCACTGCACCTCGTCCCTCTGTTAACCTCGCCAGCCCTTCTTCTTACAGCACAGTACAACCACAGTAGAAAGCTACTTTGTCTACACTACGTGAAACTACTAGACACTCGGTCGAGTGACTCCGAGTGAGGACTTTAAGAACGTGGCAACCTATGCAAGTAGATGTTGCAAACTCTCGCACGACCGCTAACCCAGATAAATACTGGGTTATGCTTTTACAACAAATAACTAGGTCATTTAAATTTTCAGTACTTTTTATCTGACGTTAAATCTAGACAAACACAGAAAAAAAATAAAAGTAGAATCTTTTCATGAAAAAGTTTGGTCAAAAATGTTAATCAAGTAAATAGCAAATTCGTATTTAGATTAACTCTTTAGTTTCTAATCAAAATTTAAAAAAAAATGATTTTTTATATGCTAAATAAATTAATATAGTAAAATAATTTTTTTTATCCACAAAAACACCTAAAAAGAGTGACATTTTTTTTATTTTTCAATTTTTTTTATTATTATTTATGGAGATTTTTGAAGTAGCAAAAAGCAAAAGAGGTGGCAAAAAATTTTATCTTCAAAACCAGTGAAAGACTGTATCTAGTAACAATAAAAAAATCTATATTGAAGCTTTTATTATTATCTGAACGTCGAACCACCAACGTCAAATTTTCTTCGACCTTTTATTATTTCTATATCTGCGATGGGAGATCGAGAAAATTATTCGAAAAAGTGGAAATTGCGTGTCTGAAGAAGTATTGTCTCGGCAGCTGTGGCTTCAAATTGAAAAGACG
Organism: Ephialtes manifestator; assembly: GCA_963970395.1. Taxonomy (NCBI): domain Eukaryota; kingdom Metazoa; phylum Arthropoda; class Insecta; order Hymenoptera; family Ichneumonidae; genus Ephialtes; species Ephialtes manifestator. Next base: position 34,450,941 of record OZ019972.1, read on the forward strand.
ATTGAAGAAAAAGAACTCGAGGGCAGATTTCCAGTTACCACCGTCGGAGAGCAGAGAAGCTTCTACGATGAGAGAGGAAAATTTCTGTAAATTTGGTTTGCTAATAGACGAGGAGTGCAACGATGTGCTCGGGCATGATGTGAGGATTGACCCTCCTCAATCGTCCTTACTAACGAAAGTCCTCGAGAGTCGAGTGGGTGAAAATTCAGAACAGGATGATCGCCCTGCTAAATTAAGGCATTACCTGATCCAGGGATTGTCGTTCATTTTGAAAATGCAAATTATGTGGTATTAACCCCCAGAGATTTGAAATTATTATTAAAATTCCACATTTTACAGCAAGTGCATGCATATTAATCCGATTAAGCGTGAAATGAATAAACCTACATGCCAGACATTTTATTTAAAAAAAATAAACTGAAGATTTATAAGAATTCATTTTATAATTCTTGAATATTAATAACAATATTTTTGGCATATTTTTAATTGGAGCCAATTTTTCATTTATTTTCTAACTGCTTTAAATTTTTTCTTTAAAAAAATCCTTCAGATCCTGTCATTCATATACTTAGTTTAGTAAAAAATAAATACAAAAATTGACCTTCGCACTATTTCAAAATGAAACCGGATATTTTTTAGAACAATACTAAAAAAATGGAAGACTCAAATTTACTTCTGCTCGATTTTTTATTAAATCTGTTTATTTTTGGTATAAATAAATCACAAAATACAAAATTTATATTTTTTCCAAAAAAAATAGGGAATCAATATCCTTTGGTCAAATGCCCAAAAAGATGTGGTACTTTATAAGAAAAAATTACTTTTGTACTATTTTCAACTAAATAAGAACTTTTTAGCATAGTTGGATCACAAAATAAATATCTTTTCCAAAAAAACTAGAGAATTAATATCCTTTGGTCAAATGACCAAAAAGATGTGGTAATTTATGAGAAAAATTACTTTTATACTATTCCCAACAAAATAAGAATTTTTTAGAATAGTGGAATCAAAAAATGAATATCTTTTCCAAAAAAATAAGATCTTTTTAGAATAGTTGAATCACGAAATGAATATATTTTCCAAATAAATAAGGAATTAATATCCTTTGGTCAAATGACCAAAAAGATGTGGTACTTTATGAGAAAAATGACTTTTGTACTATTTTCAACTAAAACAGATTTTTTTAAGAATAGTTGAATCACAAAATGAATATCTTTTTAAAAAAAACTAGAGAATTAATATCCTTTAGTCAAATGACCAAAAAGATGTGATACTTGATGAGAAAAATGACTTTTTTACTATTTCCAACAAAATAAGAATTTTTTAGAATAATTGAATCAAAAAATGAATGCCTTTTCCAAAAAAATAAGATCTGTTTAGAATAGTTGAATCACAAAATGAATATCTTTTCCAAATAAATAAGGAATTAATATCCTTTGGTCAAATGACCAAAAAGATGTGGTACTTTATGAGATAAAATAACTTTTGTACTATTTCCAACAAAATCACATTTTTCTTTTGAATAGTTTTTATGACAAAATATAAATCGTCGGAATAACAAAAGAAAACTGTATTTTTCGGACTCAATTGTTATTTCAAATGTCTCAAAAATCAAGTTTCCATTTGTGTAGACAGACTATATTGTCTGTACCTAAATTTCCAATAACCCTGGAGGTCCCATATCTCGTTGGTATGAGAGGAGTATGTGAACAGTTCGAGACCTCCCACGACCCGCTAGTTCCAAGGTATATTTACTGTAGCCCACTGTGTATAGGAGTATAGAATGTTGAGTCGATACGGGTTTCCGCTTCAACTAGCCACTTTGAACTTTTCATCGCAAACGGGGAGATACGGGGAGGTCCTTTCACGTCCTTCTTCTCGTCCGAACTAGGCCAGCGCCTTCGAAATTCTTGCTCCATTTCTTTTCCTTTCTTTTTTTTCCTTCTTCCTCCTTGCCCTTTTTTTCCTCTTCATCCCTCGTCGCCATCTTTCGTGACGCAGTTTTCACTACTTTCGTATTTTGTCGTGAAGAAAAAAAAGCCCTACGGTACACAAAAATCCAGTGCGGCGTCAATGCAGCTGAGAAGCTTTACACAAACTTTCCAGTAGAGCAAGTTTGCCTGTTGACTCTCGGAAACGTATATAAAAGGGGAATGAGAAGATATATAGCATCATTTAAATGGTCCAACCCATTACAATACCAAATTAACGTCCCCGATACGGATATTTAACTTCCTACTTTAGCTTTACTAATAAATACTCGAATTAATTAATGGTCTAAGAATTTATACCGTGGAAAGTAATTTAAGTTTCGAAAACTCCTATTTTCCAATTGGAGACGCGTATTTTTTAGAATTAACTTTATTTCTTTATTTTCTTGCTTCTTCATAAAATAACAATTTAGTTCCAAGGGAAAAAATCGAGATTTTCATGTTGGGATACACAAAATTGTCTAAAATATCCAGAAAAGTGATTTTGTACGTCTGTCTGTCCGGATGTCTGTGTCTGTGGAAATTCAAATCTCTATATCTCAAGAACGGATTTATCAATCGGGTTGAAATTTGGTATGCAAGTAAAGCAGTTAGGTTTCTTTGTTTGTAATAATTTATAAAATTATTTAACGACCAGTTCAGATTTTATTGCATTTTTAGTTTTTCCAAAAAAGTCTGTGGAAGCTCTGGACGCTGCAAATTTTTAGCTATCATGATAAATAATTATTTACAAGTACCTTTATGTTAAAGAACAATTAGTGTCAAATTTGAGCAAAATCGTTAAAGAGGTTCGAATTTTACATAAGTTTGAGTTTTTTGAAAAATTAATCTTGACGCTGTAACTCACGTCAACTTCGATGAGGTGAGCTCAAATTTTGTACAGGTGTGAAGTAATATTCGACGGTGTTGAATATAAAATTTGGTAAAAATCTGTAAAGGGGTTCGAATTTTACAACAATTTGAAGTTTTTTATGTATAAATCGCTAAAATCGGTAAAGGCTTTCGAATTTTATAGAGCATTTAATTTTCATATTCATGACTGCTGAGCCTTGTGACGGTTGTTAGCAAATAAGTTCGCTCTGGTTCGACAATGAGGTTGAAAAGTTATGAAACTTATTATAAAACAATGCTGCAAAGTCGAGCCATTCTCATTGCTTCCTCGTTTCTCACTTTTCTAAAAGCTTCTTTCAGGAAGAAGCCAAAATTGGTCAACATAATTTCTTTTACAAATAGTTCTGGGAAAGGGGAAAATAAGAAAGCCCGACTTAGCTCCTTTTTTGTTGGTCTATTGCACAAAAACCAGTCTGAAAACAAGAGCTATGCGTCATTTTAATAGAAACCACCATCAAAATATTGCAAATTTATTTTTAAAAAAATGTAATCAATAAAATGTTTAGCGCAAAAAGATACAATTATATTTCCATATCAAAGAGATATAAAAATATAAAATAACCTATTGGAAAAAATGTTATTGATTTTAGTACTTTTTTCTCAGTTCTTTAATATTTTTAACACACTTACAATATGGATATTGTCACATCAACATTATAGCAATTTGCAACGAATTCACATCTTCATTCCCTTTTAATATTTGACAAAAAATTCGCAACGAGTTGACATCTTCATTTCCATTTAAAATTCGACAAACAATTCGCGACGAGTTGACATCTTCATTTGTATTGAACATATGACAAAAAATTCACGAGTTCACATCTTCATTTCCATTTAACATTTGACAAAAAATTCGCGACGATTTCACATCTTCATTTCCATTTAACATTTGATAAAAAATTCACGACGATTTCACATCTTCATTTCCATTTAACATTTGACAAAAAATTCACGACTTCACATCTTCATTACCATTTAACATTTGACAACAAATTCGCAACGATCTGACATCTTCATTTTCATTTAAAATTTGACAAAAAATTCGCAACGATTTCACATTTTCATTTCCATTTAACATTTGACAAAAACTTCACGACTTCACATCTTCATTACCATTTAACATTTGACAAAAAATTCGCAACGATCTGACATCTTCATTTTCATTTAAAATTTGACAAAAAATTCGCAACGATTTCACATTTTCATTTCCATTTAACATTTTACAAAAAATTCACGACTTGACATCTTCATTACCATTTAACATTCGACAAAAAATTCGCAACGATCTGACATTTTCATTTACAATTTGATAAAAAATTCGCAACGATTTCACATTTTCATTTCCATTTAACATTTGCCAAAAAATTTTCAACGAGTTCACATCTTCCTTTTCATTTAACATTTTTACTTAACAAAAAAATTCACATCTCTATTTCCATTTGAATATATACGCAACCGCACGTCGTATAATTAATTCTTTTATTAAGTTTTGCCGTCCGCCGTTAAATAACGGAAGTAATCAAACTTCTTGCTGGCAGAACACAACAGAAAAACGTATTTGTATTGGAGGCAATGAATATTAGAAGAAAGCTGAGAGGATAGAGAGAGAGAGAGAGAGAGAGAGAAAGAACCATGAGGTACTTCTAGTTTTTTCTCGTTGTGGTGAGATGAGGAGTGGAAAAACGTTGCCAGATACTCGTGGTAGAGAGTGGCAAAGAGAAGGACTTTGCGAAGCAAGAGGAAGCAGTGGATGAAAAGCAGGCCACGAGCAAACTGAACAGAGTCATGTACGCTGCTCTGGTGGTGCTGCTGGTGCTGCTGCTGCTCTGTGGTACTACTCTGCTCGTGCCTAATAATGCCTGTCTGGTTTACCGGGGAAAACGAACTGCGCCAAGTACATACTGAACTACCCCTATACAATTCGCGACTGACCTCACAATAGAGCACACGAAGTGCGACTAATTAATCCCGGACTGCTTACTACGTTTACCTATGCTATTTCTTCTGCTGCTCTAATCTACGTGGCAACGGCTGTGCACACATCAGAAATCGATTAAGGACGTCAGAGTTCTTTGCACTAGTTAAATCAGTGGTAAATTTTAATAGCATGTTTTCTACTTTTGTTCAATAAGTAACAGAGTCAAGAATAATTTGTATCGTAAGCAAAAATTGACATTTATTCAATGAGAATTAATAAAATACTTTGCAGCCTTGTTTAAAATAGTTTTAAATGGCATTAGTTGTGAACCCCTCGACAAATTCTCGCCAGATTCGTACTGCTCCTTAGTTTATCCACACTCTACTTGTGGACCAAATTTGAACCCGATATCTTAAAAATTGTGGAAGTTAGAGCACGAACAAAAAAATTCAAAATGCCGTAAATTTCAAACCCGTTAACGGATTGACGTCAAATTCACTCCCAAACTTTATTTAATAACAGTCTACTTGTGGATCAAATTCGAGCCCGATATCTTAAAAATTGCGAAAGTTAGAGAACGAACAAAAAATGTCGAAAAATTTTAAAATGCAATAAATTGTGAACCCCTTAACGGATTGACACCAAATTTAATCCCAAACACTATTTGATAACAGCCCACTTCTGGTCCAAGTTTGAGCCGGATATCATAAAAATTGCGGGTGTTAGAACCCGAGCTGACATTCTCCAAAAAATTCAAAATGCCATAAATTTTGAACACCTTGATGGATTAACTCCAAATTCAATCCCATATCTTGTTTAACGACAATTTACTCGTGGTTCAATTTTGAGCCCGATATCTTAAAAATTGCGACGGCTATGGGGCTAACAAAAAATTGTGCACATACTCACACACACACTTTTTTTTCCAAAAAAGGGCATTAATCTCCTTTGGTCAAATGACCAAAAAAATTGTGCACATACTCACACACACATACAGACATTTTTTCTAAACCACTTTGCGCGACGTTTTAGACAATTCTGAGTGTCCTAATACGAAAATTTCGAAAAAAAAAATTGTCACGAAAACAAAGCTTCCTGTATGAGGAAGCAAAAAATAGTTTATGTATAAAATAATTATGGTTAAGGATTGTGCGAATTTTAGAATTTTCACATTTCTGTGATAATTATGCATTTTTTTGATGAATTATTATTTTTCAATAAATTCAAGTATTCCATAGTATTTCCATTAAGGTTAGGGCCGATTTTTTTCTGTTCACACTATTAATACAGTGGCAAGTTTGAATTTTTTATTATTTAAAAATATTGATTGAGAATAAATTTATTATTATTTAAACAAATTTCTGTGCAGACATCAGAAATCGATTAAGGACGTTGAAGTTCTTCGCGTTAGTTAAATCAGTGCTAAATTTTAATAGCATTTTTTCTACTTTTGTTCAATAAGTAACAGAGTCAAGAATAATTTGTATCGTAAGCAAAAATGGACATTTATTCAATGAGAATTAATAAAAAATAGTTTCTGTATAAAATAATTATGGTTAAGGATTGTATGAATCTTAACATTTTCACACTTCTGTGATAATTATCATTTTTTTTGATGAATTATTATTTTTCAATAAATTCAAATATCCCATAGGCTTAACAATCTGTAGTCATCAAAATATTTCAAAAACATTTTCACAAATATTAGGGCCCAAAAAACAAGAGGATTAAAAAAAATCTGTTCACACAATTAATAAATTTTTGAATTTTTTATTATTAAAAAATATTGGTTGAGAATAAATTAATTATTATTCAAACAAATTTTATTCGTTTGTAGCCAAATTTATTGAAAAATATTTTTGTCCTGTATTTGCACTATTATTCTGGTTGAAGTATCGGATAAAATTATTCTTCCAAGAAATGTAATTTAAAAATCATTATAGATATAAAGAAATTTAGCAAAAACAAAAGTTACTACACAAGGAAAAATTCACACAGAATGATAATAATATCTTTTTTCTTTTTGTACTTTATATTTTATCGACGACTCATCTGTATAATTAATGGATTGAATAATGTACTGGAATGTAATAATTCTAAAGATTGGAAGGCAATGAGTCGGTTCGATGGAATATTTGAGCTTGGTAATCATTATCGCACTGATAACAGTACTTTGCACCTATCGTCTGCACAATAACAGAGCTGAAGCATTCTATTAATTAGCCCCGCAGGAATCTAGGGGCGGAAACAGCCCCGATTCTCTAATATCCAATAATTCCTCGGATATTTGATCCCTCGATAATCCAACATTAACATTTCCTCAAAATTTCATACTGAAAATTTCACATCAGTTTTTATTTCCGTTAACCCAGTTTCTAAATGTTTTTTCTTCATAAAAGATAAAGCACCAAATTTTCAACATAAAGTTTTACAAAATTTCATACAGAAAATTTAACATCAGTTTTTTTTTCATTTAAACGAGTTTCGAAATTTTTTTTCGTAAAAGATAAAGCATGAAATTTTTCACCAAATTTTTTGTTAATCTGCTTAATGTTAATTAATTTCCGTTAACCCAGTTTCTAAATTTTTTTTCTTCATAAAAGATAAAGCACCAAAATTTCAACATAAAGTTTTACAAAATTTCATACAGATAATTTAACATCAGTTTTTTTTTTTCATTTAAACGAGTTTCGAAATTTTTTTTCGTAAAAGATAAAGCACGAAATTTTTCACAAAGTTTTTTGTTAATCTGCTTAATGTTAATTAATTTCCGTTAACCCAGTTTCTAAATTTTTTTTCTTCATAAAAGATAAAGCACCAAAATTTCAACATAAAGTTTTACAAAATTTCATACCGAAAATTTAACATCATTTTTTTTTTTTTTTTCATTTAAACGAGTTTCGAAATTTTTTTTCGTAAAAGATAAAGCACGAAATTTTTCACAAAATTTTTTGTTAATCTGCGTAAATTTATGTACTTTGTTTATGACCTTATTAATTATTATAGTAATTATATTTTATCCTTGAAATTCTAGATTCAATTATAAAGTTACTTTCGCATCGATTTGAGTTGGAAAGTTCTTGGTTATATCTTTGAGTTGCGAACAGAACATTCAACAGAATGAAATTGGGTACAACATAGATGCTCACAATGTAGAGTTTCGCTGACTAAGTTTTATCGCGATGAGTTTCACCGTGTAAAGTTTTACTGAGTCAAGTTGGACTACGAATTGTTACGAAAGCACGAAACTCTCTCTCTGCCTGTGCGAATTTTGAATAATTTTGTACCTCAACATGTTTACATTTTTCGACAAGTCAATTTTTAATCAAAATCTTCACATATAATTTATATTTTTTTACTCATATAATCTAAAACTAAAAATGATATTGACAAACAAAACGTTATTAAAAAAAATGATTTAAAAAATTTTCTTACATAGAAAATATAATAATCACAACAACAATAATAATAATTTTCATTATAATACAATAATTTTTTTTTCCTATCAAATTTACATTCGTTTTTATAATTTCACATTTTCTATAAACTATCTACAAAAATATATATGTTGATAGAATTTTACGAGCCGTCGAAACTAAAACTCATTAAAAAAAAATTCTAATAAAAAAACATTTACAAGCGCGTGAACCGCACGCAATATCCTGTGATAAATTAAGAAGAAAAAAAGGTCAGACAAAGTGTGCAGGACCTTACAAAAAAATTGGTTTCTGTCACATCGAGTTCTGTGGAAAAAAAATCGTCCGAGTCTATTTCAGCGAAGGGCTGTTTTAAGGTCGGTGGAGAGGGATTCGAGGTCACGGACGTTTGGTGTAAGGCGAGAGAAGCGAGCGAAATAGGGTGGCGAGATAGCAGCCGAGGCTCGCGAATGTAATCAGCCGAGAGAAATGTAAGTCAGGTGGTACGGGGGGTTAGTAGGTTTTGGTAGGTTTGGGGTATAGGAAGGGCTGAGCAGTCGGTACGAAAGCACGAGGCTGTCTTTCTCTCTCTCCGACTGTGCGAATTTTACGGTGGGCCAAAACATAAAATATGTCCCGAGCGCTGGCACGTACGAGCCTAACTTTATTTCCGACCCCTCGTTGCTGCTGCTGCTGCCACTGATGCTGCGGCTCATTCGTCTCGACTGTAGAGAGAAACGAAAGGGACGAAACCGGCGCGGACGCCCACATTCGAGCAATAACGATTTATCGATTATTTATGACTACCGAACCATGTGTCGGAACTTTTGCCTCTCTGCACCCTCGAGCCTGCCGAATCCCCCCCCCCCCCCCCCCAAAAAAAGAAAAAAAGAAAAAGGAAATCTTATCGGTATGGATATGTCCAAAAATGCATTACTCGAAAAGCTTTACGACCAACACTGAGCAGGAAATATTACCTTATCGTGAAGTAGATACGAATTGCGAGATGATACGGCGATATATTTGCGGTATCGTGCCAAGATAAAATGAAGGCAATTTTTAAAGTGATATTCTAATTTTGGTTGAATATTTATTTAAACATTTTTGTATGAGTGTCGGTGTGAGTGTTTGTATGATTATAAGTGTGAGCATCAGTGTGAAATATTTGTGTGAATATGTGAGTTCTGAGTGTGGGTTCTGAGTGTGAGTTCTGAGTGTGAGTTCTGAGTGTGAGTTCTGAGTGTGAGTTCTGAGTGTGAGCTCTGAGTGTGAGTTCTGAGTGTGAGTTCTGAGTGTGAGTTCTGAGTGTGAGTTCTGAGTGTGAGCTCTGAGTGTGAGTTCTGAGTGTGAGTTCTGAGAGTGCGTTCTGAGTGTGAGTTCTGAGTGTGAGTTCTGAGTGTGAGTTCTGAATGTGAGTTCTGAGTGTGAGTTCTGAGTGTGAGTTCTGAGTGTGAGTTCTGAGTGTGAGTTCTGAGTGTGAGTTCTGAGTGTGAGTTTTGAGTGTGAGTTCTGAGTGTGAGTTCTGAGTGTGAGTTCTAAGTGTGAGGTCTGAGTGTGAGTTCTGAGTGTGAGTACTGAGTGTGAGTTCTGAGTGTGAGTTCTGAGTGTGAGTTCTGAGTGTGAGTTCTGAGTGTGAGTTCTGAGTGCGAGTTCTGAGTGTGAGTTCTGAGTGCGAGTTCTGAGTGCGAGTTCTGAGTGTGAGTTCTGGGTGTGAGTTCTGAGTGTGAGTTCTGAGTGTGAGTTCTGAGTGTGAGTTCTGAGTGTGAGTTCTAAGTGTGAGTTCTGAGTGCGAGTTCTGAGTGCGAGTTCTGAGTGCGAGTTCTGAGTGCGAGTTCTGAGTGTGAGTTCTGAGTGTGAGTTCTGGGTGTGAATTCTGAGTGTGAATTCTGAGTGTGAGTTCTGAGTGCGAGTTCTGAGTGCGAGTTCGGAGTGTGAGTTCTGAGTGTGAGTTCTGAGTGTGAGTTCTGAGTGTGAGTTCTGAGTGTGAGTTCTGAGTGTGAGTTCTGGGTGTGAGTTCTGAGTGTGAGTTCTGAGTGTGAGTTCTGAGTGTGAGTTCTGAGTGTGAGTTCTGAGTGTGAGTTCTGAGTGCGAATTCTGAGTGCGAGTTCTGAGTGCGAGTTCTGAGTGTCAGTTCTGAGCGTGAGTTTTGAGTGCGAGTTCTGAGTTGCGAGTTCTGAATTCTGAGTTCTGAGTTCTGAGTTCTGAGTTCTGAGTTCTGAGTTCTGAGTTCTGAGTTTTCGTGTGAATTTTTGTATAAACGCCTGTCTGAATATTCTAATTATATAAGTAAGTGTTTAACAATAATCTAATATTTTACAGTCTTTTAGCTTTAAGTCACATGCCTTATTTTTCTAATCCATACGATAATTAATATATCTTTTTTCATGGGCAAAGTGTAGCAAAGACCTTAAGAGCTTTAACGCATTTCATATTACCCCATTAAAACTTTAAATGAGTTGTTGGATGTACGAATAAAAAGCAAATAAGCATATCAAAGTTGAAGAAGCAAATGTGTCTGTATTTTACGCTGTCGGTCCTTTAATATCTTAGTGGATTAAATGCTGCATAAAGTCCAACGCGAGCATTTCATTCAACTTCCTATCTGGCACCTTAGATACTCACACAGATTACAAACGCTTTCATTTTCGTAGATGTGTGTGCCCAGCGCCTAGGCGAACGTTAGTGTCACGGATAATCTCTAAGTTTTATCACCCGAAGTTCAACGTCGAGTCACGTACTATTACCTATCTCACGGGGTTGAGCACATGGCACCTGAGGGAGCATGAACAGATACATCTATATACTTGACGATCTTGACCCCTTTTTTATGTCGTATAACAGACATTTTATATTCAATGTGACTATGCTCGTGTGCCAGTAACACATCTCTCATAATCTCAGATTTTTATCATTTATTTTAGGACCCGTACATCTCGACCTTGATGATCTTGACCTATCTTATTTTTTTCATACGACATATTTTATATTTAGATTTTGCAACATCACATCACAAACGATTTTTGTCTCCTTTGTTTGCGCCCAATTAACAAACACTTTGACTCATCTTCATAATTAATCGACCGAAAATAAAAAAAATAACACTGATAAATAATAATAAAAAAATTTGGACATTCTGTCACTTGTTTGTAAAAAAATATATGAATATATATACAATTATATGTAATATAATTTATATACATATATGTATAATAAATGTATATATAAAATAAAAATGTTTGTATAATTATCAAATAATTATTTCTATGGTGATTAAATTAATTTGTGTCACAAAAAAAAAATTTGGACATTCTGTCACTAGTTTGTAAAAAAATATATGAATATATATACATATTTGTATGATAAATGTATATATAAAATAAAAATGTTTGTATAATTATCAAATAATTATTTCTATGGTGATTAAATTAATTTGTGTCACAAAAAAAAATTTGGACATTCTGTCACTAGTTTGTAAAAAAATATATGAATATATATACATATATGTATAATAAATGTATATATAAAATAAAAATGTTTGTATAATTATCAAATAATTATTTCTATGGTGATTAAATTAATTTGTGTCACAAAAAAAAAATTTGGACATTCTGTCACTAGTTTGTAAAAAAATATATGAATATATATAAATATATGTATAATAAATGTATATATAAAATAAAAATGTTTGTATAATTATCAAATAATTATTTCTATGGTGATTAAATTAATTTGTGCTACAAAAAAAAAAAATTTGGACGTTCTGTCACTAGTTGGTAAAAAAATATATGAATATATATACATATATTTATAATAAATGTATATATAAAATAAAAATGTTTGTATAATTATCAAATAATTATTTCTATGGTGATTAAATTAATTTGTGTCACAAAAAAAAAATTTGGACATTCTGTCACTAGTTTGTAAAAAAATATATGAATATATATACATATATGTATAATAAATGTATATATAAAATAAAAATGTTTGTATAATTATCAAATAATTATTTCTATGGTGATTAAATTAATTTGTGTTACAAAAAAAAAATTTGGACATTCTGTCACTAGTTTGTAAAAAAATATATGAATATATATACATATATGTATAATAATGTATATATAAAATAAAAATGTTTGTATAATTATCAAATAATTATTTCTATGGTGATTAAATTAATTTGTGTCACAAAAAAAAATTTGGACATTCTGTCACTAGTTTGTAAAAAAATATATGAATATATATATACATATATGTATAATAAATGTATATATAAAATAAAAATGTTTGTATAATTATCAAATAATTATTTCTATGGTGATTAAATTTGTGTTATGAAAAAAAATTATGTTTTAATTTTTACTATTTTGTAAAATTTATTTTGTGCCTTGAGGAAATAAATAAACAATTGTTATTTATGTTTGTAATTTTTAATGGTGGATTTAAGCATGCCTCGAAACAATTCAGAGAAAAGGGGAATAACGAGCACGTAATTCAAGTAGAACTGTTGGAAACTTGAGGGAAAAGTTTGAAGAGTGTACTTGAAGAGCAGGAACTTAGTCACGAGAATTGCTAAGCATGTGCTTTTCCTCTTCAAGTACCACAGAGTAATTACTGAATAACGTTGTTGTTTTCGTTTGATGTTAATAAATGTTTTTTTTATCGTTTTACCATCGACGGTAAAACGATTCTGCTTTACCAATATCACGATCGCTTCAATAGTCACGACAAAATGCTCCCCAAGTGACAATCCACAAAATCAACGTGATCGTTACACACTAAAATAACAATAATTCGTTGGCCTGGCATTCAAGTACCCAAACAGCCGTGCTCAAAATGGAACTCCGAATATTGTCGAGCGGAGCCTCATTCTGCCGGGGCAACCGATCGATACCGACCTTTAATCGTACCACTGCTGTTGGCAATTCTCTTTCCATCTGTATATCGCCTTGCTAATGTCAAAACGACTTATTTTTACTGTAAACTGCCACATAAAGTACGACTTTCTGGCATTATATTCTCCATATATGACGCTTAAGGATACTTCATACGTACATTTCCAACCAAAAGTTTCATTCGATTAAAATATAACAATTCCTGACGAAAAAAAAATTTAAAAAAATGTTAATATTATTAATTTTGGAAATAATTACATAAAAATGTGAATTAATTATTCGAAAAAATATATTTGCATAAATTTGATGGAAATCATTAATTTTTTTGTCAAAGAAATTCTCAAATGTTTTGGAATCTTTTTTTAAAAATAATTTTCTATAATTTATGGAATTAATTTTGTTAATTTGGGAAATGGGTGAAAAGTTGTGAGTTTTATATATGTTTTAGTAAACAAGTTCTGTGTTGAATGTGAGAAGTTCAAGTTTTATTTTTTATTTCTCCATTAAAAAAAATGCTCATAATTGACAATTTTACAGTTATTATCGAATTATTGAAAAAAATTATATGTTTTCGGAAAAATCGCAGAATTTATTTCTATTAAAAACATTTTTATCGAATTTGACACTTTTTTTTTAAGCAAAATGATTTTAAAAAATTTACAATTATTATCGTAGAAAATAAATCCAAACTATTTATAAACCTATTTTTTTCGCTTCACAAAATACTGAAAATCTGCTCGAATGAAACTCTATCATATAAATGTGGAGCATTTTTAACATTCGCCACTACATGTAAGCGTGTAATTTTGTATTCGTATAATCCACCAAAATATTGTAAAAAAAAGAAAAAAAAAAAAAACAGATTCCACTTTTCGTAACTGTCAGAATAAACCAGCAACGAAATTGCAATATATTCACCCGACAACAGGAAAACCGTTTTCAATCAAATGGCAATATATTTTTGACACATTTTAGAAGGTTATTTTGAAGGCCACAGTGAGAAAAAAAAATGTGACGTATAGTTGAAGCCAACGAATGTAGAATATGGTACATGCTATGTTGCTGAACACATCGATCAACTTCTAAATTGAAAGTCACGGCTACTCGACAGCATCATGAAAAAAAGGGGTTTGGGGTTGTTTTCTATATATATCCATATATATATATATATAGCGTGTATCTATAATAAACTTCATATGGCAGTAACGTCGAGTTTATCCATGGCTCAGTCTGTCTCCCTTTGTTAGTCGATTTTACTATTTTTAGTATGATCTTTATGGTCGAGTGAATGTAAAGCACATAACCTTAACTTCTTTAGTTTATTAGAGTTCAGATAAGACCAAAACACTTTTTTTTTACACTCTTTCGAACGCTTGACCATTTTTACAACCCATTATTACAACGTTCATCTCGCGATTCCATTTTTATTCAACACTTAAACGTTATCCGTGAAAATCCATTTTCCCCTCCTTCTATTTTCACCCTTTTTGTGCAATGGACTAGAAAACGTTTTAGTTAAAAGCCGATTTTGGTTTAAAAAAAAGAAAAAAAAAATCACCTCGTCTGTCACGAGTCGTAAAATAATAGCAGTATTATGCATAGAAGAGCCTTTATATGTTCACCCTAAAATGGTTTGCATAAAAGTAGACTGATGATCAGTGATCGTTCCCGGATATCCCGAGGATTTTTTTTTTCTTCCTCTTTTAGGTGGTTTTTTATTCAGACGGACGTAAATTGTATTATCGTTAAGCGTGTTACCATTTTAACGTTTAGCAAAAATAAAAGGGATATTTTTATACCTTGGATTTATTTAACCTTTTGCATCATATTTAAATGAAAAAATATGCAAACACTGAAAAAAAAAATCGGCAATAAATTGGTCAAACAATTCAACGAATAAAAATTTGTTGTAATTATGAAAATTTTCGTTTCTGACGAATTAAAAAAATTCCGACGCAGATAATTATTATATATTTAAAGGAATTCTTCACATTCTGTTCGTTGAAAAATTTGCCGTTATTATTTATAGACAATTTCCTTTAAATATAAAAATTATGTGAAATATATTAATTAAATTCAATTACATCAAAATAATTATTTGATTAATTGAAAATAATTATTGAAAATGGGTTTTTACCCGTTAGAAATAAATAAATAAATAAATAATTTTATAAAAATTGTCGATAATTCTTTCAGAATATTTATTATAAAAACAATTATATAATAAATACTCATTAAATTACAATATTACACTCGTAATATTGCTATTAATATTACAGTCGTATTTGACTGTATTTGATGAATGTTTCCTTTAAACAAATATTATCTCCTTTATATAACGTCGACGTTATTTCGTCTCTATTATTCGAGGTTATATTATAATGTATTCCACGTCACGTTTCTGACTCTTTCATCTTCAGCCTCAACGAGATATATACTCGTCCTGCTATAATAATTACAACCCTCATTCGCGTGTGCAGTACGTGAAGAAGATAAAGAATAAATTTCACATGACCTCGAAGCCACCGTTGATTTTTCTTTTATCCACTTTAATTCGCTGCCAGCGCCAACATTCTTCTTTGGTTTCGTCAGTTCTTTTATAGGGATCGACGTTACCGACACTCTTGTAGCCTCGGGCCTGACGCGCGATTGGTATGAGAGAGAACGTTATTCAATTAGCGAGATCTTCGTCGACTTGACCGAGCAATTTCCATTATCGGCTTATTTACGGACTTCGAATTCGTTATCCCAATTTTTTTGTTTCAACACCGACTTCTCACATATTTACAGATGACTATCAGGCCCGGGACAAAAAGTACGACTTTCTGGAATTATATTCGCGATATTTGCCACTTAAGAATATTTCGTATGTAAATTCCATATTTTGGTATTTTTTTGTAATTTCTTGTAATGAAATATTTTGCAATGTATGTAATTGTGAAATAAAATATTTTGTAATTTTTTATAAGCATTTTCGTAATTTTATAATATTTTGTCATTTTTACAAAATTACGAAATTTTTTTCTTCTACAATTATGAAATTTTTTTTAAAGTCATATTTATTCAGGAAAATAATCCTTAAGGATACTTCATACATACATTCTAAGGCTAAATTTTTGATCGAGAAAAATTTAAGTATTTCCGGTAGCAGAAAAATTTGAAAAAAATGTTAATGTCATTAAAAATGCTAAAAACATTGATTTTTAATGACACTGTGAAAAAATCATTTTTTTAATTTAATGGAAATCTTAATTTCTCTTATGAAATTAATTCTCAAATTTTTCGGAATAAATATGACGTTAAAAAAATAATTTTCAAACATTTTTGTAATTTTTTTTTTACATATTGTTAGAAAAACAATTATTTTCTCCTCTCATTAGTTTTTTTTTTTAATTGAGGGACGACGTTACCGACATTCTGAAAGCCGCGTGCAATGGTATGAGAGAGAGAAAGAGAGAGAGAGAGAGACAGAGCGTAATTCAATTAGCGAGATCTTCGTCGACTTGACCGAGCAATTTCCATTATCGGCTTATTCGCGGACTTCGAGCTCGCTCTCCGAATTTCTCGATCTCCCACCGACTTCTCACGTATTCACACATGACTGCGGGGCCCATAGGATGGCCAGTGGTACGAAGGATACGTCGAAATGTCGCAGATTAAATCGACGCTCTCGCGCTATCGAGTATGAGCGAGGAGATAGAAATATAGGTGAAATGTGGTACAGCAGTCGATTCAATTAAGTATATACATATATATATATATATACTATATTGCGGATATTGCACAGTGGCTAGAATCAACGTTTATTCTCTCGGCTTTCCCGATAATCGATAACTGATGATCGCCGTTCAACTAATTTGCGAGATACTCGTCTAATGAATATTTTAACGAATTTACATTTTATTTGGAATTTTGGGAATTTCGATTTATTTACGGTATTAAAAGGAATTTTCAAAATCATTAAATGAATTTACAATATTGAGTGTATTAAAATAAATATGCATTGAATATGAATGAAGGTCATTGTCTACGTGTGTATATTTGTGCTCATTGGGGTAGGTCCCGAGGGACAAGGGGATCGCGAGGGATAGGGAATCTCCACAGATAGAGGGTTCCAACTAATAGGGGGTCTTGAGGGATAGGGGGTCCGACGGATAGGAGACCCCGAGGGATAGAGACTCTCGACGGATAGCGGCTCCCGAGGGATAGGGGATCCCGAGGGATAGAGGAACTCGAGGGATGGGCGCTCCCGAGGGATGAAGGCTTCTCGAGGGTTGAGGGCTCCCGAGGGATAAAGGATTCTCGAGGGTGAAGGGGCTCTCGAGGGATAACGGGCTCTCCAGGGATAAGGGGTTCCCGAGGGAGAAGAGGTTCCCAAAGAATAAGGCGCTCCCAAGGGAGCAGGGGTTCACGAGGGATAAGGGGCTCCCGAGGGATAAAGGGTTCTTGAAGGATGAGGGGCTTCCGAGGGATAAGGGGCTCCCGAGGGATAAGAGGCTCCCAAGGGATAAGGGGATCCCGAGAGGTAAGGGTCTTCCGAGGGATAAGGAGATGCCGAGGGATAAAGGGTTCTCGAGGGATAAGGGGCTTCCGAGGGATAAGGAGCTGTCGAGAAATAAGAGGCTTCCGAGGGATAAGGAGCTGCCGAGGGATAAGAGGCTTCCGAGGGATAAGGAGCTGCCGAGGGATAAGGAGCTGCCGAAGGATAAAGGATTCTCGCGGAATAAGGCGCTTCCGAGGGATAAGGGGCTCCCGAGGGATAAGGGGCTCCCGAGAGATAAGGGGCTTCCGAGGGATAAGGAGCTGTCGAGAAATAAGAGGCTTCCGAGGGATAAGGAGCTGCCGAGGGATAAGAGGCTTCCGAGGGATAAGGAGCTGTCGAGGGATAAGGAGCTGCCGAGGGATAAAGGATTCTCGCGGAATAAGGCGCTCCCGAGGGATAAGGAGCTCCCGAGGGATAAGGGGCTCCCGAGGATAAGGGGCTCCCGAGAGATAAGGGGCTTCCGAGGGATAAGGAGCTGTCGAGAAATAAGAGGGTTCCGAGGGATAAGGAGCTGCCGAGGGATAAGAGGCTTCCGAGGGATAAGGAGCTGCCGAGGGATAAGGAGCTGCCGAGGGATAAAGGATTCTCGTGGAATAAGGCGCTCCCGACGGATGAGGGGCTCCCGAGAGATAAGGGGCTTCCGAGGGATAAGGGGCTCTTGAGGGATTAAGGCTTCTCGCGGAATAAGGCGCTCCCGAGGGATAAGGGGCTCCCGAGGGTTAGGGGGTCCTGAGAGATAACGAGAGCATTAACTTTTAGGTCGAATAAAAATTCTTATATCATAAAATTTATTTTCCATTGAATTCGAATTTGATTTGTATCACAATATTCACGCCATCCCGGAGACATTTCGAAACTGGTCGAGCTCCATAAAGATAGACGAATAGATGAATCTATCAAATAACATGTTATTTTATATCCCACCGTTGAAAGATCGTAGAATCGAGCGTATGTGATACAAATCGGTGTCCCAACTGCTGGGTGCAAATGAGCTTTGTAGAAACACGCCTGCTAGCGAAGCAACAGTCATCCCAGAATATTCCATCCAATTATCCGGTAAATTTTGCTTGCGTGCAAAGAATCGTTGGGACGATGTTCGTGTGAAAGTAGTCTTCATCGATACCCAGTGAACCCATTCTCACATGTCCACACTATATGCACAACGTACCATCGACGCACTTCCGAATACATGACACGTACCGGTACTCTAATGGTTATATACAGATATATCTGTATATATATGCAATATATATATATATATATCCACAAAGCCCAAGCACTATACCGATATCTATATATATACACATAGCGATATATATATATAACGCTTTAGCAACAGACCACGTCACCCAATTTGCAATCAGCCGATCGCTTTTTTTCCGCCAGTTGTACAGTCGTGTACCCTGTGCCGTGGCCAATTTCTGGATTGGCCACAATCGAATCCTCTCTATCACCGCGAGCAAGCTCCGTGCTACTGCGAACCTGCACATCCGATACGATACTCTCCCGTCACTGCCAGCCCACGGAACAATTTCTATTCACACACCGCCAGAAATCTCTGAAAAAAAGCCGGTCTTCTATCGCCCATCAGCGCTTTTTTCTTCTCTCTTTTTTTTTTAGTTAATCTGTTACATGTTTTTGCTACGAGCTTTTTTCACTCCGGAGATGAAATCAACGCCTGCCGATCGCTCGTGTACTTATCGGTTCAATTGTTGGAAAAGTTTTGTCATCGAAGATTCGACGGTTATTTTTTTGTCGATTGTCAAATTGGACTTAAAATAATAATAATAATAATAATAATAATTTTTTTTTCAATATAATTAGTCGCGCTTGCTTTATTAAAAAAAAATATATATCTTGAAGAACAAAAAATTTAGGTTGGATTTTCCGACCGGAAGTCGGGGATCTGTGAATTTTCATATTTTTCAAAATCAATTTCAAAATAAAACATCATTTTTTAATTTTATTTATATATTTTATTTTTATTATATATATATATATATATATATATATTCTAAAGAAATACATATACTATTAAATATTTGATATTTTTCAAAATCTCTTCTAATCATTTCATTAATAATGTATTTCAAATTTTTTTTATAGCCTTTGATTACTAAGCAAATAAATATATCCACCTGAAACACTTAATTAACAAATAAAATTTCAGTTATTCACCCAAAGCCCTAGATATAGGATTATACATAGTATATATACATATACATACATCACGTATCAGAAGTAGAATCAATTTTCCATCATCGATATTCATTACCATGTAAATTAGAAGAAAAAAAAATTTTCCAAGACGTGTTCGGAATGTAAATTGGATGGAATATGACAAGTAGTGACGGAGTTTTTCCGACGTGAGATTGCGAGAGGAATGTTGAAGGTATAAAAATAGAAAAACTACTGGTGCTGAGATTCTTGAACGAATCTCAACAGCACGCGAACGCGAAACCTCCAGTAGTAGGTTGAGGCACGAAAGGGAGTGGAAAGAAAAGTAGGGACGGAGAGGTAGGAGGGCCTGAGGGATGGATGAGAGTCCTGCGGAAATACTGATTTGAATTCAAGTCCTGAATGCGCGTGGGTGGCTAATTAGGTTATGCTAAACAGCCGTTATGTCACACTGACTCCCCACTGGTGAATATCTGAGGACCGGATAATCCGCAGACTCATCCCTCTTCAAGCTCCAAAAATCTCTTTTACTTGCAAAGAAGCTGTAGACTGTGGCTTGCATTTTAAAAGCCAATTGACAATTAGTAGATTGGGAAAAAAAAAATTAATTATCATGTATTAACTTTTTTTTAGCTGGCAAAATATAGTCGAGTTTTTTTTAATTAGCAATTAAATTTTAGTTTGGAAAATAAGACAAAAAAATCTCTTTTACTTGCAAAAAAACTGGAGACTGTGGTTTTCATTTTAAAAGCCAATTGACAATTAGTAGATTGGGAAAAAAAATTAAATATCATGTATTAACTTTTTTTTTTAGCTGACAAAATACAGTCGAGTCAACTACGTATGAGATTCTATAAAATCTATCGGGAATGCAAGATAATTATTGTTTTTTTAATTAACAATTAAAATTTAGTGGAAAATAAGACAAAAAAATCTCTTTTACTTGCAAAAAAACTGTAGACTGTGGTTTGCATTTTAGAATACAATTGACAATTAGTAGATTGAGAAAAAAAATTAATTATCATGTAATAATTTTTTTTTTAGCTGACAAAATATAGTCGAGTCAACTACGTATGGGATTCTATAAAATCTATCGGGAATGTAAGCTAATTATAGTTTTTTTAATAAGTAATTAAAAATTAGTTTGGAAAATAAGACAACAAAATCTTTTACTTGCAAAAAAATTGGAGACTGTGGCTTTCATTTTAAAAGCCAATTGACAATTAGTAGATTGGGAAAAAAAATTAATTATCATTTATTAACTTTTTTTTTTAGCTGACAAAATACAGTCGAGTCAACTACGTATGAGATTCTATAAAATCTATCGGGAATGTAAGATAATTATAGTTTTTTTAATTAGCAATTAAAATTTAGTTTGGAAACTAAAAATAAGACAAAAAAATCTCTTTTACTTGCAAAAAAGCTGTAGACTGTGGCTTGCATTTTAAAAGCCAATTGCCAATTAGTAGATTGAGAAAAAAAATTATTTACCATCTATTAATTATTTTTTTTTTTTTTTTTTTGGTTAACGAAATATAATTGAGTGTGAGGTTGGATATGACAAATTTTTTTTTTTTAATTATCAATTGAAATTCAGTTGGTAATTGTGAAAGTATCTCAGGGCAAAAGTCATTTTTTAAAAAATTAAAAAAATTACCTGATGGGAAGAAAAAAGAAATTTGAAAAAATATTTTTAAAAAAATACCAGTAATAATTTGGACAAAAAACTTCTAGTTGAAGCAATTCTCGAAACTTTATTCAATATTTTGTGCACTGCACGATATTTCCGCAGTAGAGTTTTTTTTTACCTTTTACACTTTTTTCAGTATTTTTTAGTATAATTCGCTAGTACATAGAAATAAAAATGTAAATTACACTCACCCCTCATTCCGGGTTCGAAGGATCCTCTCCTGGAGGACACAGCAGCAGCAACAACAACAACAGTGTTAGTAACACGCGCACTACCAATTATCGATATTATTACCGGAAACAAAAAAAAAACACAATTTTATTTTTCACTCCTAATCTTGATATCCTTTTTACAGTCCACTTATGCAGAATGTGTGATAAGCCATTCAGCTTCCTGATGTTCAGAGTGCACTGAAACAAAAAAATAAAAATAAAATTGTTAATTATGCAATCCACAGCAAAAATTCATAATAATTAAGGACGAAAAAAATATTTCTAATTTATATTAAAAATATATAATATAATAATATATAATTTTATAAAAAAATATATAATCTCGATAAAAATATAAATAATAAAAATTAATATGAATATACTGATCGTTTTATTTTTAAAAATTAAATTAAAAAAATATTTCTAATTTGTGTGATGTTAAATAAGGTTTCAGTTCTTAATCCATATAATCATGTAAAAATGATAAAAATCATATACAACCAACCAAAGCAGGTTCCGTGATTTATAATAATTTGAACACCTCGTATCATACATTCAGCAAAAAATATTTGTCCTGGTTTCGATCCTGACAAGGCTAATGACTAAGCTGGTGCTCTCGAAAACGCAATGTCGCGTGCAACGTGCGTGTCGTAACGTAAAGTGCGAAACGGGGTAAAGTAGGTAGAGAGAAAAAAAAACCATAAGTGCGATAAGAGTCGTTCCAGATTTTCAAATAAAAAATGAATATAGGAAATTGCTGGAAAATCGAAAGACTTGATAATATTTATCTTTTCATATTTGTTTTTCATTTTTTCAACCTCGCTTCGGTACTTTTTGTTCAAACCGCCGCCATTTTGTCAATTTTGATTTAAAAAAAGCCTTCATAGCGCGATAGCCAATCGCATACTAATTAAATAATCCTTTGGGGTTTTTTTTAGATCAAATTTGCAACCCCTAGGATGTTCGCCATGAGGCTATCTTTTTTATCAACGTTATTTTCAACAATAAAAAAAATTTAAACCATAAAAACCGTCTTATAAAAAATCATTTTCTGTCAGTCATGATAACCTTAATATGTCATAAAAATTTCAGATTGATTGGCGTATAGTAACCGTACGAAAAAAAATCGTGAAAATAGTTTACTCGTGAAAATAGTTTCGCATGCTAATTAATAATCCTTTGGGCTTTTTTTTCAGATCAAATTTGCGATCCCGAGAATGTCCGCCATGGGGCTATCTTTTTTATCAACATTATTTTCAACAATTAAAAAATCGAATTTAAACAATAAAAATCGTCTTACAAAAAATCATATTCTGTCATTCATGATAACCTTAATATGTCATAAATTTTTTAGATTGATCGTCGTATAGTAACCGTACGAAAAATATCGTGAAAATAGTTTACTCGTGTAAATAATTTCGCATACTAATTAATAATCCTTTGGGCTTTTTTTTAGATCAAATTTGCGATCCCTAGGATGTCCACCATGAGGCTATCTTTTTTATCAACATTATTTTCAACAATTAAAAAAAAATATTTAAACAATAAAAATCGTCTTATAAAAAATAATTTTCTGTCTTTCATGATAACCTTAATATGTCATAAAAATTTCAGATTGATCGGCGTATAGTAACCGTACGAAAAAAAATCGTGAAAATAGTTTCGCATACTAATTAATAATCCTTTGGGTGTTTTTTTTTTTCAGATCAAATTTGCGATCCCTAGGATGTTCACCATGAGGCTATCTTTTTTATCAATATTATTTTCAACAATTAAAAAAATATATGTAAACAATAAAAACCATCTTATGAAAAATCATTTTCTGTCATTCATCATCACCTTGATATGTCATAAAAATTTCAGATTGATCGGCGTATAGTAACCGTACGAAAAAAAATCGTGAAAACCGTTTCGCATACTAATTAATAATCCTTTGGGCTTTTTTTTAGATCAAATTTGCGATCCCTAGGATGTCCACCATGAGGCTATCTTTTTTATCAACATTATTTTCAACAATTAAAAAATCGAATTTAAACAATAAAAATCGTCTTACAAAAAATCATATTCTGTCATTCATGATAACCTTAATATGTCATAAAAATTTCAGATTGATCGGCGTACAGTAACGGCATGAAAAAAAATCGTGAAAATAGTTTCGCATACTAATTAATAATCCTTTGGGTTTTTTTTTGGATCAAATTTGCGATCCCTAGGATGTCCACCATGAGGCTATCTTTTTTATCAACATTATTTTCAACAATTAAAGAATCAAATTTAAACAATAAAAATCGTCTTATAAAAAATCATATTCTGTCATTCATGATAACCTTAATATGTCATAAAAATTTCAGATTGATCGGCGTACAGTAACGGCATGAAAAAAAATCGTGAAAATAGTTTCGCATACTAATTAATAATCCTTTGGGCTTTTTTTAGATCAAATTTGCGATCCCTAGGATGTTCACCATGAGGCTATCTTTTTTATCAATATTATTTTCAACAATTAAAAAAATATATGTAAATAATAAAAACCATCTTATGAAAAATCATTTTCTGTCATTCATCATAACCTTGATATGTCATAAAAATTTCAGATTGATCGGCGTATAGTAACCGTACGAAAAAAAATCGTGAAAATAGTTTCGCATACTAATTAATAATCCTTTGAGCTTTTTTTTTAGATCAAATTTGTGACCCCTAGGATGTCCACCATGAGGCTATCTTTTTTATCAACATTATTTTCAACAATTTAAAAAAAAATATTTAAACAATAAAAATCGGCTTATAAAAAATAATTTTCTATCATTCATGATAACCTTAATATGTCATAAAAATTTCAGATTGATCGGCGTACAGTAACGGCATGAAAAAAAATCGTGAAAATAGTTTCGCATACTAATTAATAATCCTTTGGGCTTTTTTTAGATCAAATTTGCGATCACTAGGATGTCCACCATGAGGCTATCTTTTTTATCAACATTATTTTCAACAATTAAAGAATCAAATTTAAACAATAAAAATCGTCTTATAAAAAATCATATTCTGTCATTCATGATAACCTTAATATGTCATAAAAATTTCAGATTGATCGGCGTATAGTAACCGTACGAAAAAAAATCGTGAAAATATTTTCGCATACTAATTAATAATCCTTTGAGCTTTTTTTTTAGATCAAATTTGTGACCCCTAGGATGTCCACCATGAGGCTATCTTTTTTATCAACATTATTTTCAACAATTAAAAAAAAATATTTAAACAATAAAAATCGTCTTAAAAAAATCATTTTCTGTCACTCATGATAACCTTAATATGTCATAAAAATTTCATATTGATCGGAGTATAGTAACCGTCCGAAAAAAAATCGTGAAAATAGGCTATTTTTCGGGCAGTCACACTGGAAAGATCCCTTAAAAAAAAAAAAAATTACCCAACTCTCTTGAGAAATGAGTGTACTACATTGTCGGAGAGTTTCCACTTTCCAGATTGAGTGCCTCCTAAGTTTCCACAGATGATACCTTATAGAAAGAAACTACATTTTGATTTACGAGAGATAAGAATGCAATTGAAATACCTGAGAAACTTTGAATGGTTGAAGAATCCTCGAGAGTAGCAGCAGTTGCACTCGCTAGTTTATTGTGATCTCGAGTGAAGTTGTTTCCACGTTGAAAACCGTAGAGCTGCATAATACTATATCTCAGCCTGGCTCACAAAAATCACTGGTAAAATGTTCACTTCCCATCGACAAGAACCATCGTCCAATGCCACGATAACTTCACAGTCGTTGATTTTATACGTACCCTTCTTCTTTTTTTTAATTTACTTTATATTTCTACCGTATTTAATCGAGCAAAGAAATCGTAGCCTTAAGGACATCAGGACGACTTTTTTCCTTCCCCTGACACTCAGTCTTTCGTAGCTTCATTTTACTCATCCACATCACATTTACTTTTAGCTGCTGTAAAAAGTATAAAGAAAAGAAAAAAAATCGTAAAAACCATTTTTGCAAGTTCTTCGAACATTCTCGGCTATAAAAATGGCCGATCTATGCCATTCGCTTAACGTACGTAATGTCTTGACTACTTGACATTGGGGTGACAAAGTTGTTAATAAAAGAGGAAAAGAAAAAAAAACTTCTCCGCCATTCCATGGAAAATAAATCATTCTTGGTGAGTACCACGACGGTATGAGGATTATATTCCCAAAGGGTCCTGCCCACGCTCCTACAAGTACTTCACTGCTCTTTTTGCAAGAGACACGTGAAAAAATATAAGTTATTCCCAAGGGAATTCGAGGATTAATATTCCAGCGGCGTCGAAACAGACCCTGTCCTCGACACCACTTATTCTGGAAGTCCTGTGGTCGGTAAATTAAGAGAGATGATGTATGGGATACGACATTTTTTTTTTTAAGGCTGTTAGTTTATATATGAAGTAGACAACTTTTGATCTTCACTTTATCAAGAGTTGGAAGTTCCTTTAGAGTTTTAGTTACTTTTAGTTGTAACCTTAATCGATGTCTTCGGGTCATGAATTTTTCAGAATATGTTAATATTTTCTCCCTTAAGACTGAATCAAATAAAAAAATGTTAATTATATGTTCAATATTTTGGTTCGTTATCATTTTTTTTTCAATTTCGATTGAACAGATTCTAGAAATAAAGTTGATTATACAAATAGCTTTGTGGTTATGTTTTCATAATAATAATATATAGCGACTATGTGATATGCAGATTTTTTAAATGCTGCAAAAAATATTAATTTTCAATCAAATTTTACGATATTTTTTTTCGAAATAATAGAGAAGTACAGTTACTTATTCTGGAAGTCCTGTGGTCGGTAAATTAAGAGAGAAAATGTATGGGATACGACAATTTTTTTTTTTTTAAGGCTGTTACCCACATAGCACATAATATTGCCTAAATATTGCAGGAATATTTCGAATATTTCATTACACGGGAATATTTGCATAAGCTTCCAATCGAATATTCACAAATATTTAATTGGAATATTGGGAACGTAGAGTTCAGAAATATTGTTCAAGGTAAAACAATTTGCCAATCATTTTTTAAATATTTCCGAACATTACCTGTAAAACAAAACATTCCATTTCTTCAACAATATTTCGCAAAGTTTCGAATAAAATTCGAATAAAATTTCAGATTAGCTTTTGCGAATATTACAATGGAACTTTTGTTGCAACATTCCAATATATTTAAAATCAAAATTTCTAATCTAGTTTAAAAATTTTGAATTTGACATGATTTGTATTTCGCGATAAATTCACCTCGTTCTCTTGAGTATCATTCGATTTGATAAAACTCAAATTCAATAGGGAAGTCGCCATATGATTATTTAGAAATGGGGTCAAATTCCGACAGAAATTGGAAGCCTCGTTAGAATTTACTGGAAAACGCGATATGGTATGGACCGTTTTTTTTACAAGATTGTCATGCACCAGAAATCTTCTGAAAGGTTGCTCTATCTTTATTTTTTAATTCATCAGTCTTTGTTGACAGAACATACGGGCGATGAAAGTATAACGTTTGTACAAGTAGTCGATAGTCTAGTGGTTAGCGTGATAGACATTAGGTCGTTAAATAGGTTTCATAGGTAGGTAGATGTAAGTCTTTGAGCGAGAATCTACGTTTCTTTCAACCGTATTCACCTCTGAAACAAATATAGTTAATAAAACTCTAATATTGTTATATATTTTTGAAGCAGAATCGCTTTTTAAAATTACTCGTCGTTAATTCGACGTGGATATGCTATTTTCTTTTTTTTTCAATAAATAAGATTATTATCGAGGACATCCAATGGTGCTACTTAAAAACTCGTAATCAAAAAATTATATTAAAAACGATGGAATTTCTTACGAATTAGCCTTGGGCGGAAAATGTAATATTAACACAATATTGCTCTGTAATATTATTGAAATATTGTATTTGCAACGTTTTGAGCGGACATTGCAAGATTCCTACAATACTTTAGAAATGTTTTAAACATCTTTCACAATATTTTCGCAATATTGCATTATTGCAAAGGAATGTTTTGATAACGTTTCAGAAATATTTCGGTGTTATGTGGGTAGTTTATATATGAAGTAGACAACTTTTGATCTTCACTTTGTCAAGAGTTGGAAGTTCCTTTAGAGTTTTAGTTACTTTTAGTTGTAACCTTAATCGATGTCTTCGGGTCATGAATTTTTCAGAATATTTTCTCCCTTAAGACTGAATCAAATAAAAATTTTTAAAATTATATGTTTAATATTTTAATACTTTTTTTTTTTATTACCAATTTCGATAGAACAGATTCTAGAAATAAAGTTGATTATACAATTAGCTTTGTGATTATGCACTATATAATGTGTATATTTTTTAATTGATCAAAAAATATTAATTGTTAATCAAATTTCATGGTAACTTTTTTTTTTAAATAGAGAAATACAGTTACTTATTCCGGAAGTCCTGTGGTCGGTAAATTAAGAGAGAAGATGTATGGGATACATTTTTTTTAAGGCTGTTAGTTTATATATGAAGTAGACAAGTTTTGATCTTCACTTTGTCAAGTTGAAAATCTCTTTAAAGTCTTAGTTACTTTTAGTTGCAACCTTAATCGATGTTTTCGCTTTCTGAATTTTTCAGAATATTTTAACATTTTCACCCTTAAGACTGAACCAAATTTAAAAATTTTAAATTATATGTCCAATATTTTGGTACATTATCATTTTTTTTTAATTTCGATTGAACAGATTCTAGAAATAAAGTTGATTATATAATTGGATTTGTAATTATGTTATCATAATAATAACATGTGGCGATTATATGATATGCATATTTTTTAATTGCTACAAAAAATATTAATTGTCAATAAATTTCACGGTAATTTTTTTGCAAAAAATAGAGCAATTCAATTACCTATTCTACATTTTTGAGAATATGTCAAAAATATTCTTTCCCTTAAGAGCGAAACAAACAAAAAAATTTTTAATTACACTTTTCATATTTCGGTGGGTTATAATTTTTTTTCTTCCAATTCCGATTGAACAGAGTCTAGAAATAAGGTTAATTATACAATTAGCTTTTTAATTATGTTCTCATAATAATAACAACATGTATTGATTATATAAAATACAAATTTTTTAATTGCTGAAAAAAAATCAATTTTCAATCAAATTTCATGGTAATTAAAAAAAAATAGAGTTACTTATTATGGAAGTCTTGTGCTCAGTAAATTAAAACAAAAGACGGGATAAGACGACTTTTTTTTAAGTCTATTAGCTTATAGACAACTTTTAATCTTCACTCTGAAACGTTGTAAGGATCTTCAGTTTTAGTAACTTTTTTTTGCATCCTTAATTGATGCAACCCTTAAGAATAATTTCTTCTATGATTAATAATTATTTAAAAATTATCATTTGCCATAAAATTTCACAATCACATTTTTTTTTAAATTGAGCTCATGCAATTTTTTTCATGATCTTTTCCAATATTTCTTAAAAAAAAAATATCCTTGCATTTGAAAAATAAAATAAATTATAGGATTTCATGGCATCCCATGAAATTCATAATTACTAAATCAATAATTTATTTTCCACTGCAAACATTATTTTCGTTGCGTCACAAAATAAGAGACTATTAAGGACAAAATCTTTTCTCGTCGTAGCCAAATATAATATTGCAACAACAACATCTTGGCTATGCGACTTCCGTTAAATTCTTCAGCGTATCCGTAAAAAAATACCATCGACAAAGAGTTTCACCGTCGACGAGTTATTTTATCGGGAATCATTTGGCCGTTCGTGGGCGAGTGAAAATATTTTGAGGAAAAACATTGTCAGGGTCCTGAAGAATCGAGGACAGTTGAGCAAACGCTACAATGTATTATGGTGGTCTGTTTTACTTGTGTATCTTTGTTCCTTCCCTGAATCTTTCACCTTCTGGTGCATCGCTTTCGTCTATCCAAACACCAGCACCGATTTTATTACCCAAGATTTATCCGAGCGTGCAAAGCAAAAGTGAAGTTACAGAAACAGAAACGCAAAGGAGTTCATCGGTTTAAGGATGTACAAGTGATACAGTCGCGCCAAACGTGACTGAATTTTCCGAAAAAATTTCAAACTCATCTCGATGGGATAAAAGAAAACTGAAAAAAAAATCAAGCCTGTTGAAAAAAATGATAATAAAAATTAAAAAATGTTCATAAAAAATCCATTTTTTCATTTCATTTCAGCCAAACGTGACTGAATTTTCCGAAAAAATTTCAAACTCATCTCGATGGGATAAAAGAAAACTGAAAAAAAATCCAGCCTGTCGAAAAAAATGATAATAAAAATTAAAAAATGTTCATAAAAAATCCATTTTTTCATTTCATTTCAGCCAAACGTGACTGAATTTTCCGAAAAAATTTCAAACTCATCTCGATGGGATAAAAGAAAACTGAAAAAAAATTAAGCCTGCTAAAAATATTGATAATAAAAATTAAAAAATGTTGTTAAAAATCCATTTTTTCGTTTCATTTCAGCGAAACGTGACTGAATTTTCAGAAAAAATTTCAAACTCATCTCGATGGGATAAAAGAAAACTGAAAAAAAATGAAGCCTGCTAAAAATATTGATAATAAAAATTTAAAAATGTTGTTAAAAATCCATTTTTTCGTTTCATTTCAGCGAAACGTGACTGAATTTTCAGAAAAAATTTCAAACTCATCTCGATGGGATAAAAGAAAACTGAAAAAAAATGAAGCCTGCTGAAAAGATTGATAATAAAATTTTTAAAATGTTGTCAAAAAATCCATTTTTTCATTTCATTTCAACCAAACGTGACTGAATTTTCTGAAAAAATGTCAAACTCATCTCGATGGGATAAAAGAAAACTGAAAAAAAATCAAGCCTGCCGAAAATATTGATAATAAAAATCAAAAATGTTGTTAAAAAATCCATTTTTTCATTTCATTTCAGCCAAACGTGACTGAATTTTCTGAAAAAATTTCAAACTCATCTCGATGGGATAAAAGAAAACTGAAAAAAAGTCAAGCCTGTTGAAAATATTGATTAAAAAAATTTAAAAATGTTGTTAAAAAATCCATTTTTTCATTTCATTTCAGCCAAACGTGACTGAATTTTCCGACAAAATTTCAAACTCATCTCGATGGGATAAAAGAAAACTGAAACAAAAATCAAGCCTGCTGAAAAAATTGTTAATAACAATTAAAAAATGTTGTTAAAAAATCCATTTTTAAAAATATTTAACAAATCACACTTCAATCTAATTTTTTCGACAATTGAAAATGATTTGCCAATTTTTCCAAACACGTACGAATTATTACAGAATTTTGTGTATCAAAAAGCAATTTTTGAAAATTGCCTTTTTATTTATGTTTGAGCTTTATTTGCAAATTTACTCGATCAATCGTCAGGAAAATTCTTGTGTGTAATGGATGATTTAATGTCAAACACATATCCAAAATTTGTTATTTTTCGAGCATTGTTCAAAATTTAAAAAAAAATTCAAAATTAAGAAAAAATTGTGGAAAAATTCATTTTGATTCGAAAAAAAAAAACTTATTTAAAAAAATGTATTCATAAATTTGTTAATAATATTTTGAAATGATTATTATGCAAAATCGATCTTTTAAACGCCTTTTACAGGTATGATTTTTTTTTTTTAGATTTTATCCCATCAGGAAGTGTTTGAAATTTTTTCTGACACATCCTTAAGGCCAACTCCGAGGACTACTGAAAAATTCTTGATCCCCCTTTATGGGATTATCCGCAACGTCAGCATCTAGGCAAAAAATTCGACAATCTTTACTAGTCGAATTTGCTGCCAACGAGCAAAAGGTTTTTCTCAAAGAATATATTTCATTCTCTATGAGAAAGTTACTAAAAGACGAGTCACTCAAGAGTGGAGAAGTGCGAGAATAGTCAGCCAGTGCAAGATTGGAATCCTTCTACCCTCATTTACCCTCGTCTATATATTTTTCTTGCTTTCTACCTTTCTCCTTCTTTCTCTCTCTCTCTTTCACTGAGTCACACTCGAAAGTCGAGCATCCAGGTTGCGATCAATGCCAACTGATGACGTCAGATCTTTCCAATCATTTGCACTAATATTTATTAACCTTCTGATTGAAGGGAAAAAAAATGTCCAGTATTGGACACTTTTTCAAATCAAAATAATGAAAATGATCAATTTTGAAAAATTTCGTTTTTACAATTTTTACACGTAAATGTATTTTTGTTTCATCAAATAAAAATTATGGATGCATTGCTAATATAAATCTACTAGCAATGTCAATTTTTTTTTCTAGAATTGGTGGAATAAAATAAAGAAATATGTCTGTAAAAATAGATTTGTGATGTAATTTCTTTACAATCTCTTGCACTAATATTTACTAAACATTTATCTTTTGTTGAAGGTTGAAGGAAAAAAAATGTCTAGTATTGGACACTTTTTTAAATCAAAATAATAAAAATTGACAATTTTGAAAAATCTGGTTTTACAATTTTTACAGGTAAATGCATTTTTGTTTTATAAAATAAAAATGTGAAAAACATTTTTAATACAATTTCACTGATTGTCAAATTTTTCTAAATAATATAGGATTAAAATAACAAAAGATGGCTTTAATAATATAAAATAAAAAATAAAAAAAACGCTGGCATTAAAAAGATTAATATTTTCCTGATCGTGTTTCAATATAAAAAATGTATGCTGTCGCATCAATTATTAAAAGATTATTATCATCAACAAAAAAAAAAAAAAGATGACGAGAAATCTTTGACGAAAAAATTAATTATTGTCTATTAGATTTTTCTTAATTTCAGTAACTTTTGTTTGGCTCTTTTTTCAATATAAAAAATGTCTGCTATCGCATCAATAATTAAAAAATTATTAGCAATAACAAAAAAAAAGTTGACGGGAAATCTGTGACCGAAAAATATATTATTGTCTAGTAGATTTTTCTTAATTTCTGTAACTGTTGCTATTATTATTTTTTTTTAATATAAAAAATGTATACAGCATCAATTATTAAAAATGATTAGCAATAATAAAAAAAATGACAACGGAAAATCTTTGACGAAAAAATGTATTATTGTCTAGTAGATTTTTCTTAATTTCGTAATTTTTTTTATATAAAAAATATATACTGCATCAATTATTTTTTTAATCTT
Source organism: Ephialtes manifestator (assembly GCA_963970395.1). Taxonomy (NCBI): domain Eukaryota; kingdom Metazoa; phylum Arthropoda; class Insecta; order Hymenoptera; family Ichneumonidae; genus Ephialtes; species Ephialtes manifestator. The sequence goes on from OZ019972.1 coordinate 34,483,844, forward strand.
TAACGGAAAAGTTTTATCTTTGTCCAGTAGATTTTTTACAATTTCCGTAACAGTATTTGTTGTTTTTCTTTTCTTTTTATTTTGTATAAAATGTAAGCACGAGTACAGCGAGATTAGGTTTTCACCTCCCGGCGACAATTTTCCAACTTCTCATGAGCGTCGACGAGTAGGTCTCACTGCACACAGTGCGGCGCGTGTGCTCGCAATGCAGAGAGTGGTACACTAGAAACTCTCGCGAGGTACACTCTCGTACACACTAAGCCCAACATTTCTGGTGACTAATTCCAACCAAGCGGAAGACACTTCTCGGTGGTTGCTGCAGCACAGCAGCAGTCGTGTCGAGAGTATATATACACGGTGTGCACCACCGGGATCGTTCGACCTCGACCTCGTTCCAAGGATTTCCGGCGACGCGACCAGCAGCCCACGACCTCGAATCGTTCTCTGCCACAAGGGACGCCGTAAAGTGCACGCCACGAAAAACGTAAAAAAAAAACGCATCAAATGGTTGCACACGTGCATCAAACACAAACGATGACCTTCCAATAACTTTAGATGAAAAAAAGACCGTGCGATGTAAAAATGCATCACAACATCTGGCAATCATCATAAAAAGTTGTTTCACACTATTATTATTATTTTAACCCAACTGGAGATCATTTGGATTCAAATCTTGTAACTATTTGAGGTTTTACTGCATTTATAATTTAAAGAATGTGTATCAAACACAAATTATGATGTTCCAATAACTTTAGGAGAAAAAAAGACCGTGAGATGCAAAAATGCATCACAACATCTGGCAATCATCATAAAAAGTTGTTTTACACTGTTATTATTATTTTAACCCATCTGGAGATCATTTGGATTAAAACATTTGAACTATTTAAGGTTTTGCTGCATTTCTAATTTAAAGAATGTGTATCAAACACAAATTATGATGTTTCAATAACTTTAGGAGAAAAAAAGGGCATGAGATGCAAAAATGCATCACAACATCCGGCAATCATCATAAAAAGTTGTTTCACACTATTATTATTATTTTAACCCAACTGGAGATCATTTGGATCCAAATCTTGTAACTAATTGAGGTTTTACTGCATTTCTAATTTAAAGAATGTGTATCAAACACAAATTATGATGTTTCAATAACTTTAGGAGAAAAAAAGACCGTGAGATGCAAAAATGCATCACAACATCTGGCAATCACCATAAAAAGTTGTTTTACAATGTTATTATTATTTTAACTCAACTGGAGATCATTTGGATCCAAATATTGTAATTATTTAAGGTTTTACTGCATTTATAATTTAAAGAATGTGTATCAAACACAAATTATGATGTTCCAATAACTTTAGGAGAAAAAAATACCGTGAGATGCAAAAATGCATCACAACATCTGGCAATCATCATAAAAAGTTGTTTCACACTATTATTATTATTTTAACCCAACTGGAGATCATTTGGATCCAAATCTTGTAACTATTTGAGGTTTTACTGCATTTCTAATTTAAAGAATGTGTATCAAACACAAATTATGATGTTTCAATAACTTTAGGAGGAAAAGAGGCCGTGAGATGCAAAAATGCATCACAACATCTGGCAGTCATCATAAAAAGTTGTTTCACGCTGTTATTATTTTAACCCAACTGGAGATCATTTGGATTAAAACATTCGAACTATTTAAGGCTTTGCTGCATTTCTAATTTAAAGAATGTGTATCAAACACAAATTATGATGTTCCAATAACTTTAGGAGAAAAAAAGACCGTGAGATGCAAAAATGCATCACAACATCTGGCAGTCATCATAAAAAGTTGTTTTATACTGTTATTATTATTTTAACCCAACTGGAGATCATTTGGATCTCAATATTGTAACTATTTAAGGTTTTACTGCATTTATAATTTAAAGAATGTGTATCAAACACAAATTATGATGTTTCAATAACTTTAGGAGAAAAAAGGCCGTGAGATGCAAAAATGCATCACAACATCTGGCAATCATCATAAAAAGTTGTTTTACACTGTTATTATTATTTTAACCCAACTGGAGATCATTTGGATCTCAATATTGTAACTATTTAAGGTTTTACTGCATTTATAATTTAAAGAATGTGTATCAAACACAAATTATGATGTTTCAATAACTTTAGGAGAAAAAAGACCGTGAGATGCAAAAATGCATCACAACATCTGGCAGTCATCATAAAAAGTTGTTTTACACTGTTATTATTATTTTAACCCATCTGGAGATCATTTGGATTAAAACATTTGAACTATTTAAGGTTTTGCTGCATTTCTAATTTAAAGAATGTGTATCAAACACAAATTATGATGTTTCAATAACTTTAGGAGAAAAAAAGGGCATGAGATGCAAAAATGCATCAGAACATCTGGCAATCATCATAAAAAGTTGTTTTACAATGTTATTATTATTTTAACTCAACTGGAGATCATTTGGATCCAAATATTGTAACTATTTAAGATTTTACTTCGTTTCTAATTTAAAGAATGTGTATCAAACACAAATTATGATGTTACAATAAGTTTAGGAGAAAAAAAGACCGTGAGATGCAAAAATGCATCACATCTGACAATCATCATAAAAAATTGTTTCACACTGTTATTATTATTTTAACCCAACTGGAGATCATTTGGATCTCAATATTGCAACTATTTAAGGTTTTACTGCATTTCTAATTTAAAGAATGTGTATCAAACACTAATTATGATGTTTCAATAACTTTAGGAGAAAAAAAGGCCGTGAGATGCAAAAATGCATTACAACATCTGGCAATCATCATAAAAAGTTGTTTTACACTGTTATTATTATTTTAACCCAACTGGACATCATTTGGATCAAAAGATTCGAACTATTTAAGGTTTTGCTGCATTTCTAATTTAAAAAATGTGTATCAAACACAAACGATGAGCGTCCAATAAATTTAGGAGAAAAAAAGACCGTGAGATGCAAAAATGCATCACAACATCTGGCAATCGTCATAAAAAGTTGTTTCACACTGTTATTATTATTTTAACCCAACTGGACATCATTTGAATTAAAACATTCGAACTATTTAAGGTTTTGCTGCATTTCTAATTTAAAAAATGTGTACTAAATACAAATTATGATGTTCCAATAACTTTAGGAGAAAAAAAGGCCGTGAGATGCAAAAATGCATCACACCATCTGGCAATCATCATAAAAAGGTGTTTTACACTGTTATTATTATTTTAACCCAACTGGAGATCATTTGAATCCAACCATTCGAACTATTTAAGGTTTTGCTGCATTTCTAATTTAAAAAATGTGTATCAAATACAAACGATGACCTTCCAATAATTTTAGGAGAAAAAAAAACCGTGAGATGCAAAAATGCATTACAACATCTGGCAATCATCATAAAAAGTTGTTTTACACTGTTATTATTATTTTAACCCAACTGGACATCATTTGGATCAAAAGATTCGAACTATTTAAGGTTTTGCTGCATTTCTAATTTAAAAAATGTGTATCAAACACAAACGATGAGCGTCCAATAAATTTAGGAGAAAAAAAGACCGTGAGATGCAAAAATGCATTACAACATCTGGCAATCATCATAAAAAGTTGTTTTACACTGTTATTATTATTTTAACCCAACTGGACATCATTTGAATTAAAACATTCGAACTATTTAAGGTTTTACTGCATTTCTAATTTAAAAAATGTGTATCAAACACAAACGATGAGCTTCCAATAACTTTAGGAGAAAAAAAGTATTTTAATACTGTTATTATTATTTTAATCAAACTGAGGATCGTTTGTTATTATTATAATCCCCTGGCGACCATTTACGTGTCCAACCATTGCCACTATTTAACATTTTACCGCATTTTTAACTTTAATGTAATTAATTGTTATTGCGACGTGTAATTTATTTTTTTCATTGTAAACGGAATTGAACCCTTAATGAGCTCTGAGTCAGAGATGGGGGATGACGTTGTAATAAATATGGACACCGGAATATGCCAGAAATGTGAAAAAAATACGTTTTCAGTAATGTCCATTTTTTTTGCGTTTCTCATATTTTTGAATCACTTAAATTTATCGTCAAAAAAAAAATATGGTGCATATAACATGCAAAAAATGTTGCCTGCTGCAGTCTAAATAAATCATCTTTATACAAAATTCTCTATTGACGGAAACCCATGAAAACCAAAAACTTTATTAACATAACATAAAAACATGAAAAATATTTTTGTAACTAATTGTATTAAAATTGTATTAAAAATAAAAACAATCGCAAATATTCCGATATTCTGATTTTACTATAATTTATGGAATCAAACCATCAACGACGTTGGTGGTTTGATCAACAAAATATTCATTAAATCAGAGGTTAAACAACCATGACATAAATTTTGCTCTTTTATATCCAATCTTATAGGTTATCAGACATCGGGAAGATGGCACCATAAAGATAATCCTTAGCAGTTTAATAATAAGATAAGGGTGATAGGTTGTTCGATCCTCACTCCCAAAGATAGATAAATGGGTTTATTAGTGCTCTACGACCATCTAAGTCTTCAGGCACGCGATTCTACAATACAAGCAAATGGGTAAAAAAAAAATACAGAAAATGAAAAACTCGATATAAATCAAAATAAAATAATGGAATAACATAATCGATGAAAAACAAAAAACAACAAAGTAACAGTAAAAAAATAAAAATAGTGATGGTCACGCATAATTCATGATATTTAGCACATAATTTGCTAAAACTTATCACTAACCCTCTGATCGTTTTATTCAATTAGAGATTAAAAATAAGAAGATCAATTCTTTTTTTTATCTTGTATTTTGTTAAAAATGTTTGCAAATCGCCGGAAAATTCATTCATTAACTGATATATCAAATATAATACACGAGTATTGTAGAATGACAAATTTTTATATTGAATTTCATAATTTTCATTGAATTTAATAGAAAGTATTGCATTTTTATATCCCACTTCCATATCAAATTTAATATAACGATGTCTGTAAATGAGATTCATTTATCCGCCATTTACACTCAATATTTTGAACAGTGTAGGATTATTAAACACCCAGCATCGAGATTATGACACTATAAAATAATCCTCACCGTTTCAATCACAAGGGTTATAAGTTGTTAGGGAGGAAAATAGACTTGCGATACGATCGTACGAGTCACATCAAGAGTTTTAGGGCATAACTTGCATAAACTTATCTTCAACACTTTGACCGATTTATTCAATCAGAGGTTAAGACAATCTTCGAAAGCCTTGAAATTTCCATTTTCTATATCCCATCACCCAGCATCGAGATTACCACAAGATAATCCTTAGCGTGATAAAAATAAAAGTGATGAGTTGTTAGGTAAAATAGTCATAAGTCCTCACTACCGAAATTCCAATCGTGCGGATAAACTCGAAACTTTAATGCATAAACTTATCTCCTGACTGATTCCGTCAATCATAGATTAACAAAACAAAAAGAAAACAAAAATTTTCATTAATCCTCAATGAAAATATTTCAAATATCCTCAAGTCCTCACTGTCGATATTACGGTGGTACAAATCACAACGAGAGTTTTAAAGCATAAACTTATCTCCTGACCGATTCCTTCAATCATAGGTTAACAAAACAAAACAAAACCAGAAATTTTCATTTTTTCTATCGCATCACCCAACGTGATAATAATGAAAGGGATGATGTTAGGTAAAATAGCCTCATGTCCTCACTGTCGAAATTAAACACCGAGTGATTAACCTAACGAAAATTTAAAAAAAAGGCAACAATTTTAATTTTCTATATCGCATTACCGAGATTACCACAAGATAATCCTCTGTGTGAATTTGTAGGTTGTTAGGTAAAATAGCCGTAAGTCCTCACTGTCGAAATTACGATCATTCACATAACTGGCATAAATTTGTCTCCTCATCGATTCATTCAATCGGAGTAAAAAATCGAAGGATAAATTTTCATTTTCTATAACCCATCACCCAGCGTGATAATAATAAAGGACATGATTTTAGGTAAAATATCCGTAAGTCCTCACTTTCGAAATTACAATCGTACAGATCACACCGAGAGCTTTAACACACAACTTGCATAAACTTATCTTCTCACCGATTCATTCAATCGGAGGTTAAAGGAGAGAAAACCAGACAATTTCATTTTCCATATCCCATCACTTAGCGTGAGAATAATAAAAGGGATGATGTTAGGTAAAATATCCGTAAGTCCTCACTGTCGTGTATTACGGTCGTACAGATCACACCAAGAGTTTTAACGCAAAACTTGCTTAAATTTATCTCCTCATCGATTCATTCATTCAATCGGAGGTTAAAGAAAAAAAACCATAAATTTTCATTTTCTATAACCCATCACCCAACGTGATAATAATAAAGGGCATGATTTTAGGTAAAATATCCGTAAGTCCTCACTTTCGAAATTACAATCGTACAGATCATACCGAGAGCTTTAACACACAACTTGCATAAACTTATCTCCTCACCGATTCATTCAGTCGGAGGTTAAAGAAGAAAAAACTAGAAATTTTCATTTTCCATATCCCATCATTCAGCGTGATAATAATGAAAGGGATGATGTTAGGTAAAATATCCGTAAGTCCTCACTGTCGTGTGTTACGGTCGTACAGATCACACCAAGAGTTTTAACGCAAAACTTGCATAAATTTATCTCCTCATCGATTCGTTCATTCAATCGGAGGTTAAAGAAAAAAAAACCACAAATTTTCATCTTCTATATCCCATCATTCAGCGTGATAATAATAAAAGGGATGATGTTCGGCAAAATATCCGTAAGTCCTCACTGTCAAAATTACAATCGTACAGATCACACCAAGAGCTTTAACGCATAAATTTATCGCGTGACCGATTGCTTCAATCATAAGTTGACAAAACAAAACCAGGCATTTTCATTTTCTATATCCCATCACTCAGCGTGATAATAATAAAAAGGAATGATGTTAGGTAAAATAGCCTCAAGTCCTCACTGTCGAAAAAACACACCAAGAACTGTAACGCATAAACTTATCTCCTGACCGATTCCTTCAATCATAGGTTAACATGACAAAACAAAAAAATAACAGAAATTTTCATTTCGTATATCCCATAACCCAGCGTGATAATAATAAAAAGTGATGATGTTAGGTAAAATAGCCTGAAGTCCTCACTGTCGAAAAAACACACCGAGAACTGTAACGCATAAACTTATCTCCTGACCGATCCCTTCAATCATAAGTTAACAAAACAAAACAGAATAAAATGCAGAAATTTTCATTTTCTATATCCCATCACCCAGCGTGATAATAATAAAACGGACGATGTTAGGTAAAATATCCGTAAGTCCTCCCTGTCAAAATTAAGATGGTACAGATCTCACCGAGAGCTTTAAGGCATAAACTTATATCCTGTCGGATTTCTTCAATCATATATTAACCTAACAAAACAACAACAAAAAAAGTAGCAGTTTTCATTTTCTACATCTCATCACCGAGATTACCACAAGATAATCATCCGCGTGATAACAATAAAAGGGACAACTAATTGTTAATTAAAATAGCCGTAAGTCCTCACTGTCGAATTAACAATGATAGATTAACCTAACAAAACAAAACAAAAAAGCAGTAATTTTCATTTTCTACATCTCATCACCGAGATTACCACAAGATAATCCTCCACGTGATAACAATAAAAGGGACGACTAGTTGTTAGTTAAAATATCCATATGTCCTCACTGTCGAATTAACAATGATAGATTAACCTAACAAAACAAACCAAAAAAGCAGCAGTTTTCATTTTCTACATCTCATCATCGAGATTACCACAAGATAATCCTCCGCGTGATAACAATAAAAGGAACAACTAATTGTTAATTAAAATAGCCGTAAGTCCTCACTGTCGAATTAACATTGATAGATTAACCTAACACAAGAAAAAAAAACAGCAATTTTCATTTTCTACATCTCATCACCGAGATTACCACAAGATAATCATCCACGTGATAACAATAAAGGGGACAACTAATTGTTAATTGAAATAGCCGTAAGTCCTCACTGTCGAATCAAAAGAAAAAAAAGTAGCAGTTTTCATTTTCTACATCTCATCACCGAGATTACCACAAGATAATCCTCCGCGTGATAACAATAAAAGGGACGACTAGTTGTTAGTTAAAATAGCCGTAAGTCCTCACTGTCGAATTAACATTGATAGATTAACCTAACAAAAGAAAAAAAAACAGCAATTTTCATTTTCTACATCTCATCATCGAGATTTCCACAAGATAATCCTCCAAGTGATAACAATAAAAGCGACGACTAGTTGTTAGTTAAAATATCCGTAAGTCCTCACTGTCGAATTAACAATGATAGATTAACCTAACAAAAGAAAAAAAAAAGCAGCAGCTTTCATTTTCTACATCTCATCACCGAGATTACCACAAGATAATCATCCACGTGATAACAATAAAAGGGACAACTAATTATTAATTAAAATACCCGTAAGTCCTCACTGTCGAATCAAAAGAAAAAAAAAGTAGCAGTTTTCATTTTCTACATCTCATCACCGAGATTTCCACAAGATAATCCTCCACGTGATAACAATAAAAGGGACGACTAGTTGTTAGTTAAAATAACCGTAAGTCCTCACTGTCGAATTAACATTGATAGATTAACCTAACAAAAGAAAAAAAAAGCAGCAGTTTTCATTTCCTACATCTCATCACCGAGATTACCACAAGATAATCCTCCGCGTGATAACAATAAAAGGGACGACTAGTTGTTAGTTAAAATAGCCGTAAGTCCTCACTGTCGAAGATACGGTCGTACGGGTCACACCGAGAGAAAAGAGCTCGGCAGTTGGCGCGCGCGGATTGCCCGGCGGACAGTTGACCTAGTTCTAGTCTTCAGGGCCGGAAAGCGGTAGTGGCGCGACGTAGAGACCGTCTCGCGACGACTAACAACGATGACAACGGCAGTGATGGTTACATACGTACGCTAGCGCGACGCGGGACTTACTGAACGTCGAGCTTTTACTCCACGTACCCACAGCCAGTGGCAATTCGCGCGGTGGCGCAGTAGCAGCTCTGCTCCCGCTGCTAGAAGCGAGAGTACGCGGGAAGAGCTAGAGTTATACACCGGTAAAGCCTCCGCTTTCCCGTAGCTCCCCCTATCGGTCGTAGTTCTTCTTCTGCTTCTGCTGCTGCTGCGTACACGTTGCTTCGTGAGAGCGAGAGGCAACGACAATCTTTCCCTTTCCACGGTGCTCACATTCTGCCACGAGCAGCAAGCATATAGCATCCCCTTGGCCCATGGCTCGTCGTTTTCCAGCAGAAGCAGAAGCAGCAGCAGCAGCGGTAGCGGCAAAGGCACAGCGAGAGAACAGCCAGCGAAAGCTCTACCGCGCCATTCGGCTCTCTTCTCTGCTCCCCTCTCCATATCGATCACTGCGCGCTAGTCCACACGCCACAGCATCCACGCCGCCTACACCGACCTGTCAACATCCCCCTACTTCGTGGGATGCTATCCTACACCTTAGGTTTTTATCTTCCTTTTTTCTTTTTTTTTTTTTTTTTTGTTCTCGCGATTTTTTGTTTAGGCTTTTGCTTTCTGATATGGGAAACTTTGGTTTTTGTCCAGTTCCTTTTTTTTTGTTTATTCGCTGGCGATTTTTTGTTTAGTGGCTTTTGTTTTCTGATATAAGAAACTTTGGGTTCGTGAAATTTTTTTTATTATCTATTCATTTTTTTAGGGGCTTTTGCTTTCTGATTTAGGGAACGTTGTTTTGTGAAATTATTTTTTTTTATCTGTTGATTTTTTTTAGTGTCTTTTACTTTCTGATGTCGGAAACTTCGGTTTCGTTCAATTGTTTTCTTTATATTCTGTCGATCTTTTTAGTGTCTTTTGCTTTCTCATGTAGGAAACTGTGGTTTCGTGAAATACGTTTTTTATTCACTGTCGATTATTTTTAATGTTTTTTGCTTTCTGATGTAGGAAACTTAAGTTTCGTTCAATTCTTTTCTTTATATTCTCTGGCAATTTTTGTTTAGTGTCTTTTGCTTTCTGATACAGGAAACTTTGCTTTCGTGAAATACTTTTTTTATTCTGTCAATTTTTTTTAGTGTCTTTTTTAATTTTATTGTATTCGACACAGCTACTCAAATTTCATGAGATCAAATTTCTTTTTTACAATAAACACCCCAAAGCTAGTAAATAAAAATAAAAACTCGCAGTGAATATTTGTACACAAGTTAAGTTACAATTAAAGTAAACAATGTGCGTCAAAACTTGTAAAATTATTTTTAGGAAAGTATAAAACCAAAATTGATCAAAATAGTTTCTCCGAGACGTATATTTGTGAAATCAGAATAATAATAAGGAAGCAATGTGCAAGCTTTTACTTTGCCCTGGTTTTTTAGTGTCTTTTTATTTTTGTGTGTGTGTATGTGTGTTTTTCTCTGTCTCTGTCTTTCTCGGGTATTTTTCTCGGTCCTCCACATAGCGCGTTGTCTGTACCGAAAAATTCTTTTCTTTCCTCGTTTTATTATCTCGTCGGGGGGAGGACTGGAAAGTAGTACGGGATGCCGCGACAGAAGCATCAGCGACGAGAGAGCCTGCCGGAAAAATATTAAAGCGTGAAAAGGGAACGTTTTAAGGGTGGATCGTCGGGTGGGAGCCTCGGGCCTCCTACTACCCTCAGAGGCAACCCCATCTGACAATCTACAGCGGCTGACTATTCCAGCAACGATGATAGCTTCTACCAACTAACACACGCGAGTCAAGCTTTGGTTTGTGTGTATATATATATATAAATACGTGTATGTGTGATTGTATGTGTAATGATTGTGTATATTATATATATATATATATATAAATATGAATTTTTAGGGGTTACTTCGTGAAACTGTCACGAACTGCGAGGACAATAATGTCTTCTTTTTTTTTTTCTTTTTCTTTTTCCTTTCAATAGCTGCGTAATGCGAGTCACTTTAGTCCGACACTTTGTTAAAAATTTTATGTATTCTTATTTTTGTTATCCGTGATGTAGTATTGATTGAGGTGTTCTGTGTCAATCAACACGCCACGTGCCGACGTGTATGTGTAGATATATATATATATATGTGTGTGTGCGTGTGTGTGTGTGTGTATATATGGGACATTCCATACCAAATCGACCAACGGCCGACTCTCAACTTCCCACAGATGGTTCGCGATTTTTTATGTTATTCTGCAACATAAAAAATGCAGGTAGAATTTTTTTCAGATTTTTTCTTAACGTCGTTATTAAAAAAATGAGACTTTTTTTTAATCTGAAATTTTTTAAAAAATAGTGCGATGAGGAACAAAATTTTTGGTGTACAAGCCAAAGTGGAGAAATCGTTTTTTCTATTTTTTTTGTGCTTTATGATTTTTTTTTTTTTATAAATCGAAGTATTGAATATTTTTTAAGATTTTGTGTGGATGTATTTAATTTTTTAAATATCGTAAAATACAACAACAAAATAGAAATAATGTTTTCTCTACTTTGATTTGTGGACCAAACATTTTGTTGTTCATCGCGGAATTTTTCAAAAAAATTTCAGGTTGAAAAAAATGGCGTTTTTGTTTGGCTTTAAATATTTGTAATTAAAAAATGACGATATAAAAAAATCTGAAAAAAATTTAACATGCATTTTTTATGTGGAAGATCGTTGATCAAGTTGGTATGGAATGCCCCATATATATGCTGTTCGGTGATGGGGTGACGCGTTGATTTATGTTCAGCTATATTGAGTCACGTAGACTGATGTTTATGGTTAATATTTATCGTAGTATCATCCTTAAGAGGGTTGTAGAGCCTAACACTAATCATATCATCACATGGATTAATTGATAAGCATGAAGAGTGTTTTTTTTAAATTACACATATTGTACGATTTTTGTATTCCATGGTTAATAATTATCAATCCCATTTCTTAATTTCAATCCCGATTCTTAATAATATGCTTTTCTATTTCATTTTTTTTTTAAATAGACATCTTTTTTTTTAAATAAAACAAAACTGAGTAAAAAATAAAGGGTAATAAGATTATCAACGATTTTCAATAATATATTTTTCTATCTAATTCTTTTTTTAATACACATCTTTTAAAAAATAAAACAAAACTGAGTACAAAATAAATGGTAATAGGATTATCAACGATTCTTAATAATATATTTTTCTGTTTCATTTTTTTTCTAATATACATCTTTTTTTTTTAATTAAAAAAATCTTTTAAAAAATAAAACAAAACTGAGTACAAAATAAATGGTAATAGGATTGCCATCCATTCTTTATAATATGTTTTTCTATTTCATTTTTTTTCTAATATACATCTTTTTTTTTTAATTAAAAAAATCTTTTAAAAAATAAAACAAAACTGAGTACAAAATAAATGGTAATATGATTGCCATCCATTCTTTATAATATGTTTTTCTATATCATTTTTTTTCTAATATGCATTTTTTTTTAATAAGAAAAAAGATTTTAGATGATAAAGATTAATAGGATTGTCAACGATCTTTTTTTCTTAGTAAAACTAGCTTCACATTTGTGAACAAGCTGCTGCTGCTGCAAAATGGCACTTTTGTGCATTCGAATGGTTAATATCGAAAATTGCATTTTTCTATACTGTAAATGTATGAAATATGGTGCATAATTCACAATTGTTCGCAATGTGTGAATGGAACGTGAGGTGCTTGGCATGATCGGTGCGGATGCTACTGGCGTGGGATGATTTGCAGCTGAGATGTTCGGAGAGATTAGATGGCATGAGGGGTGGAAATAGATCAGGGTCGTAACGCGCGACGGTTATCGCACCGACCCATCACGAGAGCTCGTCCATCGAACCCTATACTCCAATGCGTGTGAACCTGCTTGCTACGTGAAACCTATGATATCCTCCACTCCAGAGACTCGGCGTTACAACCCTTGATTTCCCTGCAGCAAATCGCAGCATCAATACAACTTAGCTGCAGGCTATCTCACTCTTCTCCTAATAATCCGAACACAAATCCTTACAGCTTATACCTAACACACCGGCACAGAATTTCCTGAATAACAACGCAAGTTAATTAATAATAATTAATAATTAATTCATTTTTTTTCCTCACACTATAAAAAAAATCTACTTGAAATTTAAGTTTTTATCCATAAAGTAGTAATTTAAATTTAGTATACAAGTGTATAAATAATTAAGAATATTTTTTTTCCTCATACTGTAAAAAAAATCTGCTTGAAATTTAAGTTTTTATCCATAAACTAGTATATTAGATTTAGTATACAAGTGTATAAATAATTAATAATTTTTTTTTCCTCGCACTGTAAAAAAATCTACTTGAAATTTAAGTTTTTATCCATAAAGTAGTAATTTAAATTTAGTATACAAGTGTATAAATAATTAAGAATATTTTTTTTCCTCATACTGTAAAAAAAATCTGCTTGAAATTTAAGTTTTTATCCATAAACTAGTATAATAAATTTAGTATACAAGTGTATAAATAATTAATAATTTTTTTTCCTCACGCTGTAAAAAAAAACTACTTGATATTTAAGTTTTTTTTTAATAAACTAGTATATTCAATTTAGTATAGAAGTGTAATGTAAAATTAATGTATGGTGTAACACATTCAATAATTTACTTTAATTTTACAGTAAAAGTACTTGAATTTTAATAATTTGCTTCAATTTCAAAAAAGGTTTGTTTTCATGCAAAATTTTTTTTGCCCGAGTTTTTAAGTCAGGATACTCAGAATCATCCATAACGTCGAGAAAAATGGTTTAGAAAAAATTTATGGATGGATGTGGGTGTGTGTGTGTGACTGTCACTAAAAATTCAAACTTATGTATCTCAAGAATTGCTTAATCGATCGGGCTGAAATTTAGCAAATATGTGAAGCAGGTGGACGCCTTTATTTGTGGTAATTTTCAAAAAAATTCAAAAATATTTTCAAATTTTACTTGACTTTGCAATTTTTGAAAAATGTCTGCACGCTCTCTAGCATCCGCAAGTTTTTAGCTATTGAGATAAATTATTTTTTATGAATAAAGCTATATTAAAGGAGGATCGGTATTGAATTTGGAATTAATCTGTAAAAAAGTTCGATTTTTGTGGGATTTTGAATTTTTTTTTAAATATTTGTTTTGCTCTAATTCACGTCAAATCTCAACAAACCAAATGAAATTTTCTACAGATGAAAAAAAACATTCAACACTACTACCTACCAAATTTGGTCGTGATCGGTACAGCCGTTTGGATTTTACGTGATTTTGAATTTTTCAAAAACTATGCAGGTTTTTTTGAAATTTTTAAAAATTTAACAACTTTTGAAATTTTGACATGTAAATGTGTTCTTCTTTCATGTAATACAAATGTAGGATTTATTCCTAATGCAATTACACAGTTTGTCAAATGTTTCGAAAAAATTGAAAAAATGTTAAATATAAGAAAATTGGGTGGAAAAATTTTATTATATTTATTAAGGCTGAAATAAATTTTGGACATCTTATCTTTCCCTGAAACAAATAATTACTTTTTTCACTTCTAATCGATGCTGAAGTGGAATAAAGAGCACCAGTCTGAATATCACTGACTTGTACTACTTACAGCATTTTATTTTCACAATACAATGTGAAACATCCTATTAATTCCAAACTCAATCTATTTGTGTACTACTTCCATAAATAATTTGCAGAATTATGATACAAACAAATAATAAAAATAAATTTTAGAGTAAAAAATCATTACTTTAAAGTAAAATTCGTCTGATATAAATTTTATTGCACTACTTCGAAGAACATATAGCCTCCAGGAAAATGAAAATTTTTATTACGATTACACACGAGACGATGTACCGATATTTCATTTTGCATGTTTTTACAGACCAGATGACGGAGGTATCGGTTTTACATCGATGAGTCGAATATATGAAACACACATAAAAAAACAAAATCTGGCAAAAAATCACGAAACGATACAACTACAGAAAAGTGATAGAAAAACGTAACATTGCTATCTACATTTATTTAGTTGTCATAGCTTCTTTTATTGAATTTTTTTTTTTAAGAAATTCTTTTTTTAATTTTTTCAAACAAATATTGAGTTTTATCGTATATAGTTGCTAGCGTGTTTGCATCTAAACTAGAGAATCGCTTGGTCTCGGGTTCTCCAATTCCGGTGCTGCAGTTTTGCTGAAAATAAAAAAAATTCGGTCGCAACGTAGCTTCGGATATATATATATATATAGTTATATGTATATATATATATATGTGTATACAATCGTTCTGAGTATTTGCATTTCAGCAAAACACGTTAAGCTCCACCATCGTGAAACGGACTTGAGACCGACTGTATCGACACTATTAATCCTTTAACAGCCAAACTGCTTTACAATTCAGAAGAAAAAAATTTAAACGTTGCTCCTTATTTCATTTAAAAAAAAGGTAAAATAACTGCACCTTTGGAAAATTGACGTTTTACATTTTTACATATAAATATGCTCTTTTGCCATTGAATAAAAATGTGGAATGCATTTCTAATGTAATTCTACCATTTGTCAAATATTCACCAAAAATTATGGACTGAAATTTTAAAAGATGTGAAATGTACGAAAGTTACGGGGAAAAAGTTAATATTTTTATGAAGGATAGGACAAATTGTTAATATCTTCTCTTTCTCTGAAATAAATAATAATCTTTTGCTTTTAAACCGACGCTGAAGTGAATAAAAACCGTTGGGCTGACAAATACTGACTTGAACTACTTACAGAATGAATAATAGAAATAAAAAATTCCAATTGTATAACAAACTTCAAAAGACGTACCTGCAGGTCATCGCCGTAGATATTCCGTTGTCTTCCTAGGATAAGATAAGATTAACGTCTCTATTTTAAGCCTTTGATAACTTCTCCCTTTACCATTACAAAAAAAAATGTTTCTCATATTTTAAAAAATTTCTTGACATTTCTCTTTTCAATTTTCAATTTTGACACTTAAATGCGTTCGTCCTTCGTGAAATAAAAATGTAGAATAAATTCCTAACAAATTTCCACCGATTTGCACATTTTCAGACAATTATACGATTAAAATTTTTTTAAATATATAAATCATCAAAAAATCAGTTCAACAAATGATACATTTTCTAAATCTTAAATAAATAGCTTATCTTTTAGTGCGATGAATAATACATTTATTTTCTCCGTCGAATCGACGCCAGGGAGGAATAAAATGCTTTGGTCTGACAAACACTGACTTACACTACTTACAGTGCCGTAATAGTGAGTAAAACAAATTCAAATTGAATAACAGACTTCAAAAGACGTAGCAGGTAATTCCTTCAGTGAAAAGAGTTTGCTGTTCGTTTATTGAAAGCGTATTATGTTCTATGAATGGCGCTCGTATAGAAGATACGATATGATATTGACTGCAATAAGGAAAGCTCTTTCTGATCCGCTTTGAGTACTTCGGCTGTAAGTTTCAAGGAGCTTTTATTTATATCCCGATGTCTTCTTTCTGATGTCACTGTTAAATATTTCATAACTTCTCTTACTTTAGGTGGCAAATTATTTCAATACGAATGACTAGGAGTTTATTGTGTCTCGTCGTTGTAGCTTTAAAATTCAATCCTGCCGAGGCATTAAAATTCCATTCGGCCTCGAGCGACAATAATACGTTCAATATGAGTGACAGCTCGTTGCTGTACCTATTTCATCACCCATGAGTGAGTTTCTGTAGGAAAATATTTTTATTTTCTATTCGATTGATATAAAATGATTTTAATTTGACTAACGAGTTTAAAAAATCCTATCGTTTGTAATTGCAAAAGCTACTGGAGTATTAAATTTCACAATGAATACCAAATTTTACGAGAAAGTCGTTGCGTTGCGATTCGATTACGTATATTTATTTTGGTATGCTGTGAAATATTCTGAACACGATAAAATAAAAAAAATTGTTTGAAACGAAATATTAAATCAAAGTTATGGACATTTTTTAAAATAAATTTTTTATATTAATCCGTTTTACTGTTTTCAGAAAAAAAATTATCTGTACAAAAAAAAGTTTTTACAAAGCCGCCGCTATGGGGAATATTATTTTATTTTTGGCTTCCTCATAGCGGAAACTTTGCGAAAGATGAAAATTATTGACGAAGTTGATGATTTCTGACGTTTTACGAAATGCAGAGTGACACCAATAAATTTTTAAAAAGTTCAAAATCACGTAAAATCCGAACCGCTTTACCGATCATCACCAAATTTGGTATGTAGTAGGGCTGAATGTTATTTTTCCTGTGTAGAAAATTTCAGTCAGTTACTTGAAATTTTACCTGAATTAGATCAAAACGAATTTTTTTTTTTAAATTCAAAATCTCATAAAAACCGCATCGCTTTACCGATTTGGCCCAAATTCAATACCAAAGGTCGTATCACTTTGTTCAATTTTAATACGAAGTTTCAGCTCGATAGCTAAAAATTCGTTCAAACTAGAGCATTTACGTCCTTTTTTCCAAATTTCAAAATTCTTATAAAAATTAAATGCGTTAAGCGATTTCTGTTAAATTTATACCAATTGAAGATTAGGCAGTACTGTACATGTTGTTTAAATTTTAGCTGATCTGGTCGAATACTTTATAAGTTACCGTGACATGAATGTTTGGCCTTTCATCACACGCACACGCACACGCACACGCACACGCACACGCACACGCACACGCACACGCACACGCACACGCACACGCACACGCACACGCACACGCACACGCACACGCACACGCACACGCACACGCACACGCACACGCACACGCACACGCACACGCACACGCACACGCACACGCACACGCACACGCACACGCACACGCACACGCACACGCACACGCACACGCACACGCGCACGCACACGCACACGCGCACGCGCACGCGCACGCGCACGCGCACGCACACGCGCACGCGCACGCGCACGCGCACGCGCACACGCACGCGCACGCGCACACGCACACGCACACGCACACGCACACGCACACGCACACGCACACGCACACGCACACGCACACTCACACGCACACGCACACGCACACTCACACGCACACGCACACGCACACGCACACGCACACACACACACGCACACACATACGTTTTTTTTCGACGTTTGAGACCATTTTAAACGTTTTGACATGAAAATCTCGAAAAAAGAAATTTTCATGAAAACAAAGCTTTCTCTATGAGGAAGCAAAAAGTAAAAATATTATTTTTTTTCCCTACGACCGAACATAGCCGCAAACATTCATACACATTTTTTTTTCAACTGCCCTAGTCTCGCAATCTGCTCGCTTGGCGATCATTTCACATTATTTTTCATTTTCATTTCTCGAGACTCGTCCATTATCCGGGTGAACAGGAATCGGGTAACGTAAAGTCGTGAGAAACATAGTGCGCACGTTAACAGAGCGACACAGCAACTCTTCTCGCGAACTGCAGCGCGTCATGTGCAATTGCACGTAGAATGAAAGAAACGTTTCACTTTCGCCCGTGGGGCAGTATACGCGGAACATATAGTATACTACAGGGCTGAAGGGAGTGATGGAGGGGCGGAAAGGGGTTGAAAGGGGGTAGCGTGCGGCTGGTTGACTGCACGCGCTCACTCAAGTCTGAACACCCTTTTATTTCCCTCGCGGGTCTTGCGGTTCTCGATGCCGTTGTGGTTTCCACCTCGGGCCACAGCGAGACGCCAAGAGGAGTCTTTTATGGGGTTACGTTTCTTCTTCAAGGACCGAGAATCTCTTTCTTCCTTTTTCCTCGTCTATTATCCGCCCTTTTCTCTCTCGCCCTTCGGTGGTTTGATCGTTCAGTATCATCCTCTTCACCCCGCTTCGTTTCTCTTCTCGTCCACTTCAGCAATGAGATTTCTCGAGAGGAACGAGAATCCTCAACTTCCTCTTTCCGGCATTCTACTTCTGAGTTTAATGCGATTTTACATGGTTTCCAAGATCGTTTAACGAATGAAACTACATGAGAGTTTGTAAAAGCCGATATTTTGCGAAACGTGAGACGTGAAAATTAAATCAATTTTGACGCTTCGAAATCAAACTATTTTATAAAGTGGACACTCGAAGAAATTATGGATATCATAACTGATAAAAAGAGAGCGATCAATTTTTTAAATATTTTTCCTACTATTTCTTTTTACTGTAAATATTAAATAAATAATTAATTAATAATAATAATAATAATAAATAATAAATAAACCATTACACTTTTGGGGGCTTCTTTTAAAAAAATTGCATTACCATTCTGTTTATTGAAAATACTTTGCTTTATTAAATTATTCAAATTATTTAAATTATATATTATTATATAATATTATTATTAATTATATATTATATATAAAATTATTCAAAAGTATCGTCACATTTTTTCGGACACTTTTTACCACTTTACAAATATCCCAGAGGGGCCATTGTGCTTTTTGCGGATATTTTCATCAACAAAAGTACCACGATAGAAATTTTCATATCCATAAAAAAAATTGTTGCTCTGAGAAAAAAATCTCATGCATAAATAATCACGTGCAAAAAATAGGGCATATTTCTCACAGACGATGTTACGCTTTGATAAAAAAAAAGGGTTATGACACAATCACAATAACTCAAAGTTTGTCATATTTTAACAATGCACGTTAAACAAGGCAATGCAACGTATTTGTTTATTGCATGAAGAAAAATAACGGGATGTGATTACGAACAGTACATTTTGCTTTGTTTTTTTTTTTTTTTTTTTTTTTAATGAGTCTGCTACTGTAATGTTGAAGAGGGCAGACAGACAGTGGATACAGTTAGTGGATATAAAAGCAGTTGCGAGTAGTCGGGCGAATTTCGTCGAGGCTTTAATAGCAACGAAATTGCATTGTATTCAACGAGGATAATTGTATTTACATGGTATCGCACCGTAGCAGAATTCGTTTAACTCTACTCTCCTAGTCTCACAGCTAGACCCGACCCTCCAATGCCGGGAGATTTACAAGCTCGCGTATTCCTCATTACGAAGGTCACCTATTAATTAGTGCACCGTTAGTCTGCCGACCGCACTTTCGTCCTGACGAATTCTCGTTCACGACTGAATTACAGAACATCCGAGGGACTCCATGTTTACCTGAAGTATGTATACGTAATTGGATCAATGTTGGTTCAAGGTATGGGCATAATTATAACCACATATGTGGTTATTATTATAGGCAAATATGACTCACTATTTTTCGAATTTTTTAACTTTTTTCGGGCGAAATTTTCTATTTATTGGATAATTTGTTTCTGACAAAATTTTGTTTTTATTTACAACTTTCTTTCTGGCAAAATTTTATTTTTGTTTTAAACTTTTATTCTGGCAAAATTTTGTTTTTATTTAAAACTTTTATTCTGGCGAAATTTTGTTTTTATTTGAAACTTTTATTCTGGCACGATTTTGTTTTAATTTAAAACATGTATTCTGGCAAAATTTTCTTTTTATTTGAAACTTTTATTCTGGCACGATTTTGTTTTTATTTAAAACTTTTATTCTGGTAAAATTTTCTTTTTATTTGAAACTTTTATTCTGGCACGATTTTGTTTTTATTTTAAAGCTTTGATTTCGTAAAAAATTGTTTTTTCGAGATTTTCATGTCAGTACACTCAGAATAGTCTAAAACGTCGAGAAAAGTGGTTTAGAAAAAATGTCAGTATGTGTGTGTGTGTGCGTATGTGCACAATTTTTTGTGAGCACGATAGCCGTCGCAATTTTTAAGATATCGGGCTCAAATCTGAACCACTAGTAAACTGTCGTTAAACAAGATGTGGGATTGAATTTCGAGTTAATCCATCAAGGTGTTCAATATTTATGGCATTTTAATTTTTTTAGAGAATGTAAGTTCGGGCTCTAACTCCCGCAATTTTTATGATATCCGGTTCAAACTTGGACCAGAAGTGGACTATTATCAAATAGTGTTTGGGATTAAATTTAGTGTCAATCCGTTAAGGGGTTCACAATTTATGGCATTTTTAAATTTTTTGAAATTTTTTTTTCGTGCTCTAACTTCCGCAATTTTTAAGATATCGGGCTCAAATTTGGTCCACAAGTAGACTGTAGTTAAAAACGATATGGGATTGAATTTGGAGTAAATCCGTCGAGAGATTCTAAATTTATGGCATTTTGAAAAAAAATTTGAAATATTTCGTTCGTGCTCTAACTTTCGCAATTTTTAAGATATCGGGCTCAAATTTGATCCACAAGTAGAGCGTGGGTAAACTAAGCATCAGTTTGAATCTGGCGAGAATCTGTCAAGGGGTTCAAAACTAATGGCATTTAATTTTAAGATGTTCTTGTAATGTTTTTGGGGACAGTAATTAAAGGCATTTTGTTAGATTTTTTTCCAAATGACACAATCACAGTTAATAATGTTCTGAATGTACAGGATGCAAAACTAGAAGGGAACGAGATGTTTAAATAATTATTAACGATTTTTTAAGATATTTTTGTAATGTTTTTGGGGACAGTATTTAAAGGCATTTTTTTAGATTTTTTTTCAAATGGCACAATCACAGATAATAATGTTCTGAATGTACAGGATGCAAAACTAGAAGGGGACGAGACGTTTAAATAATTATTAACGATTTTTTAAGATGTTTTTGTAATGTTTTTGGGGACATTAATTAAAAGCATTTTGTTAGATTTTTTTCCAAATGACACAATCACAGTTAATAGTGTTTTGAATGTACAGGATGCAAAACTAGAAGGGGACGAGACGTTTAAATAATTATTAACGATTTTTTAAGATGTTGTTGTAATGTTTTTGGGGACAGTAATTAAATGCATTTTGTTAGATTTTTTTCCAAATGACACAATCACAGTTAATAATGTTCTGAATGTACAGGATGCAGAACTAGAAGGGGACGAGACGTTTAAATAATTATTAACGATTTTTAAAGATTTTTTGGTAATGTTTTTGGGGACAGTAATTAAAGGCATTTTGTTAGATTTTTTTTCAAATGACACAATCACAGATAATAATGTTCTGAATGTACAGGATGCAAAACTAGAAGGGGACGAGACGTTTAAATAATTATTACCGATTTTTTAAGATGTTTTTGTAATGTTTTTGGGGATAGTCATTAAAGGCATTTTGTTAGATTTTTTTTTCAAATGACACAATGATGTTTTGAATGTACAGGATGCAAAACTAGAAGGGGACGAGACGTTTAAATAATTATTAACGATTTTTTAAGATGTTTTTGTAATGTTTTTGGGGACAGTAATTAAAGGCATTTTGTTAGATTTTTTTCCAAATGACACAATCACAGTTAATAATGTTCTGAATGTACAGGATGCAAAACTAGAAGGGGACGAGACGTTTAAATAATTATTACCGATTTTTTAAGATGTTTTTGTAATGTTTTTGAGGAACGTAATTAAAGGCATTTTGTTAGTTTTTTTTTTCAAATGACACAATCACAGTTAATGATGTTTTGAATGTACAAGATGCAAAACTAGAAGGGGATGAGACGTTTAAATAATTATTAACGATTTTTTAAGATGTTTTTGTAATGTTTTTGAGGAACGTAATTAAAGGCATTTTGTTAGTTTTTTTTTTCAAATGACACAATCACAGTTAATGATGTTTTGAATGTACAAGATGCAAAACTAGAAGGGGATGAGACGTTTAAATAATTATTAACGGTTTTTTAAGATGTTTTTGTAATGTTTTTGAGGAAAGTAATTAAAGGCATTTTGTTAGATTTTTTTCCAAATGACACAATCACAGTTAATAGTGTTTTGAATGTACAGGATGCAAAACTAGAAGGGGATGAGACGTTTAAATAATTATTAACGATTTTTTAAGATGTTTTTGTAATGTTTTTGGGTACAGTAATTACAGGCATTTTGTTAGATTTTTTTCCAAATGACACAATCACAGTTAATAATGTTCTGCATGTACAGGATGCAAAACTAGAAGGGGACGAGACGTTTAAATAATTATTAACGATTTTTAAAGATTTTTTGGTAATGTTTTTGGGGACAGTAATTAAAGGCATTTTGTTAGATTTTTTTTCAAATGACACAATCACAGATAATAATGTTCTGAATGTACAGGATGCAAAACTAGAAGGGGACGAGACGTTTAAATAATTATTACCGATTTTTTAAGATGTTTTTGTAATGTTTTTGGGGACAGTCATTAAAGGCATTTTGTTAGATTTTTTTTCAAATGACACAATGATGTTTTGAATGTACAGGATGCAAAACTAGAAGGGGACGAGACGTTTAAATAATTATTAACGATTTTTTAAGATGTTTTTGTAATGTTTTTGGGGACAGTAATTAAAGGCATTTTGTTAGATTTTTTTTCCAAATGACACAATCACAGTTAATAATGTTCTGAATGTACAGGATGCAAAACTAGAAGGAGACGAGACGTTTAAATAATTATTAACGATTTTTTAAGATGTTTTTGTAATGTTTTTGAGGAAAGTAATTAAAGGCATTTTGTTAGATTTTTTTTCAAATGACACAATCACAGTTAATAATGTTCTGAATGTACAGGATGCAAATGAATGTTATTTTTCCTGTGTATAAAATTTCAGTCGATGAGTTGAAATTTTACGTGAATTAGAGCATAACAAAACTTTTTCAAAAACTTCAAAATCCCATAAAAACCGAACCGCTTTACCGATTTGGCCCAAATTCAATACCAAAGGTCGTATCACTTTGTTCAATTTTAATACGAAGTTTCAGGCCGATAGCTAAAAATTCGAGCTAGAGCATTTACGTACTTTTTTCAAAATTTTAAAATTCTTTTAAAAATGAAATGCGTTAAGCAATTTTTGTAAAATTTATACCATTTGAAGATTAGTCAATACTGTACATGTTGTTTAAATTTTAGCTGATTCGGTCGAATACTTTATAAGTTACAGTTATATGAATTTTTGGCCTTTCATCACACACACACATATATACATCCGGACAATTTTTCTAAACCACTTTTCTCGACGTTTCAGACCATTTTTAACGTTTTGTCATAAAAAACTCGAAAAAATTTTTTTTTCATCAAAACAAAGCTTCGTCTATGAGGAAACCAAAAATTATTTAAAAAAAGGTCACGACTATGGGGAATTTGGTTTGGAATGCCCCATAAATAATGTTGTAATGCGTTATTAGTATGGGAATTTGATAACGGGAATACGTGGTAACGGAAGATACTGCGAGGCTTCGAGGGGTACAAAGAGTCTACTGCTTATACCATCACGTCGATGATATTACACACTCTAAAGGGGGATTGTTTACATTGGGTGGCTGTACCTACTCTCGCTCTAGGGTCCATAACCACGGTAGCCCTTTGGCATCGTCATCTAATCCCATAACGAAGCCACGTATCACCAATGTAATTCTCGTGACGCGAGCAGAAGCCAATATTATTATAGATTGCACCACCATCCAAACGAACCTCTTGTAAACTATAACTAAAATCTATACCTATAACGTAAGACCAGGTTAATGTTAAGTTTCTAAATAAGTACAACGAAATTAAATGAAAATAACCATCACTATTATTTTTATTATCAAATAGTAAAGTAATTTTTATTATTATTATATTATTATTATTATTTAAGCAATTTACCCTGTTCTGGGTTATTAACCCCCAGTGTGAATAATTCGAACTTGTATACACCGTTAGAAATTTTTGTATGAAAATTAATATAAAGTATTGGTAGTTTTTTAAAAAAATAAGCGTATATTAAATTTAATATACAAAAAAATTAATATTCAGTGTACTAAACAATTCATAAAAGTTGGGGTTATAATAGAATTATTGGAATTTTACAATATTAAATTTCATTTAATATACAGATATGTTATTAATAATTTTTTAAAAATATTTATATGTTATTAATATTTTGGTATTAATAATAATGTTCTATAAAAATATATGTACACACTCTTAAAAATATTTTGAAAATTAATATATGTATTGGAAGTTTTTTTTGCATATACGGTATATTAAATTTCATTTAATATACAGATATATATATATTTTTATAGACGACAATAATTATTAATTCCAAAATTCCAAAATATTTCTCTAAACACCAGATCGACTTTTTGTAACGAAAAGATTTTTACATTTTTGTCCTACAGTAAAATGCTAGTTAGAAATTACTCGAAATTTTGTGATAAATGGATATTTAGCGAAGGCAGTTAAGTTTATGTCGACCAATTATCCTAACTATGCATTTGTATGTTGCTAACTAAATGAATATCTATATTAGCTCGTATATTGTGTAGATCGGTCTTAATACGTGTTGCAGAGGGAAATATAGCTTTCTACCCCCGCCTCCCCCCTCCCTATTTCATCCCTTAGCTCTCTTACTCTCTCTTTCACTCACTCTGGGCTTAAACTAGTTGGATGACAAAGTTAGGGAGACGAAGGAGCGAGAGCAACGTGGTATGACGAGCTTTGGCAAACAACATCACTATTCATTGTCTCAGTGAAATCCCAGGCGCCACTGTGCGAGCACAATTTGCCGCGGTCGTGCTAATCACATTACGCAACGTATATTCGAGAGCTCTGTCTCAGTGCGTCACAAACTCGCATCTTTGCAGTATCTTGAGTAATAACAACCGGCGGAGGTTTGATGCAAATACGAGAAAGCCGGTTATTAGGTTCCTTATAGGATTGTCATCCTAATAAAATTGTCAAGGAGGAAATTGTATTTGAAATAACGAAAACGTATCTTATAGTTTTAGGCATTTATGAGAATTTTTTTTTTTATTAGGTTCCTTATAGGATTGTCATCCTAATAAAATTGTCACGGAGGAAATTGTCTTTGAAATAACGAAAACGTATCTTATAGTTTTAGGCATTTATGAGAAATTTTTTTTTTTTAGGTTCCTTAAAGGATTGTCATCCTAATAAAATTGTCACGGAGGAAATTGTCTTTGAAATAATAAAAACGTATCTTATAGTTTTAGGCATTTATGAGAAATTTTCTTTTTTTTAGGTTCCTTATAGGATTGTCATCTTAATAAAATTGTCAAGGAGGAAATTGTATTTGAAATAACGAAAACGTATCTTATAGTTTTAGGCATTTATGAGAATTTTTTTTTTTATTAGGTTCCTTATAGGATTGTCATCCTAATAAAATTGTCACGGAGGAAATTGTCTTTGAAATAATAAAAACGTATCTTATAGTTTTAGGCATTTATGAGAAATTTTTTTTTTTAGGTTCCTTATAGGATTGTCATCTTAATAAAATTGTCAAGGAGGAAATTGTCTTTGAAATAACGAAAACGTATCTTATAGTTTTAGGCATTTATGAGAATTTTTTTTTTTATTAGGTTCCTTATAGGATTGTCATCCTAATAAAATTGTCACGGAGGAAATTGTCTTTGAAATAACGAAAACGTATCTTATAGTTTTAGGCATTTATGAGAAATTGTTTTTTTTTTAGGTTCCTTATAGAAATGTCATCCTAATAAAATTGTCAAGGAGGAAATTGTCTTTGAAATAACGAAAATGTATCTTATAGTTTTAGGCATTTATGAGAAAATTTTTTTTTTTATTAAAACAAATATTAAGGGATCTTTCCAGTGTGAAAAAATCGATTTTTTTTCGTCTTATCCAATAGTATATACGGTGAAAAATATCCTCTTAAATTTTTAAAGCGGAATTCGAAATACTTCACTGGCATACTTTATGCACCTGGCATCGACGATTAGTCGTAAGAACACAATTTAGGTGTATGAAATTTCTACACTCGAAACTTTAAACGCGTTTTTCTCGAAATGACATTTTTCAAAACGGTGGACATTCTCCAAGGAACAGTTTTCCAGCGATCGTTTTCAAATTTTAGGAGAACATTCTTCACGCTACTCTCTATCGTGCTATGGAAGCTTTTTTTTAATCTTCCCATTTTTTTAAAAGAAAAACTGTCGAAAAAACGGCTAAAATCGGTACTTTTTGTTCAAACCGCCGCCATTTTCACAATTTTGATTGAAAAAAAAGCCTCCATAGCGCGATAGCCAATCGCATACTAATTAATAATCCTTTGGGTTTTTTTAGATCAAATTTGCGACCCCTAGGATGTCCACCATGAGGCTATCTTTTCTTCAACATTCTTTTCAACAATTAAAAAAATATATTTAAACAATAAAAATCGTCTTATAAAAAATCATTTTCTGTCACTCATGATTACCTTAATATGTCATAAAAATTTCAGATTGATCGGCGTATAGTAATCGTGCGAAAAAAAATCGTGAAAATAGGCTATTTTTCGGGCCGTCACATTGGAAAGATCCCTTAATATAAAATTTATAATCATGAATATACAATTTTTTTATTTCACGGACGAAAAAAAAATTGCTATACTTATGAGTATCTTTATAGGGTTTCCAACCTGACAAAATTGTCATTGAAATAATAAAAACGTATTTTTAATTTTAGATTAGAAAATTAATTTTAAAACAAAAAATAAATAAAATTTATCATGATGAATATAATTTTTTTAAATTATAGATTTCATTACGTTTTAATTACATTTTTTTTTCTTGTGGTAAAATATATCAGTTTTATTTGCTCGACTACTTTTAAAAATAAATTTTTACACTCGCATACAAAATAATAATATCACGAATTATCATGGACGAAAAAAAACGAAATCATAAAAATATATTTTCAGTTTTAATTGAAAATTGATTTTTTATTAATGCAAATAATAAATAAAATTTATAACGATGAATATAATTTTTTTGAATTATACATTTCGTTACGTTTTAATTACTTTTTTTTCTTGTGGTAAAGTATATCATTTCTTTATTTGCTCGTTCTTTGAAAATAAATTTTTACACTGAGGTACATAAAAAATAATTATGTGATGATTTATCATGGATGAAAAAAAAATTAAAATGGAAACATAATAGAAGACTAAATTTCAATGTAAAAACTCGGCAACAAACCGAAATGGGGGCATAGAACAAATATGCACAACAGTGAGATGAATTAACGCGTACGGGCAGGGAAACAACGCGTGTTAACATTTTTTTGTAATTCAAAAGTTCATTCAGGCAAGGAATTGCTACGTTATTTGAGCACAATAATTACTTTTCCGCGGTGCTGGTATGGCAACATCAAGGATGGCACATGGTGTCCAACCATTTTGATCTATCGTACTTTAACATAAATGCACCGTACGCCATCTTTATGTTGCACAAAAAAAGAAAGAAAATTATACATATAAAATTTTAAAAAATTTAACATCTTTTAATTAAACAATTTTTAAAAATTGATTAATGTCTGAGTATCTTCAGTAGAATATATTTGCATAACTGTCACGATCAATATATTTTATATTAACGAAATTCCATGAATTTCAACATAAATAAAAAAAAATAAAAAAATAATTATAAATTAATTGTCGAAAGAAAAAAAAACATACAAATATGCCGAAAATATACATCTCAGATATAACTAATAATTATTTGACCTACGAATTCTCTTATAAAAAAAGTGTGTAGAATGTAAAACAAAATATTTTTCACGACCTGTCAAAAAATAATTTATTAAGTACATATTTTTTCATATAATACCAAAAGCCCAGAATATAAAATACCCTTTAATAAATATAATTTTTTTCACCCGACTTCCTGTCCTCAAGTTATTTTGAATATCCAACCAGATTCCAGTAAACCACGTACTTGAATAATTTTTTTTTTTTTAGTCAAAAGTTTAATTTCTATACGTCCCTTAATGAAAAAAAGCTGTATAAAATTTTTTCAATGCTTCAGCGAAATACTAACCTTGACTTGGGACTGACGAATATACACACTTTGCACTTTAGATGTACAGTGAGAGAAAAATTGTGGTAATATAACTGGCGGGATTTTTTTTCTTTTGCCTCTCGTGGGTAAAATATTTTTGAGGTACCATTCATCCACTTTATAAGGATACGTTTAGTGGCGAGGGAAAACTCTCATATAAATATGCAAAAAAAAAAAAAAAAAAAAAAAAAAAAAAAAAAAAAAAAATTAACGCGTGCTAGGATAGCCATGAAAGAGTGAGAAAAGTATTAAAGGAGCGCAGCGAAGAGCGAGGGACTCGATGGGAGAGGAATATTGCGTAGGCGCCCAGCGACCCAGGCGTAACACCGGAAATTAGTTTTCTCTCCGTTGAACGAGCAAACGTCGTGTATTTTCATAAAGAGTCTCACTTGCACGTATCCTCAGCACTCTCCACATCATACTTCCATCCTTCATGCTTGTAATAAGCCACTAGAGGTCGTAAAATAATTAAAAGTCGCGCCACCGAGCTTTGACTTCTACACGTGCGCGAGAAAAATTTACAACAAGCAGGAGAATTTTTAAAAAACGATAAAAAATGCTGCACAATGTAGGAATGTACATAAGACAAGACCAAAATAAATTCGACGAGAATCGAAAATTTGTGGTATTTATTTATATCGATATAATGAATAAAAACTAAATTAAAAATCGTCGGTCTATTTTTAATTCACGATTGATAATTTTTTAAATGTTAATCTATGGATTTAATTTTTCATTTATAAATCGGTTTTTTAAACAATTGGTTGCCAATCTTTCCTGTGATTTTTTTTATTTTGTGAAATTACATTTTTTTTAGCTTGTTCACATTTAAGAGTTTATTTTTTATTATATGTCTACTCGCAGAATATAGATAAGACTAGACAAAAAAAATTCGATGAGGATCGAAAATTTGTGGAATTTATTCATATCGATATAATGAATAAAAACTAAATTAAAAATCGTCGGTCTATTTTTAATTCACGATTGATGATTTTTTAAATGTTAATCTGTGGATTTAATTTTTAATTTATAAATCGGTTTTTTAAATAATTGGTTGCAAATTTTTCCTGTGATTTTTTTATTTTGTGAAATTACATTTTTTTTGCTTGTTCACATTTAATAGTTTATTTTTTATTATATGTCTACTCGCAGAATATCGATAAGACTAGACAAAAAAAAATTCGACGAGAATCGAAAATTTGTGGAATTTATTTATATCGATATAATGAATAAGAACTAAATTAAAAATCGTCGGTCTATTTTTAATTCACGATTGATAATTTTTTTAAATATTAATCTGTGGATTTAATTTTTTATTTATAAATCGGTTTTTTAAATAATTGGTTGCAAATCTTTACTGTGATTTTTTTATTTTGCGAAATTACCTTTTTTTTTTGCTTGTTCACATTTAAGAGTTTATTTTTTATTATATGTCTACACGCAGAATATAGATAAGGCAAGACCAAAAAAAATTCGACGAGAATCGAAAATTTGTGGAATTTATTTATATCGATATAATGAATAAGAACTAAATTAAAAATCTTCGGTCTATTTTTAATTCACGATTGATAATTTTTTTTAATGTTAATCTGTGGATTTTATTTTTTATTTATAAATCGGTTTTTTAAATAATTAGTTGCAAATCTTTCCTGTGATTTTTTTATTTTGTGAAATTACATTTTTTTTAGCTTGTTCACATTTACGAGTTTATTTTTTATTATATGTCTACTCGCAGAATATAGATAAGACTAGACAAAAAAAAATTCGACGAGAATCGAAAATTTGTGGAATTTATTTATATCGATATAATGAATAAGAACTAAATTAAAAATCTTCGGTCTATTTTTAATTCACGATTGATAATTTTTTTAAATGTTAATCTGTGGATTTTATTTTTTATTTATAAATCGGTTTTTTAAATAATTAGTTGCAAATCTTTCCTGTGATTTTTTTATTTTGTGAAATTATATTTTTTTTAGCTTGTTCACATTTAAGAGTTTATTTTTTATTATATGTCTACACGCAGAATATAGATAAGACTAGACAAAAAAAAATTCGACGAGAATCGAAAATTTGTGGAATTTATTTATATCAATATAATGAATAAGAACTAAATTTAAAATCTTCGGTCTATTTTTAATTCACGATTGATAATTTTTTTAAATGTTAATCTGTGGATTTAATTTTTAATTTATAAATCGGTTTTTTAAATAATTGGTTGCAAATCTTTCCTGTGATTTTTTTATTTTGTGAAATTACATTTTTTTTGCTTGTTCACATTTAAGAGTTTATTTTTTATTATATGTACACTCTACACTCAGAATATACATAAAACTAGACAAAAAAAAATTCGACAAGAATCGAAAATTCATGGAATTTATTTACATCGATATAATAAATAAAAACTAATTAAAAAATCTCCGGTCTATTTTTAATTCACGATGGACAATTTTTTTAAATATTAATCTGTGGATTTAATTTTTCATATGTAATTAAGTAAATTGTTTTTTTTTTACGAATTTGTAAATCGGTTGTTAAAATAATTAGTTGCAAATCTTGCCGGTGATTTATTTTATTTTATAAAATTACATTTTTTTTGCTCGTTCGCATTTAATTTCTTTTTTCTAAAAATGTGGTGGATGGTTATTTAGGTGCAGAATTTCATACATTAGTCTCTTTAAATGCAAAATCAATAGCAATCTGTCTGCACTCAAAATATACATAAGACAAAAAAATTCGACGAGAATCGAAAATTGGTGGAATTTATTTACATCGATATAATAAATAAGAACAAATTGAAAAATCATCGGCCTATTTTTAATTCACGATTGATAATTTTTCAAAAATGTTAAACCATGGATTTTATTTTTAATATGTAATCTAGGTATTTTTTTTACCTTTTTAAAAATTTTTTGTGTCACTGGAATGTGATTCGTTCGGCACGTTTTTTTTTACGAATTGATAAATCAGTTTTTGAAATAATTAGCTGCAAATTTTTCCTGTGATTTATTTTATTTTGTTAAATTACATTTTTTTTGCTCGTTCACATATAATTTTTTTTTTTTAATCTTGTGGATGTTACTTAGGTATAAAATGTTATCCTTTAGTATCTTTCAATGCAAAATCAATAGCAATCTGTCTGCACTCAATATGATTAAAAAAAATAAACTGCTATTCATGGTTTACTTTAGCATAACGAAATAATGATAATAACACATTTTTAATGTCCCCCAAGGGTTTAACATTTTTATGGCAAGAGGCAGTTTCATAATGGAAATTATTCATTCCACCCCTACTTAGCATTACTTCACCGTCATTTTCATCCCTCGTCTTAGAGTATTTGTGGACACAAGCACCAGTTGGTGGAAAAATAGTCTTCGGGATTGAACGAGACTAATGGATTTTCGTTGTCGATGGTAAAAAATATTGTTTTTTTTTTCCGGCGTTTTATTTAATCAATCAATTAATTACTTTAAGGGTACATCGTAGTATTATTATCCTACATTTTATTTCCCCTTGTGTTTTCGACTAAATTACATTCTACTGTCGTCTATAATGACCCGGCGCACCTAACTCGGGCTGTACTACTTAAAACGATGCCTGAGGATATCTATAATGAATATCGCGTCGAATTACTGGGACATCGTCGCAGTCTGATAAATTAATGAATTCGCTCCAAGGCACAATTAGGTGGACAATTCGATACACTAGCTTCTGTACTTATATATTTAAACTATCTCAGTAGACCAGAAGCAAACATCTATAATTACGTCTTTTCCATGACATAAGATACTTATATTAATGCAAAAATTATTATAATTCTTACCATTAAAACTACATTTTATTTCTAAATGGTGTTCAATTTTTAATAAAAAAATAAAATATAAATAAATTTTTATTCGGTGAAAAAATTTATTTGATTTGGTAATTTTTTTTTTCTAGTTTTTTTCTAATTAGTTTTGTTTTAGTATATTTGTTTTTTTTAAATTAGTGAATAAATTTGTTTTTTTTTCGGTAATCGCATTTATTTTAAGACCAAAATATTAGAAAATATTTTTTTGAAGCTTACTTCAAAGAATGTGGCAATATATGTGCCAATATGATAATAATATGGATATATGTAATGTTTTGGCTCATGAATGAAATAATTCTTTGAGGCAAAACTGGAATTTTTCTTTCAGAATTTTATGAATACTATTTTTATCTGATAATTTGAAGATAATGACTGGTCAATAACGGACATGTATAAATATATGTATACGTATATATATATACGTGTAGATATATATACGTAATTCCGGAGCGGATTAAAATTCGTTTGGCTATAAAATATGATGAAAAAATTATGTCCCATGGCAAGTCGTTCTCCTAGGCTGCAGAATTTTTTATTAAGAGCCCTGAAATCCGACTTTCACATAATAATCCGTTGCAATATATTAAACATTTTATTTCAGAGTTAAATTCTACTAGAATTAAGTTTGGTAAAAAAAATTTAAATCAACGTTACAAATATGCGGCAAATTGTTTTATTTCGTTATATTTTATTTAAATAGTGCAATAAAATCAATTTTACAACATTTTACAACATGCTTTATTATAAATTAAAAAAGGCTGCTAAGTAAAATCTTGCTCATTGATTTCGTGTTTTAAATAAATAAATACTAAATTGAATTGTAGCGAAATTTCAGTCGTCAAGAAATAATTAACAAGAAATCCAATTCCTATAAAATTTGAATCGTTTCATCGATCTTTACGAAATTAAAAAATAATACAATAACGTTAATTGTTTCAAATTCATAAAAATCTCATAAAATCTAAAAGCCTCGAGCGATTTTTTTAAATTTACACGACATAAAGATTGGATAGTGCATTATATGAAATTAAAATTTGAACTGATTTGGTCGAGTAATTCACGAGCTGCGATGGTATAAATTTTCGCTCTCTCATCACACAAAAACACATACGTAAATACATCCGGACACTTTTTTTAAACCTCTTTCCTCGACGTTTCAGACTATTTTGAGTATCCTGACATGAAAATTGCGGAACATTTTTTTTTTTTTTTTTTTTAATTTTTTAGCAAAGCTTCCTCTACGAGGAAGCAGGAAAAAAAAGCCTGAATATGTGAAGAGGAAATACAGAAAGTACAGGAAAGTATAACAAATGCACAGTGTAACACTGCCTTACCATTATTAATTACAATCAGAGTTGCAAATGCCTAATACTTATAGAAATAATGATGATGATACGATCAGCTCTATAATTATGATTTTATACTAATAACATGTAGCGATTGTAATACGATAATTAAACTTTGAAATGGCTGCAAAAATTATTATTTTTCAATAAAAATTCACGGTGATCCTTTTGAAAAAATGGAAAAAAATAAGTAATGCATTACTTATTTCTTTTATTTTTTCACTATTTCTTGCAATATTAAAGCGAAAATTAGTATTTTTTACAGCTATTCAAATGTTTACACTCTATTTTATAATCACTATATATTATTATTATGAAATCATAATTACAAAATAAAGTGTACTGTAAACTATATCTCATGAATTAATGGGGATTTACAACTCTGGTTATAATTTTTCATAGAGTGAATACACATGGTAGTTCTCGCTGCAACGTCGTTGTGGGTTGAAAAGCACGGGTCACAGTACATATACATCAAGATGGGCGTGAGCGAGAGTGAAAGGGGTTGCAAGCTAGCCTATTATGTGCTGGATCGGATTATTCCGTCACATCGAGCGACGTGGACGAATCGTCTGTACGGATGCATATTCATCGAACACGATCATAATGATCTATTCATTTCAGCACGTTCGTCGCTGAGCAGGATACATCAGCGTCGCACTTCTCTCGTTAACTCCCGGCATTGCAAAATCGTGCTATCCGCGTATGCGATTAGTAAGCCTCGTTTCATTCGTTTGGAGTCACTGATGCGGAAACCTAAACAAACGTTCATTTTGTGCCGTTATATAAAAGAGAACTGTGCCGGTAGTGCGGTATCCCAAGTCATGATCTACGATAAAGAAAAATCAACATTTATTGCTGTGATAAAGGCGCTAAGAGTCGACGAACTTTTCAAGATAGTTAAGAAAAGATTCAACACTGAATCAACCGGATCTCGGTCGTACAAAGAATTTTTTTTTCATACCGAAAAAAATAATTGTAATTCTCGACTTCAAACTGTGATTTTGTTAATAAGTTGCATCAACCAACTGATGAGTTGAATCAACCAACTGATGAGTTGAATCAATCAACTGATGAATTAAATCAACCAACTGATGAATTGAATCAACCAACTGATGAGTTGAATCAACCAATTGATGAGTTGAATCAACCAACTGATGAGTTGAATAAACCAACTGGTGAGTTGAATCAACCAACTGATGAGTTGGATCAACCAACTGATGAGTTGAATCAACCAACTGATGAGTTGAATCAACCAACTGATGAGTTGAATCAACCAACTGATGAGTTGGATCAACCAACTGATGAGTTGAATAAACCAACTGATGAGTTGGATCAACCAACTGATGAGTTGAATAAACCAACTGATGAGTTGAATCAACCAACTGATGAATTGAATCAACCAACTGATGCGTTGAATCAACCAACTGATGAGTTGGATCAACCAACTGATGAGTTGGATCAACCAACTGATGAGTTGAATCAACCAACTGACGAGTTGAACCAACCAACTGATGAGTTGAATCAACCAACTGATGAGTTGAATCAACCAACTGATGAGTTGAATCAACCAACTGATGAGTTGAATCAACCAATTGATGAGTTGGATCAACCAATTGATGAGTTGGATCAACCAACTGATGAACTGAATCAACCAACCGATGAATTAAATTAACCACCTGATGAGTTGAACCAACCAACTGATAAGGTGGATCAACCAACTGACGAGTTGAATCAACCAACTGATAATTTGAATCAACCAACTACCGATTTATCTTAACCAACTACCGATTTATCTTATCTTAACCAATTAATGGTTTGTCTAAACCTATTACCGATTTATCTTAATCAATTAATGATTTGTCTCAACCAACTACCGATTTATCTTAACCAATTAATGGCTTGTCTCTACCAACAGATGATTTTTCTTAACCAACTGATGATTCGTCTTAAGCCACTGATTATTCTTCTCCAACCAACTGATGATTTATCTTGACCAATAAATGGTTTCTTTCAATCAACTGATGATAAAATCGCCCAATTTATGGATTGAATCAACCAACTGACGATTTATCTTAACCAATTAATGGTTTGTCTCAATCAACTGATTAGTAAAATCACCCACTGCCGAATTGAGCCAACTAATTGCTAAGTGGGATCAACCAACTGCTAAGTTAGTTCAACAAAAGGATAAATTGGGCTAACTCAGGAACTAATCATCCACCCAGTTTTTAACCATAACTGATTGCTGCAAGTACAATTAGATGGCAGATATATTTACAAATAAATAATGAGCTTTGATTATTAAGTTAATGAGGTTATGTACTGTAAGGTATTGATCTGCTAAGAGTAATGAGAATTCTGAATTATTGATCAAACTAAATACTATAGATACATTCCAATACCGTTACGGGATTAAAAGTTCATGACAAAATTAATTACAAAGTGACGGGCCGACTAGCGTGATTTAATAACTGAGAAATTTAATAAGCGAACCCAACGAAATTCCTGGCAGATGTTGTTGTGTGCGGAATTCCCTCGACTTGTGCCACGAAATTCTGCCGAGCCGCGGTTGGATCATCCTAAACAAAAGGTCATAGTGCAGATATAGGACGTTATTAAATATATACCCTTTTTTTAACCATACAACAATTGGTAATTTGATTGAAATATAATTCAATTGATATCAAATTACATTTTTTTAAATTAAATTTTTACAAAAATCTTCGAGTTCTATTTTTTTTATATTGAATAAAAAAAATAGAATTCGAAGGTTGTAAAAAATTAAATTAAAAAAAATGTAATTTGATATTACATTTTTTATTTTTAAAAAATTGTAATTTGACATTAATCAAATTACATTGTTTTTTTAATTTAAACTTTTTACAACAACCTTCGAGTTCTATTTTTTTTTTAATTTTCACAGAAACAAAAATATCGAGATTTTTTAATATTGAATAAAAAAAATTGAATTCGAAGGTTGTTGTAAAAAGTTAAATTTTTTAAAAAATGTAATTTGATATTACATCTTTTAGTTTAAAAAAAATTGTAATTTGATATTAATCAAATTACTTTTTTTTTAATTTAACTTTTTACAACAACCTTCGAGTTCTATTTTTTTTTAATTTGACTTTTTACAACAACCTTCGAGTTCTATTTTTTTTTTTTTCACAGAAACAAAAATATCGACGTTTTGCTACAGATGCTCTTTCGTTGAGCTTTATGACCAGAATACACTCTTCTGCAGAGCACGAGACTTTGGCTCGTTGATAATGACGACCCGAACGAAAAGTGTCGGGTTCACATTGCAGCCCGTTGGTAACATCAAGAATTATTATAATTCTTATCATTAAAACTAAATTTTATTTCTGAATTCTGTTCAACGTTAACCCTTTGATGCACAGCGGGATGTTTAACATCCCACCTAGATTATTATCATTTTTTAAATATTTCAACGTTTTCTTTCTCGAATTTAAATAAAAGTAACTTTTTAAAAATAAATATATGTGCATCAAAGGTTTAAATCAAAATATAAAATGTAAATAAATTTTTATTCGGTGAAAAATTAATTTGACTTGGTAATTTTCTTTTTGTTTGTAATTTGGCAATTAGTAAAGAAATTAGTTTTCATTCACTAATCGCATTGATTTTAGATCAAAAAATTTGCAAATCTGGGTATTAGTGGACTTAAAAAAATATTAAGTTATAAATAATCTGACTTCAAAGAATGATTCAATATATATGTCAACATGATAATAATATGAATATGTGTAATGGATTGGTTTTTGGCTCATGAGTGAAATAATATTTCTTTGAGGCAAAACTGGGATATTTTTTTTTCCAGAATTTTATGAATACATTTTTTATCTGATAATTTGAATAAATATAAATATGTATAGATATATATATGACGCATTTTCGCAGCAACTATACAATTTGTAATTTGATTGAAATGTAATTCAATTAATATCGAATTACATTTTTTTTTAATTAAATTTTTACAACAACCTTCGAGTTCTATTTTTTTATATTGAATAAAATAAAATAGAATTCGAAGGTTGTTGTAAAAATGTAAATTAAAAAAAATGAAATTTGATATTACATTTTTTAATTTAAAAAATGAAATTTGATATTACATTTTTAAATTTAAAAAATGAAATTTGATATTACATTTTTAAATTTAAAAAATGAAATTTGATATTACATTTTTAAATTTAAAAAATGAAATTTGATATTACATTTTTAAATTTAAAAAATGAAATTTGATATTACATTTTTAAATTTAAAAAGAATGCAATTTGATATTACATTTTCAAATTTTTAAAAAATGAAATTTGATATTACATTTTTAGATTTAAAAAAATTGTAATTTGATATTAATCAAATTACATTGTTTTTTAAATTTAACTTTTTACAACTACCTTTGAGTTCTATTTTCTTTTATTTTAACTTTTTGCAACAACCTTCGAGTTCTATTTTTTTTTTAATTTTCACACAATCTAAAAATATCGAGGTTTTGCTACAGATGCTCTTTCGTTGAGCTTTATGACCAAAATACACTCTTCTGCAGAGCACGAGACTTTGGCTCGTTGATAATGACGACCCGAACGAAAAGTGTCGGGTTCACATTGCAGCCCGTTGGTGACGTAACATCAAGAATTATTATAATTCTTATCATTAAAACTAAATTTTATTTCTGAATTCTGTTCAACGTTAACCCTTTGATGCACAACGGGATGTTTAACATCCTACCTAGATTATTATCATTTTTTAAATATTTCAACGTTTTCTTTCTCGATTTTAAATAAAAGTAACTTTTTAAAAATAAAAATGTGTGCATCAAAGGGTTAAATAAAAATATAAGGTAAATAAATTTTTATTCAGTGAAAAATTAATTTGACTTGGTAATTTTCTTTTTGTTTATAATTTGGCAATTAGTAAAGAAATTAGTTTTCGTTCACTAATCGCATTGATTTTAGATAAAAAAATTTGCAAATCTGGGTATTAGTGGACTTAAAAAAATATTAAGTTATGAATAATCTTACTTCAAAGAATGATTCAATATATACGTCAACATGATAATAATATGAATATGTGTAATGGATTGGTTTTTGGCTCATGAGTGAAATAATATTTCTTTAAGGCAAAACTGGGATATTTTTTTTTCCAGAATTTTATGAATACATTTTTTATCTGATAATTTGAATAAATATAAATATGTATAGATATATATATGACGCATTTTCGCAGCAACTATACAATTTGTAATTTGATTGAAATGTAATTCAATTAATATCGAATTACATTTTTTTTTAATTAAATTTTTACAACAACCTTCGAGTTCTATTTTTTTATATTGAATAAAATAAAATAGAATTCAAAGGTTGTTGTAAAAATGTAAATTTAAATAAAATGAAATTTGATATTACATTTTTAAATTTAAAAAATGAAATTTGATATTACATTTTTAAATTTAAAAAGAATGAAATTTGATATTACATTTTTTAATTTAAAAAATGAAATTTGATATTACATTTTTAAATTTAAAAAGAATGAAATTTGATATTACATTTTTAAATTTAAAAAATGAAATTTGATATTACATTTTTAAATTTAAAAAGAATGCAATTTGATATTACATTTTCAAATTTAAAAAAAATGAAATTTGATATTACATTTTTAAATTTAAAAAAATTGTAATTTGATATTAATCAAATTACATTGTTTTTTAAATTTAACTTTTTACAACTACCTTTGAGTTCTATTTTCTTTTATTTTAACTTTTTGCAACAACCTTCGAGTTCTATTTTTTTTTTAAATTTTCACACAATCTAAAAATATCGAGGTTTTGCTACAGATGCTCTGTTGCTGAGCTTTATGACCAAAATACACTCTTCTGCAGAGCACGAGACTTTGACTCGTTGATAATGACGACCCGAACGAAAAGTGTCGGGTTCACATTGCAGCCCGTTGGTGACGTAACATCGTCGCTCACCCCAACTCTCCCGAATGGGGGGGAAAGTGGGAGGGGGTGGAAGGGCTGGGCGGGAGGAGATGGAATCGTATGTAGGTCGAACTGTCAGTAGCACGCCCCGGTTTCGTCCTCCAGTCTTTACTTCCTTGCTCTGTTACACTCTATTCTACTCTCACTCTCTCTTTCTCTTTCTCTTTCTCTCTCTCTGTCCGTTTGTCTGTTTTCCCAGTCTCTATGTACCTCTTTCGCCTCTGCCCTGGTCCTTTCAGCCACTACTACCACCAGCACGACCACCACTAGCACCATTACTGCGGCACCGTTCCACCGGAAGCAGCTTTGGACCACGTTAAACCATCCCAAACCTCCTAGTCCTATCACACGCCTCTCAACCAGGTTACAAATCTCTAAATACATTAGCACCTGTTTGTAAGCCGCTTTTGCTCTTTGAGATACCTGCGAATTCGACATTCGTGCTTAACGAAGTACTTTATTCAGTTGAGGGTGGTTTTTGTATCGACTGTGTATGGGACACTCCGTGTCAAATCTGCCAAGTCGTGAACTCCACATTTTTTTACACTGAGAAAAAAAAAGTTTAATTAACTAAATTTTTAGTCAGTGTAACAAATATTTTTGTTATCGCTATTATATTTTAGACAATTGAATTGAATAATTATTGAAGAAACTAAATATTTGGTTGTCGCAACGAAAAATTAATAAAGGAAACATTTTTTTTTTTTCGATGTATATTTTTTTACTGGGCTAAATAAATATAGGAATTTTTAGAGTTTTCAATAATTGGTTTGGTTATAATTATTTAAAAAATGTTAATTATAGAAAATTGTATTCGCGATATTTAAGAATATATATTGGTATGTTGTTTGTGAAGAAATAAAATTATTGAGACTCTTTGGAAAATGAACTTGAAATTGGGACAGTTAAAAATATTCATGATTGACACCATATTTTTGTACTTTGGCTCTTTTTTTTGTCAATAAGTGTATTCGATGATTAATATAAATAAACATTAGAGGGAGGCGCGGAATTGATTTCCTATATTTACGTTGTGGAATATATGTGAAACCCTGACAGCATGGTTAATTTTTCAATTTTTAATTTTTATTTTAATGTAAATTAATAAAATTTTTATTTTAATTTAATATTAAGTTTCAAGACTTTGAACCAAAATGTCCCATACATATTACATGCACCTTAAAGCAGCTTTTCATGCACTCGTTATCTTTTCAAAGAGCTTAAATCTCAGCTTTTAATTTTCCAAGATTTCCTGAAATATGTTCACCGCAGATTTAAGTATTAAGTAATAATAATTCCGATATGTAATATTTCTTCAATTAAGAGAAAAATAAATTTTTCAAACATTTGGTATCGATGTTGCATCAATAATTCCAGAAAAAGATACAAAATAAATACTCCATAATTTAATCTTCTGTTAAATCTTAACAAGAAGCTTATTACGATTCTTAAATACTTTAGGCTATTTTTTATCATTACAATAATTCATCTAATCATTACATACATTATTTGAAATTATAGCGCCTTTTTCGCCTTTAACCATTAATTATTTGGAACTTTTCTATAATCGTCGAATGAGTAAATATTATCTTTTCTGCCGCCATAAGAAAATCTGATGTAAATAAAAATTCCAGCAAAATAGTTTAGCAGCCGATGCAAGAATTTTATTATTCAAGAATAGAAAAGTGATAAATGAATAGCCGCCGATGAATTATTTATAACCAAGAATTATTTGGAAATTTTCTATAATCGTCGAATGAGTGAATATTATCTTCTTCCGCCATAAGAAAATCTGATGTAAATAAAAAATTCCAGCAAAATAGTTTAGCAGCCGATGCAAAAATTTTATTATTCAAGAATAGAAAAGTGACAGATGAATAGCCGCCGATAAATTATTTGGGACTTTTCTATAATCGTCGAATGAGTGAAAATTATCTTTTCTTCCGCCATAAGAAAATCTGATGTAAATAAAAATTCCAGCAAAATAGTTTAGCAGCCGATGCAAGAATTTTATTATTCAAGAATAGAAAAGCGACACATAAATAGCCGCCGATGAATTATTTATAACCATGAATTATTTGGAAATTTTCTATAATCATCCAACGAGTGAATATTATCTTTTCTTCTGCCATAAAAAAATCTGATTTAAATAAAAATTCCAGCAAAATATGTTTAGCAGCCGATGCAGAAATTTTATTATTCAAGAATAGAAAAGTGACGCTTGAATAGCCGCCGATGAATTATTTATAACCATGAATTATTTGGAAATTTTCTATAATCGTCGAATGAGTGAATATTATCTTTTCTTCCGCGATAAGAAAATCTGATGTAAATAAAAATTCCAGCAAAATAGTTTAGCAGCCGATGCAAGAATTTTATTATTCAAGAATAGAAAAGCGACACATAAATAGCCGCCGATGAATTATAACCATGAATTATTTGGTAATTTTCTATAATCGTCGAATGAGTGAATATTATCTTTTCTTCCGCCACAAAAAAATCTGATGTAAATAAAAATTCCAGCAAAATAGTTTAGCAGCCGATGCAAAAATTTTATTATTCAAGAATAGAAAAGTGACACATGAATAGCCGCCGATGAATTATTTATAACCATGAATTATTTGGGACTTTTCTATAATCATCGAATGAGTAAATATTATCTTTTCTTCAGCCATAAGAAAATCTGATGTAAATAAAAAATGCAGCAAAATAGTTTAGCAGCCGATGCAAAAATTTTATTATTCAAGAATAGAAAAGTAACACATGAATAGCCGCCGATGAATTATTTGAGACTTTTCTATAATCATCGAATGAGTGAAAATTATCTTTTCTTCCGCCATAAGAAAATCTGATGTAAATAAAA
Organism: Ephialtes manifestator; assembly: GCA_963970395.1. NCBI lineage: Eukaryota > Metazoa > Arthropoda > Insecta > Hymenoptera > Ichneumonidae > Ephialtes > Ephialtes manifestator. Next base: position 34,526,787 of record OZ019972.1, read on the forward strand.
ATTCCAGCAAAATAGTTTAGCAGCCGATGCAAGAATTTTATTATTCAAGAATAGAAAAGCGACACATAAATAGCCGCCGATGAATTATTTATAACCATGAATTATTTGGAAATTTTCTATAATCATCCAACGAGTGAATATTATCTTTTCTTCTGCCATAAAAAAATCTGATGTAAATAAAAATTCCAGCAAAATAGTTTAGCAGCCGATGCAAGAATTTTATTATTCAAGAATAGAAAAGCGACACATAAATAGCCGCCGATGAATTATTTATAACCGTGAATTATTTGGAAATTTTCTATAATCGTCGAATGAGTGAAAATTATCTTCTTCCGCCATAAGAAAATCTGATCTAAATAAAAATTCCAGCAAAATAGTTTAGCAGCCGATGCAAAAATTTTATTATTCAAGAATAGAAAAGTGACAAATGAATAGCCGCCGATGAATTGTTTATAACCATGAATTATTTGGGACTTTTCTATAATCGTCGAATGAGTGAATATTATCTTTTCTTTCGCCATAAGAAAATCTGATATAAATAAAAATTCCAGAAAAATAGTTTAGCAGCCGATGCAAGAATTTTATTATTCAAAAATAGAAAAGTGACACATGAATAGCCGCCGATAAATTATTTGGGACTTTTCTATAATCGTCGAATGAGTGAAAATTATCTTTTCTTCCGCCATAAGAAAATCTGATGTAAATAAAAATTCCAGCAAAATAGTTTAGCAGCCGATGCAAGAATTTTATTATTCAAGAATAGAAAAGCGACACATAAATAGCCGCCGATGAATTATTTATAACCATGAATTATTTGGAAATTTTCTATAATCATCCAACGAGTGAATATTATCTTTTCTTCTGCCATAAAAAAATCTGATGTAAATAAAAATTCCAGCAAAATAGTTTAGCAGCCGATGCAAAAATTTTATTATTCAAGAATAGAAAAGTGACGCTTGAATAGCCGCCGATGATTTATTTATAACCATGAATTATTTGGAAATTTTCTATAATCGTCGAATGAGTGAATATTATCTTTTCTTCCGCCATAAAAAAATCTGATGTAAATAAAAATTGCAGCAAAATAGTTTAGCAGCCGATGCAAAAATTTTATTATTCAAGAATAGAAAAGTGACACATAAATAGCCGCCGATGAATTATTTATAACCATGAATTATTTGGCAATTATCTTTTCTTCCGCCATAAGAAAATCTGATGTAAATAAAAATTGCAGCAAAATAGTTTAGCAGCCGATGCAAGAATTTTATTATTCAAGAATAGAAAAGTGACACATGAATAGCCGCCGATCGGCCGTGGGTATTTTGCACTTAGGAATAAAAAGCAATATCACATTTCCAGTCGTGAATTCAGATACAAAACGGAGCAACGACGAGCGTCGTACTCTACCACACGCCAACACCTTTCAGAACTCGTGGTTCATGTGCAAAGAAACGGAGTGGGTCGCAATATATATCCGACTGCAATTTCTGGTATGGTCGCGAGTCGCACGAGCGCCTCTCCTCTTCTTCTTCTTCTCCTCCGCTGTCGCCGCTTTTACAACTGGGAAAGAGATCGAGAATATTTCATGCGACGCGCACTACGAAATATTCACATCTTATTATTTTTCACATTCTCGCATTCAACATTGCACGACGATCTCTCGACGGATATGCGAGTACAGCACTTCGACTCTTGCTCCTGAGCCTCTCGCTGCATCGATGTACATCACGTATCTAACATTTTCAACCGACGACCTGTTATATATTTATATCGTTTTCTATGCACCAACGTTCGAGCACTCAAAACTTATCGAACATGGAATACCAAATCCTTGTATACGTCTCGTGGATATGATGTATCGTTGAGTATCTTTTGGTGCAATATTAAGGGAGCCCATTTACCGTAAAAGGGATATGGAAATATTTTTCTTATTGATGATAATGTCAAAAAATAAATTGCATTTGTACTTACTTTATTTTCTTAATTTGCTTTTTTTTTTTGCTTCTTCATAGAGGAAAATTTGTTTTGGCGAAACATTTTTTTTTTCCAGATTTTCACACGGAGAAAAATTGTTTGCTAGCATAGTGACAGCAAACTTTATTTGTTGGCCTAGAAAATATATTTGCTGGCCGAGCAAATTTTTTTTGCTGGTCTAGCAAATTTTTTTGCTGGCCGAGCAAATTTTTTTGCTGGCCGAGCAAATTTTTTTGTTGGTCTAGCAAATTTTTTGACAAGCCTAGCAAATAATTTTTGTTAGGCTAAGAAATAAGGCTTTGTTGTCACTATATTAGCAACTGATTTGTTGATGCAACAAAAATTTTCTCTCCGTGCATGTGAGGACACTCAGAATGGTCCAAAACGTCGAGAAAAGTGGTTTAGAAAAAATGTCCGGATTTATGTGTATCTGTGGCACGCTTGCAAAATTCAAACCGCTGTATCTCGAAAACGGCTTTAACAATCAAGCTGAAATTTGGCACGCTGGTAGAGAAGCAATACCCTTTCCTATGTATACATTTTCGAAAAAATTGAAAAAAAAATTCAGATTTTATAAGCCTTTCAGTTTTTCGAAAAATGTCTGTATGTTCTCTAGCTTCCGCAATTTTTTAGCTAATGAGCTAAATAGTTCTGGACAAATAGAGAAATGAAAAATGAAGGTCGGTATTGAATTCGAGCGAAATCCATAAAGCGATTTAGATTTTATAAAATTTTGAATTTTCGAAAAAAATTTGTTTTCGTTCTTATTCAAGTTAAGTTCGAGCAAACCTGCTCAAATGTTTTGCAAGGTAAAATTAACATCCAGTTGTAGTAGATATCGAATTTTGTGAAGATTAGTAAAGTGGTTCAGATTTTATAAGATATTGAATTTTTCAAAAAATGTTTGTATGGTCTCCAGCTTCCGCAATTTTTCAGCTAATGAGCTAAATAGTTTTGGACAAATAGAGAAATGAAAAATGAAGGTCGGTATTGAATTTGAACGAAATCCATAAAGCGGTTTAGATTTTATAAAATTTTGAATTTTCGAAAAAAAATTCTTTTCGTTATTATTCAAGTCAAGTTCGACCAAACTTGCTCAAATTTTTTGCAAGGTAAAATTAACATCCAGTTGTAGTAGATATCGAATTTGGTGAAGATTGGTGAAGAGGTTCAGATTTTATAAGACATTGAATTTTTCAAAAAATGTTTGTATGTTTTCTAGCTTGTGCAATTTTTTAGCTAATGAGCTAAATAGTTTTGGACAAATAGAGAAATGAAAAATGAAGGTCGGTATTGAATTTGAGCGAAATCCATAAGGCGGTTTAGATTTCATAAAATTTTGAATTTTCGAAAAAAAATTCTTTTCGTTATTATTCAAGTCAAGTTCGACCAAACTTGCTCAAATCTTTTGCAAGGTAAAATTAACATCCAGTTGTAGTAGATATCGAATTTGGTGAAGATTGGTAAAGAGGTTCAGATTTTATAAGACATTGAATTTTTCAAAAAATGTTTGTATGTTTTCTAGCTTCCGCAATTTTTCAGCTAATGAGCTAAATAGTTCTGGACAAATAGAGAAATGAAAAATGAAGGTCGGTATTGAATTCGAGCGAAATCCATAAAGCGATTTAGATTTTATAAAATTTTGAATTTTCGAAAAAAATTTGTTTTCGTTATTATTCAACTCAAGTTCGACCAAACCTGCTCAAATATTTTTCAAGGTAAAATTAACATCCAGTTGTAGTAGATGTCGAATTTGGTGAAGATTGGTAAAGTGGTTCAGATTTTATAAGACATTGAATTTTTCAAAAAATCTCTGTATGTTTCTCTAGCTGCCACAATTTTTTAGATAATGAGCTAAAACATTTTTTAACGAATAAAGCAATGAAAAATGACGATCGGTATTGAATTTAAGCGAAATACACAAAGCGGTTTAGATTTTATAGAATTTTGAATTTTTGACAATTTTTGTTTTCATTCTTATTTTAATTTGCATTTAAAATAAGGATGCAAAGTGGAACTTTGCACATTGCTTCGTCAATAATTTTCGTCTTTCACAAAGCTTCCTTTATGAGGAAGCCAAAAATAAAATAAAGAAGCTTCCTCATAGAGGCGGCTTTGCGAAAGATCAAAATTAATGAGGAAGCAATGTGCAAAGCTACTTTGCATCCTTTTTTTTATTCTTGCTATTGTCAGACTGAACTGGTGAACGAATTTTTTTTAATCTTAAGGTAAATGGGTATTATTTTTAAAAAATTCATAAACTCGAAAGTACAAACCGAAATATTTTAATATTTTACCACACTGTAAGAAACAGCTTTAAGAATGCCTCAAATAAATTATTGTTTAAAATATTAAAAAGTCGCGGCGCTTAAATTATTTAACAAAATTAACTTATTTGTGAATAGTGTCGCTACAATATAGCGCAGCGATTTTTTTTTTCGACCATTAGGGAAATTATCGTGAGCCGAAGAAAAGAAAGTGCATTTTTCACCGAAATTTCACGATAAAAACGTCAATAAAAACAAAACCAATGAAGTAATCGCAAAAATCCTACGTCACCTTTTAGACAATGTATCTAAAAGTATTGTGTACAAATTTCACAGCAATCGGACGGATAGTTTACAAAATTTACTTGACACCATTTCGAAAAATGTAGTTTTTAAATAATCGCAAAAGTGCCAAAAAAAAATTTGAGTCTTTCTTCTCTGAAAAATGAATTTTAAAAGAATTTGAAGATAACGCTAAAAAATCAGCTTTACCAAGTATTTTTTATTTTTATTTATTTTTCTTAATTAAAAAGGAACTTTCAAATATTTTAAAAATCAATTACACTCGTTTTGAATAATAAAAGCATAAAAAAAAACGATACCTACAATGTATTTTGTGGGGAAAGAAATGCAGATGATGAACGGAATAAGAAAATCCAATTTCGCAAACATATTGCACTTTCGGTGTTAACGTTTACCACAAATTTTCAACGAAGCTCGTAAGCCCGCCGGGAAATGGTGATTAAATGCTTACCCAGGAATATCACACGTATAACGGGCAAACTTTGATTAATGAATTAATCAGCGTGTCGATAAAGCGAGATGCTGTAACCAGTGCTGTCCGATGAAGTTACCCGAAGAGATTCTCGCTCCTATTCAACAATGAATAAAAATACGATACGGATAGTCGTGTACAAAATCATCTTGACTAAATGGTAAAAAAAAAAAATATTCTCCCCTCCCCCTGACTCACTTCCTCTTGCATTAATTTTTAACAACTCAATTAAATTGTCCTTACTAATAATTAATAGAAAATCGTTGCTCTAAATATAATAAAGCGCGTGAGAAATTCACAACGTGCGTTGAGTGTTAAAAAATGATCTCATTTATCTTCCTTCTGTTGATTACTGGGCGTCGGTCGATCGGATGATCCTACTGCACGAATTGCTTAAAAGTAGAGACCTGCGTTACCCCCCGCGTCCGCAGAGAACGTGAGTTTCAGCCTCGCGCTAGCAGGTGGAGGTTTATGCTCATCAATTGGTCTCTTCCTCGCCTCTAGCTTCGCTTCATTTTTTTTCTCTGTGAGGAAAATACACATGGAACAAATATCTCAGTTATTGGCAATTCTTACCAAAAAAAAATTGTTTAATAATTTTTTTTCGAAATATATTATTCATAAATTGATTTTAATAAGCGAAAAATATCCTGCGTAAGCAAATGTTTATAATTATTTAAAAAATATCTCAGTTATTGGCAATTGTTGCCAAAAAAATTATTAAATAATTATTTAAAAAATTGTTTAATAATTTTTTTGAAATATATTAATCATAAATTTATTTTAATAAGCGAAAAAAATCCTGCACAAGCAAATGTTTATAATTATTTTAAAAATATCTGTTATTGGCAATTCTTACCAAAAAAATTGTTTAATTGTTTTTTTGAAATATATTATTCATAAACTTATTTTAATAAGCGAAAAAAATCCTGCATAAGCAAATGTTTATAATTATTTAAAGCAAATTTAATGTGTCGATGTTACACACACACATATTTAATGTATTGTTTATATGTCAACGCGGTTGCCATTCGACGATATTCTTTTGTTAAATAATAAATAGAAAAAGTCAGAGTTTTCGAGACGGTTGAAGAAACAAGTCGTGTTTTTCTTTTCTCGGATATTTTCTAAAGTTGCGACATATTTAGAAAATATCTCAGTTATTGGCAATTGTTACCAAAAAAATTATTTAATAATTTTTTTTGAAATATATTATTCATAAATTTATTGTAATGTGCGAAAAAAATCCTGCATTAAGCGAATGTTTATAATTATTTAAAAAATATCTCAGTTATTGGCAATTCGTATAAAAAAAATTGTTTAATAATTTTTTTTGAAATATATTATTCATAAATTTATTTTAATAAGCGAAAAAAATCCTGCATAAGCAAATGTTTATAATTATTTAAAAAATATCTCAGTTATTGGCAATTCTTATAAAAAAAATTGTTTAATAATTTTTTTTGAAATATATTATTCATAAATTTATTTTAATAAGCGAAAAAAATCCTGCATAAGCAAATGTTTATAATTATTTAGAAAATATCTCAGTTATTGGCAATTGTTACCAAAAAAATTATTTAATAATTTTTTTTGAAATATATTATTCATAAATTTATTTTAATAAGCGAAAAAAATCCTGCATAAGCAAATGTTTATAATTATTTAGAAAATATCTCAGTTATTGGCAATTCTTACCAAAAAAATTGTTTAATAATTTTTAATTTTTTTTGAAATATATTATTCATACATTTATTTTAATAAGCGAAAAAAATCCTGCATAAGCAAATTTTTATAATTATTTAAAAAATATCTCAGTTATTGGCAATTCTTACCAAAAAAATTGTTTAATAATTTTTTTTTAAATATATTATTCATAAATTTATTTTAATAAGCGAAAAAAAACCTGCATAAGCAAATGTTTATAATTATTTAAAAAATATCTCAGTTATTGGCAATTCTTATAAAAAAAATTGTTTAATAATTTTTTTTGAAATATATTATTCATAAATTTATTTTAATAAGCGAAAAAAATCCTGCATAAGCAAATGTTTATAATTATTTTTAAAATATCTCAATTATTGGCAATTCTTACCAAAAAAATTGTTTAATAATTTTTTTTGAAATATATTATTCATAAATTTATTTTAATAAGCGAAAAAAATCCTGCATAAGCAAATGTTTATAATTATTTTTAAAATATCTCAATTATTGGCAATTCTTACCAAAAAAATTGTTTAATAATTTTTTTTGAAATATATTATTCATAAATTTATTTTAATAAGCGAAAAAAGTCCTGCATAAGCAAATGTTTATAATTATTTTTAAAATATCTCAGTTATTGGTAATTCTTAACAAAAAAATTGTTTAATTGTTTTTTTGATATATAGTATTCAGAAATTTATTTTAATATGCGAAAAAAATCCTGCATAAGCAAATTTTTATAATTATTTAAAAAATATCTCAGTTATTGGCAATTCTTACCAAAAAAAATTGTTTAATAATTTTTTTTAAAATATATTATTCATAAATTTATTTTAATAAGCGAAAAAAATCCTGCATAAGCAAATGTTTATAATTATTTTTAAAATATCTCAGTTATTGGCAATTGTTACCAAAAAAATTATTTAATAATTTTTTTTGAAATATATTATTCATAAATTTATTGTAATATGCGTAAAAAATCCTGCATTAAGCGAATGTTTATAATTATTTTAAAAATATCTCAGATATTGGCAAACCTTACCAAAAAAAATTATTTAATAATTTTTTTTGAAATATATTATTCATAAATTTATTTTAATAAGCGAAAAAAATCCTGCATAAGCAAATGTTTATAATTATTTAGAAAATATCTCAGTTATTGGCAATTCTTACCAAAAAAATTGTTTAATAATTTTTAATTTTTTTTGAAATATATTATTCATACATTTATTTTAATAAGCGAAAAAAATCCTGCATAAGCAAATGTTTATAATTATTTTTAAAATATCTCAGTTATTGGCAATTCTTACCAAAAAAATTGTTTAATAATTTTTTTTAAAATATATTATTCATAAATTTATTTTAATAAGCGAAAAAAATCCTGCATAAGCAAATGTTTATAATTATTTAAAAAATATCTCAGTTATTGGAAATTCTTACAAAAACAATTGTTTAATAATTTTTTTGAAATATATTATTCATAATTTATTTTAATAAGCGAAAAAAAATGCTGCATAAGCAAATATTTATAATTATTAAGGATTTGAAATTATCATATTTCTAGATGGTTAATTTGTGGAGTCTTTTAAAAAATAGAATAAGACAGATTAAAATTGTAAAAAACAATTATAGATTATATTTTTTTATGAAACTAACAAAAAATATTCAGAAATTGCCATTAACTAATTCAAATTATGTGTTTAATAATAATAAAAAATGGAATAATATATCCTGCGTTTAATAAGCGACAAAATTACTGTTTAAACAAACGTCTATAATTATTAAATAGCTAACACTATCAAATAGAACAAGTAAAGTAAAATTGGAAATAACTTATAGATTCGTAAAAAAAGCCAAACAAAAAAATGTTGCTCTTAAAAAATAGCCATTACTCATTTCGTATTTTTCATTTGCATGAAATCGATATCATTTCATCACTATCACAGTGTCAATCGTTGTTTTATAATTCTTACAGAAAATTCTCAAGTGGTTCAGGAAATTCAATAAACAATGCATATTATTTTTATTAATATGTAATTTTTTAAATGTATATTATGTATATAACAGTGCCGTACATTTTCATCAGCTTCCAGGACATTAATGTCCTTGAATGAGCTGTTAAAAAAAATGATATATAAATTCTCTCTTACAAACGATCGCGTCACACGCGCCGACGTTATACAGTCGCTATATTGTTTTATATTTATTTTTCGAACCCGTCACGCGAATTGTGATTGAAGTCTGCGGAAATTCCGTCGCCTCGCGTTTCTCTTGGAGATTCGCAATATCGATATTGCGAACTGCAGTCCGAACATTCTATTGCACTCTTAAAATTACATTCATTCACAGAATCGCTCGTAGAAAAAAAAATAAACAAAAATATGTATTTGTCGGAAGAAAAATAGGAAGTAAAAAAACATTCATGCACTCGTAACGCATTCCATATCACATTTTACAGCTGTCTGCTTTTCCGCTTCAGGAGACTAGCTTAGGGAAATCTTTTATTCTTATTTGCAAATTTTCTCAACATTGAGAAAAATACATTTTTCTGAGATGCGTGTTAATCGCGTGATATTTACACTTTTTCTGATCGTTGTTTATATATTTATCTACAAATATATATATATATAGCTACCCACATTTTGTAATTGTCCGTATACATAAATTATATCATTTAACAGTGTCTTCGCATTATTTTTTAATTCACTCTATTTATTCATTTGTTTAATAAATAAAGAAAAAAACAACAATGACCATCCATTGATTTAATCTTTGTGAATAGCCAATGAAATCCATAAGAAAATATTTTTTATTTATTAGTTTTTAATAAGGAAAATTTCTGAAAAGAATAGAAAAATAATTTATGGAAAAAACAAACAAACAGAGTGAATTAAAAGTAATAAAAGGGTTGAATTTCTCAACGTATACACTGAAGTGCAAACGTGAACAGAAATTATTTCTCCTTTTCTCTCTCGATCTTAATTATTATTTTTCTTTCTTCGTCACAGAATTTCTTTTTTTTTCAAGACAATAAAACATTTTATAGAAATGAAAAAAAATGGAATCTCATCTTATCACGTATATAAATATCCCGACCCTTTTGCGATACCTTAAATCACTTCCCATTGCGTCTCAAGTATTATTTACATCTATATCACAATCGATGCAACGAGGATTAGCAATTTAAGAAGATCACGTGGGTTATTTACAACTATTTACATAACGTCTTAAAAAAATAAAACAATTTTGTTTCAAAGTCTTGTAATACACGAAGAAGTTTTAAAAATCACATCGATCAATTTTTTTCTGCAATTTAATTACAGAAAATGAATCTACTTTCTGAATTTAAATTGAAGAATTTCGGTTCTCCAAATTTGATCAGTAATTTTTAATATTTTTTTTTGCCATTCATGGAGTGAAGTAGAAGACAAATTGAATCATCGTATGTTTCTTCGCACTTTCTCGAGTCACTTTTTCAAACTTCTTCATTTACTCGTCTTCGTTCCACATGAAAAATCACATTTTCGTATTCTATGAAATTTTCGTTGAGGATCTAATGTTACAGTTAATTCGAGAGAGTTTCGCCGTTATCATCTGTGCGGACAGTTTGCCACGTGCGGAAACAGCTGACAGTGTATGGACTTGAACCTGTAAAAATAAAGAAATAAAAAATCGTGAGAAAATAATAAAAAACGAAAAACATTTCAGGAAATAAAAAAAATACGGTGTCGATTTTGCGACGATAAAAGTCCAGAAAAAGACACAAAATAAATACTCCAAAATTTAATCTTCACTTAAATCTTAAGAAGAAATTATTAATAGAGTAATGAGAGTCATATTACAATTCTTAAATACTTGTGCAATTTTCTATCATTACAATAATTCACGAGTTTTTTCATCCAATCATTAAATATATATTATTTGAAATTTTAGTGCCTTTGTAATCGACATAAATAGCTAATTTAATTTTTTTTATATGTTAGACAATCATGCAAGGATTTTTTTTGAGATGCGAAACAATGTAACTGAGATAAAGGTAAATTTACTAACTAAACTAAACTAAAAACATTTCAGGAAATTAAAAAAAAATACGGTGTCGATTTTGCGACGATAAAAGTCTAGAAAAAGACACAAAATAAATACTCCAAAATTTAATCTTCACTTAAATCTGAAGAAGAAATATTTAATAGAGTAATGAGAGTCATATTACAATTCTTAAATACTTGTGCAATTTTCTATCATTACAATAATTCACAAGTTTTTTCATCCAATCATTAAATATATATTATTTGAAATTTTAGTGCTTTTGTAATCGACATAAATAGCTAATTTAATTTTTTTATATGCTAGACAATCATGCAAGAATTTTTTTTGAGATGCGAAACAATGTAACTGAGATAAAGGTAAATTTAATAACTAAACTAAACTAAAAACATTTCAGGAAATAAAGAAAAAAAATACGGTGTCGATTTTGCGACGATAAAAGTCCAGAAAAAGACACAAAATAAATACTCCAAAATTTAATCTTCACTTAAATCTGAAGAAGAAATTTTTAATAGAGTAATGAGAATCATATTACAATTCTTAAATACTTGTGCAATTTTCTATCATTACAATAATTCACAAGTTTTTTCATCCAATCATTAAATATATATTATTTGAAATTTTAGTGCTTTTGTAATCGACATAAATAGCTAATTTAATTTTTATTATATGTTAGACAATCATGCAAGAATTTTTTTTGAGATGCGAAACAATGTAACTGAGATAAAGGTAAATTTACTAACTAAACTAAACTAAAAACATTTCAGGAAATAAAGAAAAAAAATACGGTGTCGATTTTGCGACGATAAAAGTCCAGAAAAAGACACAAAATAAATACTCCAAAATTTAATCTTCACTTAAATCTGAAGAAGAAATATTTAATAGAGTAATGAGAGTCATATTACAATTCTTAAATACTTGTGCAATTTTTTATCATTACAATAATTCACAAGTTTTTTCATCCAATCATTAAATATATATTATTTGAAATTTTAGTGCTTTTGTAATCGACATAAATAGCTAATTTAATTTTTATTATATGCTAGACAATCATGCAAGGATTTTTTTTGAGATGCGAAACAATGTAACTGAGATAAAGGTAAATTTACTAACTAAACTAAACTAAAAAAATTTCAGGAAATAAAGAAAAAAAATACGGTGTCGATTTTGCGACGATAAAAGTCCAGAAAAAGACACAAAATAAATACTCCAAAATTTAATCTTCACTTAAATGTTAAGAAGAAATTTTTAATAGAGTAATGAAAATCATATTACAATTCTTAAATACTTGTGCAATTTTCTATCATTACAATAATTCACAAGTTTTCTCATCCAATCATTAAATATATATTATTTGAAATATTTGTGGCTTTGTAATCGACATAAATAGCTAATTTAATTTTTTTATATGCTAGACAATCATGCAAGGATTTTTTTGAGTTGCGAAACAATGTAACTGAGATAAAGGTAAATTTACTAACTAAACTAAACTAAAAATATTTCAGGAAATAAAGAAAAAAAATACGGTGTCGATTTTGCGACGATAAAAGTCCAGAAAAAGACACAAAATAAATACTCCAAAATTTAATCTTCACTTAAATCTTAAGAAGAAATTTTTAATAGAGTAATGAGAACGATATTACAATTCTTAAATACTTGTGCAATTTTCTATCATTACAATAATTCACAAGTTCTTTCATCCAATCATTAAATATATATTATTTGAAATTTTAGTGGCTTTGTAATCGACATAAATAGCTAATTTAATTTTTATTATATGCTAGACAATCATGCAAGGATTTTTTTTGAGATGCGAAACAATGTAACTGAGATAAAGGTAAATTTACTAACTAAACTAAACTAAAAACATTTCAGGAAATAAAGAAAAAAAATACGGTGTCGATTTTGCGACGATAAAAGTCCAGAAAAAGACACAAAATAAATATTCCAAAATTTAATCTTCACTTAAATCTTAAGAAGAAATTTTTAATAGAGTAATGAAAATCATATTACAATTCTTAAATACTTGTGCAATTTTCTATCATTACAATAATTCACGAGTTTTTTCATCCAATCATTAAATATATATTATTTGAAATTTTAGTGCCTTTGTAATCGACATAAATAGCTAATTTAATTTTTTTATATGTTAGACAATCATGCAAGGATTTTTTTTGAGATGCGAAACAATGTAACTGAGATAAAGGTAAATTTACTAACTAAACTAAACTAAAAACATTTCAGGAAATAACGAAAAAAAATACGGTGTCGATTTTGCGTCAATAAAAGTCCAGAAAAAGACACAAAATAAATACTCCAAAATTTAATCTTCACTTAAATCTTAAGAAGAAATTTTTAATAGAATAATGAGATCATATTACAATTCTCAAATACTTGTGCAATTTTCTATCATTACAATAATTCACAAGTTTTTTTCATCCAATCATTAAATATATATTATTTGAAATTTTAGTGGCTTTGTAATCGACATAAATAGCTAATTTAATTTTTATTATATGTTAGACAATCATGCAAGGATTTTTTTTGAGATGCGAAACAATGTAACTGAGATAAAGGTAAATTTACTAACTAAACTAAACTAAAAATATTTCAGGAAATAAAGAAAAAAAATACGGTGTCGATTTTGCGACGATAAAAGTCCAGAAAAAGACACAAAATAAATACTCCAAAATTTAATCTTCACTTCAATCTGAAGAAGAAATGTTTAATAGAGTAATTTTTAGTAATTTTAATAGAGTAATCATATTACAATTCTTAAATACTTGTGCAATTTTCTATCATTACAATAATTCACAAGTTTTTTCATCCAATCATTAAATATATATTATTTGAAATTTTAGTGCCTTTGTAATCGACATAAATAGCTAATTTAATTTTTTTATATGTTAGACAATCATGCAAGGATTTTTTTTGAGATGCGAAACAATGTAACTGAGATAAAGGTAAATTATGTGAGGGGAAAGGTACAGCGAACTTCGACTGGTCCCATGAGGTCTTCCCCAGCAATTATTATAAAGTCAATTAAAACTTATTGGAGCGACGTGGGTCTGTCTCTTCATTATTATTACTATACGCTGCCTCGTACATGCACACTGGTCCAACCTCCCTATTCCTCTTACTGGTGCTTTGCTGCGGCTTTCCTGCCACGAGGACTTTGCAATTACACAAGTAATTGAGGCCTTCGCCGCGATGGAATGCCAGCAGTTGGAAGAGCAGTAGCGAAAAGGAACCTAAAGGAACGGGGCTGACTTGCTCGATCTTCAAGTAATATAACTATACACTTCTCGCACTATCATCAAAGTTTTTTGTAATATAGACTTGCGATTGTTCGTTAGATTTATTTTTTGCCACCGATTTTCAATCATTTTTTTACATTTTCGATCATTCAAGACTTTAATGACTCTAAAATGTTGATGAAATTTTTTTTTTAATGTTTGAGACTTTTCTAAATAGAAATAAAGAAAAAATGGCGGATTTCTAAAATTCACTTTTTAAATTTTGACGTTATTCTTTCGTGGAATTAAATCAAGTAAGTCTCGCCGTCAAATATAAAAAAAAATTAATGTCACTTGCGGATATAACTATACATTTTCCGCACTATCATCAAAGCTTTTTTGTATTATAGACTTGCGATTGTTCGTTAGATTTATTTTTTGCTACCGATTTTCAACATTTTTTTTTTACATTTTCGATCATTCAAGACTTTAATGACTCTAAAATGTTGATGAATTTTTTTTTTAATGTTTGAGACTTTTCTAAATAGAAATAAAGAAAAAATGGCGGATTTCTAAAATTCACTTTTTAAATTTTGACGTTATTCTTTCGTGGAATTAAATCAAGTAAGTCTCGCCGTCAAATATAAAAAAAATTAATGTCGCTTGCGGATATAACTATACATTTTCCGCACTATCATCAAAGTTTTTTGTATTATAGACTTGCGATTGTTCGTTAGATTTATTTTTTGCTACCGATTTTCAACATTTTTTTTTTACATTTTCGATCATTCAAGACTTTAATGACTCTAAAATGTTGATGAAATTTTTTTTAAATGTTTGAGACTTTTCTAAATAGAAATAAAGAAAAAATGGCGGATTTCTAAAATTCACTTTTTAAATTTTGACGTTATTCTTTCGTGGAATTAAATCAAGTAAGTCTCGCCGTCAAATATAAAAAAAAATTAATGTCGCTTGCGGATATAACTATACACTTTCCGCACTATCATCAAAGTTTTTTGTATTATAGACTTGCGATTGTTCGTTAGATTTATTTTTTGCTACCGATTTTCAACATTTTTTTTTTACATTTTCGATCATTCAAGACTTTAATGACTCTAAAATGTTGATGAAATTTTTTTTTTAATGTTTGAGACTTTTCTAAATAGAAATAAAGAAAAAATGGCGGATTTCTAAAATTCACTTTTTAAATTTTGACGTTATTCTTTAATGGAATTAAATCAAGTAAGTCTCGCCGTCAAATAAAAAAAAAAATTAATGTCGCTTGCGTATATAACTATACATTTTCCGCACTATCATCAAAGCTTTTTTGTATTATAGACTTGCGATTGTTCGTTAGATTTATTTTTTGCTACCGATTTTCAATCATTTTTTTTACATTTTCGATCACCCAATACTTTAATGACTCTTAAAGGTTGAACAAGAAAAAATCTTCAATGTTTCAGGCTTTTCTAAATGGAAGTAGAGAAAAAATGGCGATTTTCTAAAATTCACTTTTAAAATTTTGACGTTTTTCTGTCGTGGAATTAAATCAAGCAATTCTCGACGCCAAGTATAAAAAAAAATTAATGTCGCTTGCGTATATAACTATACACTTTCCGCACTATCATCAAAGTTTTTTGTATTATAGACTTGCGATTGTTCGTTAGATTTATTTTTTGCCACCGATTTTCAATCATTTTTTTACATTTTCGATCATTCAAGACTTTAATGACTCTAAAATGTTGATGAAATTTTTTTTTTAATGTTTGAGACTTTTCTAAATAGAAATAAAGAAAAAATGGCGGATTTCTAAAATTCACTTTTTAAATTTTGACGTTATTCTTTCATGGAATTAAATCAAGTAAGTCTCGCCGTCAAATATAAAAAAAAATTATTGTCGCTTGCGTATATAACTATACATTTTCCGCACTATCATCAAAGCTTTTTTGTATTATAGACTTGCGATTGTTCGTTAGATTTATTTTTTGCTACCGATTTTCAATCATTTTTTTTACATTTTCGATCACCCAATACTTTAATGACTCTTAAAGGTTGAACAAGAAAAAATCTTCAATGTTTCAGGCTTTTCTAAATGGAAGTAGAGAAAAAATGGCGATTTTCTAAAATTCACTTTTTAAATTTTGACGTTTTTCTGTCGTGGAATTAAATCAAGCAATTCTCGACGCCAGGTATAAAAAAAAATTAATGTCGCTTGCGTATATAACTATACACTTTCCGCACTATCATCAAAGTTTTTTGTATTATAGACTTGCGATTGTTCGTTAGATTTATTTTTTGCCACCGATTTTCAATCATTTTTTTACATTTTCGATCATTCAAGACTTTAATGACTCTAAAATGTTGATGAAATTTTTTTTTTAATGTTTGAGACTTTTCTAAATAGAAATAAAGAAAAAATGGCGGATTTCTAAAATTCACTTTTTAAATTTTGACGTTATTCTTTCATGGAATTAAATCAAGTAAGTCTCGCCGTCAAATATAAAAAAAAATTATTGTCGCTTGCGTATATAACTATACATTTTCCGCACTATCATCAAAGCTTTTTTGTATTATAGACTTGCGATTGTTCGTTAGATTTATTTTTTGCTACCGATTTTCAATCATTTTTTTTACATTTTCGATCACCCAATACTTTAATGACTCTTAAAGGTTGAACAAGAAAAAATCTTCAATGTTTCAGGCTTTTCTTACAAGGAAATGGAGAAAAAAATAACGGTTTTCTAAAATTCACTTTTTTAAATTTTTACGTTCAAATACGTTTTTCTGTCTTGGAATAAAAATATATAAGGCATTCTGAATATAATTCCACTGGTTGTCCAATTTATTCAGAATTGTCGGATTGAAATTTAAAAAGATATTTTTATTAGCATTGTCGAATTAACAACCCTTTAATAATCCTTTCTGACTGAACAAAATAATTATACTCAATTTTTTTTACGCTTTCGTGAATAAAAACAGTAGTGAATTGAAATTTAAAAATACTTTCACGTTTTTGTTTAAAAAATTGAGACAAAATCACAACTTTTGCGTTAAATTTCGAAGTCTGTCAAATTTATCTAAAATTTTTTAAATTAAAATCAAAAAAGATGCCTGCGACAACATTTAAAGACTTAAAGATTCATTTGGTCGGAAACTAAACTTTTCTTTACTGTGTTACAAAAAATGTGCGCAAATGTATTATTTTTTTTCGGAGATGAAATTGCACAAATTATTTTTTAAATGATAAAAATATTTTCAAATGTCGTAAAAATTGTAGCAGAAAATGAATCTTTCGAGTGGCCATTATTTTTTTTCGGAGATGAAATTGCACAAATTATTTTTTAAATGATAAAAATATTTTCAAATGTCGTAAAAATTGTAGCAAAAAATGAATCTTTCGAGTGGCCAGAAGGTTGAAATACGAAAATCTTGAATCCTCGTTCCAGTTCGTCTCTGGTGTAGTAAACTGGTCTAGCTATTTCTAACAGAGAGTCGATAATCGCTGAGAGGTCCTGAAGCAGGAGAAGGAAATATAATGATTTTGCCAAATTACCTTCTCGGATCGTCCTTGGCGTCGAACCCGTCGATCTTTACGACGTTCCACTCGTCCCTCGGGCCCTTCGAGTAACTCAACGATACCTGGAAGCAAAAAGTGGAAATATTCTTGCTTAGACAATGTTACTCGCTGCATTATTCTTTTACGACCCTACAACAACCGTTATACAATCGAAATTAAAATTATTCTTGGTTACGAAACCACCAAAAAGACAATTGTACAAATGCACCAATTTTTTTAGCCTAAAATATAAAATACAAAAATTACTATTATTATTTGTTAATCTGGACATTTTTTTACCCAATGATTTTTTAAAAAATGTATTTGTCATCTTGCAGTGTTAATTCAAAGGAGAATTTTTAAAAAATTGTTTTAATTGAAGAGACGAAATAAAAAAGAAAAAAATTTTCCCAGTTTTTCCGATTTTTCGATAGAATTTCTGAGATATCAGTAGAACATTTTTCGAATATGGTACTAAATGATGAACGACCTGTCTCGAGACGTTTTTTAAAAAATCCGTTTCAGATAAAGCGGCAAAAATGCATGGCAATTTTTTTCAAGACTTTTTGTTTTCTTTATTTCTGTATCAGTGTGAGTTCGAATTTCTGCAGAGCTTGCAACCACCTGGGCAATGGATTCGAGTCTCTATCGAAGCGTGCTCTTCGCATGTCTCTTTTTTACGTTTACAGTTTTTTTTCTTATTTTACGTATCGTACGATAACCTCACGCCATCGAGCGGCGAGTGTTTTATGGCCGGACGCGCAACGCGAAACGCTCAGACGACAAATATTTTCGTTCTCTTGTATACCACTCGAACTTTTTCAATGGCTCGTATACCGTTGCACCTGATACGCAGTTTCGCCTATCCTAAGACTGATTCATAACAAAACTCGAGCTGCTGTTGGAGTAAATTGAAGTTGAAAAACTTTGCAAATTGATTCCTCATTATTGTTGGATTTTTACAAATCTACCTCTATGAGGAAGCATGTTAATCTATTTTGGTTTCCTCATAAAGGAAGCTTTGTAAAAATCCAACAATAATGAGGAAGCAATTTGCAAAGTTCTACTTTGCAGCCTTGTATTAAAAAATGTTTAATGGCATTAGTTTTGAACCCCTTGACAGATTCTCGCCAGATTCGAACTGATGCTTAGTTTACCTACACTCTACTTGTGGACTAAATTTGAGCCCGATATCTTAAAAATTGCGGAAGTTAGAGCAAAAACAAAAAATTCAAAATGCCATAAATTTTAAACCCCTTAATGGATTGACGTCAAATTCCCTCCCGAACTTTATTTAATAACAGTCCACTTGTGGACCAAATTTGAGCCCGATATCTTAAAAATTGCGAAAGTTAGAGCACGAACAAAAAATTTCAAAAAAGTTTAAAATGCCATAAATTGTGAACCCCTTAACGGATTGACACCAAATTTAATCCCAAACACTATTTGATAACAGTCCACGTCTGGTCCAAGTTTGAGCCGGATATCATTAAAATTGCGGGAGTTAGAGCCCGAAATGACATTCTCAAAAAAATTCAAAATGCCATAAATTTTGAACACCTTGATGGATTAACTCCAAATTCAATCTCATACCTTGTTTAACGACAGCTTACTCGTGGTTCAAATTTGAGCCCGATATCTTAAAAATTGCGGAAGTTAGAGCAAATACAAAAAATTCAAAATGCCATAAATTTTAAACCCCTTCACGGATTGACGTCAAATTCATTCCCAAACTTTATTTAATAACAGTCCACTTATGGACCAAATTTGAGTCCGATATCTTAAAAATTGCGAAAGTTAGAGCACGAACAAAAAATTTCAAAAAAGTTTAAAATGCCATAAATTGTGAACCCCTTAAGGGATTGACACCAAATTTAATCCCAAACACTATTTGATAACAGTCCACTTCTGGTCCAAGTTTGAGCCGGATATCATTAAAATTGCGGGAGTTAGAGCCCGAACTGACATTCTCAAAAAAATTCAAAATGCCATAAATTTTGAACACCTTGATGGAGTAACTCCAAATTCAATCCCATACCTTGTTTAACGACAGTTTACTCGTGGTTCAAATTTGAGCCCGATATCTTAAAAATTGCGGAAGTTAGAGCAAAAACAAACATTCAAAATGCCATAAATTTTAAACCCCTTAACGGATTGACGTCAAATTCATTCCCAAACTTTATTGAATAACAGTCCACTTGTGGACCAAATTTGAGCCCAATATCTTAAAAATTTCGAAAGTTAGAGCACGAACAAAAAATTTCAAAAAATTTACAAATGCCATAAATTGTGAACCCCTTAACGGATTGACACCAAATTTAATCCCAAACACTATTTGATAACAGTCCACTTCTGGTCTAAGTTTGAGCCGGATATCATAAAAATTGCGAGGGTTAGAGCCCGAATTGACATTCTCAAAAAAATTGAAAATGCCATAAATTTTGAACACCTTGATGGATTAACTCCAAATTCAATCCCATACCTTGTTTAACGACAGTTTACTCGTGGTTCAAATTTGAGCCCGATATCTTAAAAATTGCGGAAGTTAGAGCAAAAACAAAAAATTCAAAATGCCATAAATTTTAAACCCCTTAATGGATTGACGTCAAATTCACTCCCGAACTTTATTTAATAACAGTCCACTTGTGGACCAAATTTGAGTCCGATATCTTAAAAATTGCGAAAGTTAGAGCACGAACAAAAAATTTCAAAAAAGTTTAAAATGCCATAAATTGTGAACCCCTTAAGGGATTGACACCAAATTTAATCCCAAACACTATTTGATAACAGTTCACTTCTGGTCCAAGTTTGAGCCGGATATCATAAAAATTGCGGGAGTTAGAGCCCAAATTGACATTCTCAAAAAAATTCAAAATGCCATAAATTTTGAACACCTTGATGGATTAACTCCAAATTCAATCCCATACCTTGTTTAACGACAGTTTACTCGTGGTTCAAATTTGAGCCGGATATCTTAAAAATTGCGACGGGTATCGTGCTAACAAAAAATTGTGCACATACGCACACACATACATACAGACATTTTTTTCAAACTACTTTTCTCGATGATTTAGACCATTCGGAGTGTCCTGACATGAACATCTTGAAAAAAAAAAATTTTCGCGAAAACAAAGCTTCCTCTATGAGGAAGCAAAAAGAAAAATTAATTTTAAACCCCACAAAGTGTTACTTTTTTAAAATTGTTTTGTCAATTATCTAATTATTTAAATCCATGAGCAAATTAAAAAAAGAATTCCAATTACGACAAACAATAAAAAATGTATGTCCCTCTCTCTATCATCCCCATAATCGAAAAATAATTATCTATGCCTCAAGCACATGATTTTATATCAAGATTAGATATTTAAATCATTATTCAAAATTGATACGAATAACAGATCGATAGATAAATAATATACAATAGATCAGGAAATTGATACTTTCGATAGATAGACGATTATTCTACAGGATTTATTGTATTACTATATTGTATTTTTTTATGCTGTTGAAAACAAATGATTGTTGAAAATCGTGGATTATATCTGTCATATTCCAGATTCGACATACGACAAGCCTAACATGACTCGATTTCACATCGAAAAGTATTATTGGTAAAAAGTATGAATTTTAACCCCATAAAGGGCCTGTTTTTTTCTAATCATTTTACAATTGTTTAATTGTGACATACAAAAAATTCCTGAAAGCAATAAAAATAAATAATCATCAAACATATTCCAGATACGACAAACAATAAAACATTTATATTCCGTCTCTTCATGATCCCCATAATCGAGAAATAATTATCTGCCCCTCGAACAAACGATCCTCAATCAAGATTAGATTCAGAAATCGTTATTAAAAATATATCACAATAACAGAACGATAGATAAATAACGGAAATTGATGCTTTTGATAGACAGGCATTCTACGGGACTCTTCATAATACTATACTGTAATTTATTCATGCTCTTAATTTTTTTTTTTTCTCGAGCAATGAAAATTGTTGATTCTATCTGTCATATTTAAGATTCAACGCAACCTAATGCTACCCGAATTTAGATAGAAGTTCGAAAAAACTTCAATTTTATTTCCAGAATGGGTCAATTTTTTTATATATTTTTTTTATTTTATTTTTTTATTTCTTTTACAATTATTTAATAATAAATTTCACGTTAAAAAACCAAAATAATTCTCGAACCATAAAAACAATTTAAAAAATTATACTCCGTCTTTTTATCAAAAAACAATTATCAGCGCCTCAAGCACCGACCCTGAATCAAGATAAGATTCAAAAATCATTATTAAAAATATATCCCAATAACAGATCGATAGATAAATAACATACATTAGATCCGGAAATTGATGCTTTTGATCTATCAAACAGACATTTTACAGGACGCTTCATAATACTGTATTTTTTTAATGCTGTTAAAAAAAAAATATCGGGCATTGAAAATCGTCGATTCTATCTGTCATATTCAAGATCCAACGTACGAAGAGCCTAACCTAACCCGATTTGAGATGGAAGTTCGAAGAAAACTATAATCTTTATCCCCAGAAAGGACCTGCTGTTTTTCTAATTTATTTTACAATTACTTAATAATAAATTTCACGATAAAAAAAAAAACAAAATAATTCTCGAACCATAAAAACAATAAAAAGAATTATGCTCCGTCTTTTTATGATCCCCATAATGAAAAAACAATTACCAGGGCCTCAAGCACCCGATCCTCAATCAAGATAAGATTCAAAAATCATTATTAAAAATATATCCCAATAACAGATCGATAGATAAATAACATACATTAGATCCGGAAATTGATGCTTTTGATCTATCAAACAGACATTTTACAGGACGCTTCATAATACTGTATTTTTTTAATGCTGTTAAAAAAAAAATATCGGGCATTGAAAATCGTCGATTCTATCTGTCATATTCAAGATCCGACGTACGAAGAGCCTAACCTAACCCGATTTTAGAGTGAAGCTCGAAAAAAAAACTATCAATTTTATCTTCAGAAAGGGCCTGCTGTTTTTCTAATTTATTTTACAATTACTTAATAATAAATTTCACGATAAAAAAAAACAAAATAATTCTCGAACCATAAAAACAATAAAAAGAATTATGCTCCGTCTTTTTATGATCCCCATAATGAAAAAACAATTACCAGGGCCTCAAGCACCCGATCCTCAATCAAGATAAGATTCAAAAATCATTATTAAAAATATATCCCAATAACAGATCGATAGATAAATAACATACATTAGATCCGGAAATTGATGCTTTTGATCTATCAAACAGACATTTTACAGGACGCTTCATAATACTGTCTTTTTTTAATGCTGTTAAAAAAAAATATCGGCCATTGAAAATCGTCGATTCTATCTGTCATATTCAAGATCCGACACACGAAAAACGGAACGCGACGCGATTTTAGATTAAAGTTCGAAAAAACTATCAATTTTATTCTCAGAAAGGGCCTGCTGTTTTTCTAATTTATTTTACAATTACTTAATAATAAATTTCACGATAAAAAAAAAAACAAAATCATTCTCGAACCATAAAAACAATTAAAAAAATTATACTCCGTCTTTTTATCAAAAAACAATTATCAGCGCCTCAAGCACCCGATCCTCAATCAAGATAAGATTCAAAAATCATTATTAAAAATATATCCCAATAACAGATCGATAGATAAATAACATACATTAGATCCGGAAATTGATGCTTTTGATCTATCAAACAGACATTTTACAGGACGCTTCATAATACTGTATTTTTTTAATGCTGTTAAAAAAAGAATATCGGGCATTGAAAATCGTCGATTCTATCTGTCATATTGAAGATCCAACGTACGAAGAGCCTAACCTAACCCGATTTTAGATGGAAGTTCGAAAAAAACTATAATTTTTATTCTCAGAAAAGGCCTGCTGTTTTTCTAATTTATTTTACAATTATTTAATAATAAATTTCACGATAAAAAAAACAAA
The DNA here is from genome assembly GCA_963970395.1 of Ephialtes manifestator. Lineage (NCBI taxonomy): Eukaryota > Metazoa > Arthropoda > Insecta > Hymenoptera > Ichneumonidae > Ephialtes > Ephialtes manifestator. The sequence goes on from OZ019972.1 coordinate 34,550,334, forward strand.
ATAATTCTCGAACCATAAAAACAATTAAAAAAATTATACTCCGTTTTTTATGATCCTCATAATCAAAAAACAATTACCAGCGCCTCAAGCGCTGAATGATTCAAAAATCATTATTAAAAATATATCCCAATAACAGATCGATAGATAAATAACATACATTAGATCCGGAAATTGATGCTTTTGATCTATCAAACAGACATTTTACAGGACGCTTCATAATACTGTATTTTTTTAATGCTGTTAAAAAAAGAATATCGGGCATTGAAAATCGTCGATTCTATCTGTCATATTGAAGATCCAACGTACGAAGAGCCTAACCTAACCCGATTTTAGATGGAAGTTCGAAAAAAACTATAATTTTTATTCTCAGAAAAGGTCTGCTGTTTTTCTAATTTATTTTACAATTATTTAATAATAAATTTCACGATAAAAAAAACAAAATAATTCTCGAACCATAAAAACAATAAAAAAAATTATACTCCGTTTTTTTATGATCCTCATAATCAAAAAACAATCATAATCAAAAAACGCCTCAAGCGCTGAATGATTCAAAAATCATTATTAAAAAAATATCCCAATAACAGATCGATAGATAAATAACATACATTAGATCCGGAAATTGATGCTTTTGATCTATCAAACAGACATTCTACAGGACGCTTCATAATACTGTATTTTTTTAATGCTGTTAAAAAAAAAATATCGGGCATTGAAAATCTTCGATTCTATCTGTCATATTCAAGATCTGACGTACGAAGAGCGGAACGCGACCCGATTTCATAGACGTAACTTGAGGGCTGATCGTTGATATACGCGCATACAAGTCCGTACCGATATCACGCGCCGGTTACCAAAGATAATGATCGTAACAGCGTCGCCGACCGGCAGGCGAGTCGAGAGAACTGTTGCCTCTGCCTTTCTCGAAACGTGTTCTCGTCCTTCTCCTCACGAGCATTAATCTCTCGATGATCTATGCGCGCGTATACCTCACCTGTAATGTCGGTTCCGTGTCGAATTAAATGAGGCTGTCGAGCCAAGACGACTCTACGTATATACTACTAGTACTTCGTCGGTTTGCCAGTACCTTATTCATCGGAATATTTGCCTTAAGAGAGCACATGGTTCTTTATGTACTTGTGGAAGCAATTATTCAAAATGATAATCGCCAAGCATTAAGCGTTAAGCAGGTTTATGTGGACTTAAAAAAAAAAAGTTAATTGGCAAAAAGTTAATTCTTGAAAGGTACTTGTTAGCAGGTTTTGATAGCTTAAGGGGAACGAAACAGAAATTTCATTTAACGGAACCCTAAAAAAAATCATTTTAAAAAATCGTATGCATTCATATTTCCGAAATTTGCAAGCCCGAAAAAAAAGGCGTAAGCTGTTTTGACTTGAGCTGGAACTTAAGATGTAGCTTAATACAATACGAAAGATTGATCTTGAGAGCAATCTTAAGATTGAACTTTGTTCCGAATCTGATTGGGTTCTTAAGCTCAATCTTAAGTTTAAACTTAAGTCTGAACTTAAGTTCGAACTTTCGGTTAAATTGGAGTTCATACACACAAGAAGGGAATTAGATTTGAAAACTCTGAAGTTTTAACCGCAGTTAATGGTTTTTTAATTTTTTTCTTATAAAGTCACGATATACTTGTACAATTACCCGCAGAATTCGTTTTGAGTGTAATGTGAAATGTAGCAAAGAAAACATATTTAATATTATTCGTATCTTTACATCCATTTGTATAAATACGTTTTAGAATGTAAGAAATCGCTGCTCGAACTTAAGACCGAACTTGAGATAGAACTCAAGTTCGATCTTAAGATTGATGTTAAGTGTGATCTCAAGATCGATCTTAAATTCGCACTTAAGTGCAAACTAACTGTGCCGTGTTTTGTTTTTTCGTGATTATGATTTTCGGCCATGTGACTTTCGGCGTTAGGAATGCATACCAAAAAAATGTATTAATGATACCCTTCGTTTAAAAAATCTTAGATTTAAATCTCATCTAGTGCATATCAAATACCATAATTCTGCAATTTTGTAACGACATTCAATCCACCATAAAGGCGTGAGGGGAAAAAGTAATTTTTTTTACTTTTCGTAACTTTCAGACCAAATTGGTGAACAAATTTTAGTGTTTAATGGATTATTTTATCTGTCGAATAGTGCATTTTGGTATAAGTGTAATAATCCTGGATGCAATGGAAATTGGAGTTACTGTGACCAATTATGGAGTGAGTTTTTGATAAAGAAAGATCAATTTACACATTTGAAGTCATCCTAAAATTAAAATCATCAAAAAAGATAAAATTCCTACACTCATACCAAAATGCACTCTTCGACAGATAAAATGAAACATCAAACACTAAAATTTGTTCACTGGTTTGGTCTAAAAGCTACAAGTTAAAAATTTTATTTTTTATCTCACACCATTTTGGTGCACTGTATGTTTTTACAAAATTGCAGAATTATAATGCTTGATATGTACTTAATAAGATTTAAATGTAAGAATTTTTAAATAAGGGTATCATCTACAGACTTTTTTTAGGTGACTTATAATCATCAAAAACGTTTTTTAGTTACTTGTATTATAAAAAAAAAAAACATTTTTGATGGTTAAAAAATAAGATTTTTTTTTCTATGGCAAAAAAAGAATTAGGTTTTGTGGAAAGCCTAAAATGAAATTATTTTTCCTTAAGTATAACTTTTCTAAAGTTGTAGTTGATTTGTGGGAATAATTTTTCAAATCCTGTTTTTTTAAATTTATTGTTAATAAAATATGATTTATTTAAGCTATTGATAAATCATATATATTGATATATATTAATAAATCAAGCCAATTTTACCTGCTCGTGAAACGTGTCCTTATTAAGGAACTTCATTGGCTCCAGATGAGAATGAAACTGCTCGACAACAGTGAGACGTTTCTTGAGTAGGTGCTCAATAATGTATCCCATCGTCACGTCATCCGGTAGCCTTATTCGGTCACCCACTGTTATGAACTTTCCGCCACTGCAACAAAAACAACATCGGAAATTATAATTTTTATTCATTAAAAAAATTAAACAGTGCAAGACACATAATAATATTCTGCAAAAAAAAATTCGTTCATGCAATCAATTTTTAATCTATGCAGATTAATGATTATTTTACACAATTTCATTTAATTCAGCCTTTAAAAATATCCTGCACAGGAACCTTTAATCCTTTAATGGCGAATACCATTTTGCATTGAAAAAAAAAAAAACTTTAATGTTTGACATATTAGAAAATAAAAATGATAGAAAATTGCGCAAAAATAAAATTTCACGATAACGGAATTTCACAGTTTGTCAAATTTTTCCAAAATAGTCCAGAATGCAACCAAAGATTATTACCGAAATAATTTTTTTTTTCACATTCACTACAATTTAAAAAACATTTTTTAAAAATTATTTGAAATTAGCAATATTTGAAATCTCCTCAAATATTATCTACCAAATCTGTCAATTTTTCTATAAGTTACATTATATTCAAGAATATCAGAAACAAAAATAAAAAATAAACCTGACTGAAAATAAAAAATATTAACAAAAATAATAAAAAATGGGCAGACAAAATGCCTGAATGTTAATTTTTCAAAACTCTGGATATTCGGTTAATTATGTTTAATTATCGATCAATGCCTACAGAAATGACCGATTATCGTAATAATTAGTGTAAGACCTGGCCACAAGAAATATGATGACGACGCGAAGTAAACGAGCTTGAAGCGGTGGCAATACGTGCGCACATCACGAGATAATAGTATGTGTGTGTATATATATATAAGCGAGAGGTAGAACAAAGTGGAAGGAAAAAAATGAGGGTTAACAAACTCAAGGTACAGCGTGACGCGTAAGTCGTTACGAGAGGAAAAGATCCTCGACCCCTCCCCCAGTGAATGCATGAATCCGTAATTTAATTCGGGTCATAAGCTGCGCATCACAGTCCAGCCCGGGATATGCAACGTTGAGCACTCTCGGTGTCCGCATAATTTGATGTTCCCTCGGACTTTGCCTTAGCTCACTCGCTTCTGCTGCACATTTGTATGATACTGCATAATGATACGGCCAACAAAATTGCGTGACCTGGTTGATTTTTAAAAAATGCCATAAATTCAAAATATTGCCGCTGCACGAGACATTAAAACGGGTGAAAGTATATATATATATGTACAACGTATATATCGCATGTCTCCTCGTCTCCGTATTTTTGGTACATAAAAGTGACGGTTTAGAGATTGGTTTTTCTTTTTTTTTCCTTTTTTTCTTTTTTTTTTCTTGGGGATAATTTTCGGTTCACTAGCACTTCAATTACAACTTTGAACAGATTGCGATCCCGACGACTCAAACTCCTCGACCACAACCATCGCCTTTCACGATACACGAGAGAATAATCGATATGAATAAATTAGAAACTTAAGGCAGTCGCTAAGGATCGAATGTTCGGCTGGAAAATTATTGAAAATGGAATTGAGATCAAAGTACGGGCAAAAAACTATCAATTTTATCCCCGGAAAAGATCTGCGGTTTTTATTATTTGGTTTATAATTATTTTATAATAAATTGCACGATCAAATAAAATAAATAATTCTCGAACAATAAAAAATAATAAAAAATTTATATTCCGTATTTTTATGATCCTTATTATCGATAAATATATTAATGAATTAGACTTAAGGTAATGTTGTTGAATCAGTGAAATAGTCGCCAACGCTCAAATGTTCGGCTGGAAAAATATTGAATATGGAATTGAGATTAAAGTACGGGTAAAAAACTATCAATTTTATCCCCGGAAAAGATCTGCTGTTTTTATTATTTGGTTTACTATTATTTAATAATGAATTGTACGATCAAATAAAATTAATAATTCTCGAACTATAAAAATAATAAAAAATTTATATTCCGTATTTGTATGATCCTTATTATCGATAAATATATTAATAAATTAGACTTAAGGTAATGTTGTTGAATCAGTGAAATAGTCGCCAACGATCAAATGTTCAGCTGGAAAATTATTGAAAATGGAATTGAGATTAAAGTGCGGTTAAAAAACTATCAATTTTATTCCCGGAAAAGATCTGCTGTTTTTATTATTTGGTTTGCTATTATTTTGTAATGAATTGCACGATCAAATAAAATAAATAATTCTCGAACTATAAAAATAATAAAAAATTTATATTCCGTATTTTTATGATCCTTATTATCGAAAAATATATTAATAAATTAGACTTAAGGTAATGTTGTTGAATCAGTGAAATAGTCGCCAACGATCAAATGTTCGGCTGGAAAAATATTGAATATGGAATTGAGATTAAAGTGCGGGTAAAAAACTATCAATTTTATCCCCGGAAAAGATCTGCTGTTTTTATTATTTGGTTTACAATTATTTAATAATAAATTGCACGATCGAATAAAATAAATAATTCTCGAACTATAAAAATAATAAAAAATTTATATTCCGTATTTTTATGAACCTTATTATCGATAAATATATTAATAAATTAGACTTAAGGTAATGTTGTTGAATCAGTGAAATAGTCGCCAACGATCAAATGTTCGGCTGGAAAATTATTGAATATGGAATTGCGATTAAAGTACGGAAAAAAAACTATCTGTTTTATTCCCGGAAAAGATCTGCTGTTTTTATTATTTGGTTTGCTATTATTTTGTAATGAATTGCACGATCAAATAAAATAAATAATTCTCGTACAATAAAAGATAATAAAAATATTATATTCCGTGTTTTTATGATCCTTATTATCGAAAAATATATTAATAAATTAGAAACTTAAGGTAATGTTGTTGAACCAGTGGAAAATAGATTCAAACTCCTGATAGTGATCGAACGATTTTTTTTTCTGCCCTCAAATGTTGACGGAAACTTTTTGATAAATTTACAAATAAATTAAAATCGACTTACAGTTTTACAAAAAAGTATTTTTTTTTCCAAATTTTGTTGTTATTTTTTGTAAATTCGAGAAATTACCTTTTTTTTAACCACTTTCAATAAAAATTATACAATTTTATATATATATATTTTTCTGAAATTTTACTCCAAAATCCATAAAATAAAAAATTGAAATTATCAAGTTAACTTTGATTTTCTAAAAATTATTTTTTACTATATACCTTGAGATTTCTGTTGCTAATTCAAAAAACTATTTTTAATTTATTTTCCAAGTTGAATTAAAATTGTACTTGAAAATATTAAATTATGAAATAAAAAATTACAATACCAGTGGAACTTTAAAGTAAACAAATTTATTTTATCAGCACTTTTTTACGAACTATCTCAAAAAATCCAACAGAAAATAATGATGAAATTTTTTAACATCATTTCACAGTAAAACGAATTGAATGCGAAAAAAATCATGTTGAAATGATCTCGAAACGATGATCCGCATAATAAAAATAACAAAACCGATATAACAGAGAGAACCGTGAGAGCAAAACTAACGTATCTTGAAATATCATTCGCAAAGATAAGTTTACTGGTATTGCGGTTAAAAGTTGAGGTGTAAAAGTGAAAAAACAAAATGGATGGAAAAAAGCTTGAGCTAAACACGTGTAATTTGAGAGTTTTCTTATGTATCGCTCTCGAGATGTGCAAACTTTTCTGAGATTGTGGTTAAAAGTTGTCGCGTAAAAATTCTCCAGGTGTGGTATATCTGTGAGACGACAGGTGCAGTCGAAATGGAAACTCGAGGAAGCAAAAGTAAACGAGTATAAGAGCGAGAATGAAAGTGACTATCGTTGGCTATACGTTTCGTCAAGTTTATGCACACTGATTCAGCCCAAGTAATCGTTACACGACCGGTTATCTCTTGTGTCTATAGTGCGCCTTATAGTCTCTTGATATCCCGAATAAAGTCAGAGACATATGAGATAAACGAACGAACCGGCTTTGCTTTAGCAATCGCTAATGACCGCGACGAAGGGTTGAAAGAAAATGAGATTATTACTCGATGCATAAATTTTCCGTCTATTACGCACCTGCGGCACAATTTTATAACAATTTCTGGTATACAAGTCGATTCATATAAAATAATCAGCAATTTTTCTCATAGAAAAAAAACACTAAATTTTTGTAAAAAAAAATAAATTATCACGTGATTTGTCTGTTACACACTTGCGGCGTAATTCGAAAACCATTTCTGTTATACAGGTCGATTCATATAAAATGAAAACAGATTTCTGAAACTACTTCTAATTTATATTTATTTTAAGAATAAATATAAATTAGAAGTATTTTCATTATATTATAAGATAATTATTGTAGAAAATCATCAAAAATGAAAGCAGATTTCTGAAAATTCTTCTGATTTATATTTATTCTTAAAATAAATATAAATTATATTATAAAAAAATTATTATAGATAATCATAAAAAATTAAAGCAAATTTCTGAAAATACTTCTAATTTATATTTATTTTAAGTATAAATAAGAATAAATATAATATAATTTACATTTATTTTATTATATATAATAATTTATATTTATTTTAAGAATAGATATAAATTAGAAGTATTTTCAGAAATTTGCCTTAATTTTTTATGATTATATATAATAATTTTTTTATAATATAATTTACATTTATTTTATTATATATAATAATTTATTAACAACCTACTAAGAATAATTAACGAAGACACCTAAACAAACTAAATAAAACTCTAAAACCACTCTTTCTCTGACTGTTTTAGTTACGTTTTAGGTGTTTTGGATGCTTTTCTCATTTTTCTTAATTATTATTATTTTTTACTTCTGTGCACTCTTTAGAGTACTCACGTTCACAAAAAATATTATTCTCACTCTTCCCCATCGACACAATCATAAATAAAAAATAAAAAAATAAAAAATGTTACCACCTCATCACCATACCGCTTATGTTTGTATTTTTTAATAAAAAATGTAAAACTGCTCTGGCTGAAGGCCCTCGGACGATGGCCTGCCACAGTTGATAACTATGGCAAAAAACAATAAATAAATAAATAAATAAAATAATTTATTAATATTAATATTTATATAATAATTCATATTTATTATATTAAAGCAAATTTCTGAAAATACTTCTAATTTATATTTATTTTAAGAATAAATATAAATTAGAAGTATTTTCAGAAATGTGCTTTAATTTTTAATGATTTTCTATAATAATTATATATAATATAATTGATTTTATAAAAATTATAAGTATTTTCAGAAATGTGCTTTAATTTTTTTATAATTTTCTATAATAATTTTTTTATAGTATAAATAAGAAGTATTTTCAGAAATCTGCTTTAATTTTTTTATAATTTTCTATAATAATTTTTTAATAATATAAATAAGAAGTATTTTTAGAAATCTGCTTTCATTTATTACTAAATTCTATATAAAACCTTAAAAAAAAAAAAAAAATCTCCTGTGCGATACCCTCATACACCACATATCGCTATTTCTATAAAGTGCGTGCTCCCTAATTAAGTGTGGAATGCAAGGTGGATCTTCAGACCGATAACAAGGATTCGCTCCAGCGCGCGCTTACCTAAGTTTCATCGAAGATGCCGCCTTTTGCACCCAACACCCCGCGTGCCAGACGGCATGAGAACATTTCCTATACTTATCCACAAACACAAACACAAACACAAACACAAACACACACACACACATTATATAAAAAATGCTTCCTATGCTCAAAGTGTTAATGGTGCAAATCCAAGAGCGAACGAAAGTGAGATTCGATGCGATGCGTATAGAAAATTAATTGATACAAGCTGGACGAGGAAGCTCCTCTCGGATAAACAGTGGAAATAAGTTATAGGTATGTATGTGCCGTCGAGTGCCGGCACAGCATTTGCTCTCGAGTTGGAAAGCTCGTTGAAATTGCTGGTGCTGCTGCTGCTGCTGCTGCTGCTGCTGTTGCTGCTGTTGAGTGCTGCGCCTGGCACGTTCTGTACTCTCTCGGTAATAAATGCGAACGCGGCTGCTTTAACGACGCTAAAGCGGTTACCAATTTATACCGAAAGCCGTATGCGCTCACTGCTCGCGGTGAATAGCAAGCAATGCCCACAGTGAAGTTGACTCTCGAAGCACGGACATACCGGCCCAACGGCAGGTGTTCCACGAGCAAACCTCGACAGCAACGAGCACCCAACAGAAGCATCTCTAATGTAATCTGCGTATGCAGGCATTCATGAGTGCCTTCACTCGAAGGTATGGCGGAATGTTGCCGAATTGAGGCAATCAGCGGGGAAGAGAACGAGACGATACAGATCTGCATTTCCATCTACTTTAATAGCTTTTTTTAGTCGTCGCTGGATTTATTTATGAATATTTGGAATTATGGGAATAAATTGGAACTGTGAAATCATTTTTTTTTGTATTTTTTTTTTTTTACAGTTTGGTAAGAAAAAATGCATTTTGAAAAAAATGGGTTTGAATTAAGAAAATAATGAATTAATGGTTTTGACATTTTTGCAAGTTTGAATTTATGAATATTTGGAGATGGGAATAAATTGAACTTGTGAAATAATTTTTTTTTTACGATTTTTTTAATAAAAAATGGAATTTTACAAAAATGGGTAGAAATTTAGAAAATAATGGATTAATGACTCCGACTTGAGATTATTTTCTTTGTAATTAATCAAGCTTTAAAACGTCACGTGGCACGTTTAAATATTTCGGTTTTAAATTTTTTTTAGAGATTTTTAAGTTTGTATTTATGAATATTTAGAGATGGGAGTTAATTTAGTTTGGGCAATAATTTTTTTTCTTTACATTTTGGTATCAAAAAATACACTTATGCAAAAATTGGTAGACATTTATTTAAATAATGGATTAATGATTCCGGCTTATTTTACGCTTTTTTTTTCTTCGTAGATTCCAAATTTCTGCAATTTCCCTTTTTTTAGCATCTCTTTCCATTTTTAAAAATAGTCATTCTTAAAAGTGATATTAGAGGCACAAAAAATTAAGATATCATAATTATAATATTGCTATTTTCTTCATCTTGCGAGCTCTTTCGAACAAAAAAAAGGAAATTGAAAACCGGTCAACTCAAAAAAATGTTACAGCCAATTGGAAATTCTAATCTTCCAGGGGTCGAAAATGTAAAATAAAAATCTCCACTTTTACTAAATTTAAAAACCCAATCTAATCAGAAATGTACCCCTAATTACGAAAATGCCTCTTTTAAAAATCAATAACTAAAAACTTTAAAGTAAAAACCAAAAGAATTCAGAATTTTCGCCTGGCACTATTTTATTTTTTGCTCGATGAATTTTCAATATTCTTTTTCCATTCCAATTCCCTAAAGCACAGTCAATAATCCTAACAACGTAGATTATTTTACGAATAAATTAAACTATAAAAAAATAAAAATAAAAATACAATCACCCAAAAGGTTATATTTTCTTAAGAATTGCTTATAAAAAATTTCCCCCGAGTAATAATAATAATAAACGTTCCCTTAACTGGCTGAATTTTAGTGTCCCTCGATTCTCGCAAAAATGATACATGTCAATACATTATTGACATGTCCGTCTGCAGTCAGTGAAGAATGTGTATAACAAGCATCACTAAGTGAGAGAACTGCAGTGGAGTTTGAAATCTTCTTTTTCTATATAAGCAAAAGCTATAAGACCATGTGCGTCGTGAGAAAAATCGATCGTGCTTTCTCCGTGTCGCTCGCTCGGCGTTCAACTCACTGTTCACGTTTGCTCCTTTCTCAAACGTCGTTGAAGTAGATCGTGAGAAAGACAGAGCGAGGGATGTAGATATTGGGAATGAGAAAGAGAGGAGATGAATTTGCAGAGACGAAAAGAGCGAGTGTATAGGTGGACAAGAGAGGAAGAAGGTGAGGACGGATCGGTCTTCTCCTCGTACCGCGGTATCGAATCGTTCGTGGACATAAATCGAGCCAATTAGAGGGCCAACAGGTAGTCACAACTTTGAAAGCATCAGTCGGCTGCCTCCCCCAGGCTCCTTGTACCTTCCTCTATATATACATCGGCTTGACTCACCCGAACGTTCCCCTGGACAAGCCGGACAAATATCTTAAAGGCGTGCCGCCGTTGGACTTTGCAACTGCGCTGCAAACTGCTTCCAATCACTAACATAAGTCCAATATGACTTCAGTGCTTTCGGGAGTTAAAACTGTGGATGTGAAAATTTTTTCAAAATTTTTTGTAGCGAATTTAACTGTGGAAATGGCGTAGACAGAAAAATAAACGAGCTGAGGAAAAATCTTAAGGGTGAGGGGGTGTCAGGGGAAAAATTATTATTTGGTTTGTGGTATTATATGAAAAATGTGTAGTGCTGATCTGTTGCTTACAATGTTACTTTTTTATTTTTTTTTAATATTCTGAACAGTTTTATAAAAAAAATAAAAAACGGTAAGTAAAATTTTGTAAAATAATGTTTGCAATCGCGCTGAAAACTGCTTAGAATCACTAACATAAGTCCAATATGACTTCAGTGCTTTCGGGAGTTAAAACTGGATGTGAAAATTTTGGCAAATTTTTTTGTTGCGAATTTAACTGTGGAAATGGCGTAGACAGAAAAATAAACGAGCTGACGAAAAATCTTAAGGGTGAGGGGGTGTCAGGGGAAAAATTATTATTTGGTTGATGGTATTATATGAAAAATATGTAGTGCTGATCTGTTGCTTACAATGTTACTTTTTTATTTTTTTTTTAATATTCTGAATAGTTTTATAAAAAAAACGGTAGGTAAAATTTTGTAAAATAATGTTTGCAATTGCGCTGAAAACTGCTTAGAATCACTAACATAAGTGAAATATGACTTCAGTGCTTTCGGGAGTTAAAACTGTAGATGTGAAAATTTTGGCAAATTTTTTTGTGGTGAATTTAACTGTGGAAATATGGTGTAAAGGAAAATAAACGAGCTGAGAAAAAATCTTAAGGGTCAGGGGGTTTCAGGGGAAAAATTATTATTTGGTTGATGGTATTATATGAAAAATATGTAGTGCTGATCTGTTACTTACAATGTTATATTTTTTTTTTTTTAATACTCTCAACTGTTTTATAAAAAAAAACGGTAGGTAAAATTTTGTAAAATAATGTTTGCAATTGCGCTGAAAACTGCTTAGAATCACTAACATAAGTTCAATATGACTTCAGTGCTTTCGGGAGTTAAAACTGTGGATGTGAAAATTTTGGCAAATTTTTTTGTGGTGAATTTAACTGTCGAAATAGCGTAGACAGAAAAATAAACGAGCTGAGGAAAAATCTTAAGGGTCAGGGGGATTCAGGAGAAAAATTATTATTTGGTTGATGGTATTATATGAAAAATATGTAGTGCTGATCTGTTGCTTACAATGTTACTTTTTTATTTTTTTTTATATTCTGAACAGTTTTATAAAAAAAAAAAACGGTAGGTAAAATTTTGTAAAATAATGTTTGCAATTGCGCGGAAAACTGCTTAGAATCACTAACATAAGTCAAATATGACTTCAGTGCTTTCGGGAGTTAAAACTGTAGATGTGAAAATTTTGGCAAATTTTTTTGTGGTGAATTTAACTGTGGAAATATCGTGGAAAGGAAAATAAACGAGCTGAGGAAAAATCTTAAGGGTCAGGGGGATTCAGGAGAAAAATTATTATTTGGTTGATGGTATTATATGAAAAATATGTAGTGCTGATCTGTTACTTACAATGTTATTTTTAAATTTTTTTTAATACTCTGAACTGTTTTATGAAAAAAAGGGTAGGTAAAATTTTGTAAAATAATGTTTGCAATTGCGCTGAAAACTGCTTAGAATCACTAACATAAGTCCAATATGACTTCAGTGCTTTCGGGAGTTAAAACTGTGGATGTGAAAATTTTGGCAAATTTTTTTGTGCTGAATTTAACTGTGAAAATGTCATGGAAAGCAAAATAAACGAGCTGAGGAAAAATCTTAAGGGTCAGGGGGATTCAGGAGAAAAATTATTATTTGGTTGATGGTATTATATGATAAATATGTAGTGCTGATCTGTTACTTACAATGTTATTTTTTAATTTTTTTTAATACTCTGAACAGTTTTATTAAAAAAAAGGGTAGGTAAAATTTTGTAAAATAATTTTCGCAACTGCGCTGCAAACTGCTTCGAATCACTAACATAAGTCAAATATGACTTCAGTGTTTTCGGGAGTTAAAACTGTAGATGTGAAAATTTTGGCAAATTTTTTTGTGCTGAATTTAACTGTGAAAATGTCATGGAAAGCAAAATAAACGAGCTGAGGAAAAATCTTAAGGGTGAGGGGGTTTCAGGGAAAAAATTATTATTTGGTTGGTGGTATTATATGGAAAATATGTAGTGCTGATCTGTTACTTACAATGTTATTTTTTTTTTTTTAATACTTTGAACAGTTTTATAAAAAAAAACGGTAGGTAAAATTTTGTAAAATAATTTTGGCAATTGCGCTAAAAACTGCTCAGAATCACTAACACAAGTCGAATATGACACTTTTACAAATGAAGCAAAATATTCTGAAATAATCTATAGCTACGTGGAATTTTAATATAAAGAAATTTTTTTAAAATGAAAAATAGACTAAATCTGGAAAATGAAAAGAAAAATAGAAAAATATAAATAAAACAGAAAAAAATTGTGTAAAACGGAAATTACATATTTTTATACAAAAATTAGAATGTACAATTTTTTGCACAATATTTAAGTACTGTTTCTGTAAAACTAATTTCACTGAAAAATGTGTGCTCAATTAACACAATTTTTTTGTAGATATTTATGAACAGAAAATTTCTGTTAAAAGATCAGAAATCGATAATTAGTTTTTATTGGGTAGACATAACCTTTTTTTCTAGTTTTTCTAGTTTTCAATTTTCATTTTTTTTTAAATGGGTTTAAAAATGTTGTATGATATAAATCTAGTCATCAATTTATAGCAATAATTGGCCATCCATTACAGTAAAAATACCATATGGATATTTTTTATTTCCCGCTCATATTTCTAATTGAAACAACACAATCTCTTCAGCATTTTCGATATTGGTACACCTGATGCACTTCCATTTTCGTTTCATTGCACTCAAAGTTTTTAATTGAAAATAACTTTCTGACCCGCTAACTTTACGATTGCCATAAGCGATGTAAACTTTACGTCGCAACAGTTTTACTGAAAAAAAAAACTCAACAATAAACGACGTACAACTTTTAATAGTCGAACTAATTTGCAACTTTCCACGCGTTAGTTTAACTCTTCCATGGGAAACGTCAATGTAAGAGCTAGATATTCACGGTATTCTGATTTTGGTCGTCGGAGAAATAGAGAGGGAGAAATTTTACTGCTACTGACCATTAAAGGTTCATGAATATATTCATACGAGAATAATTACCATCGGGTAAAACGGTTAGACGAAACGGGAATGGTGAAACACCTAAAATCTGTAGGTGAGAATGGTCCATCTACCATGATTACGTTGTATAATCCTAATGAGAAAAAAAAGTCCAAGTTCCATGCATAATTCTTCTGAACATCGTTTTCATCCTTGCTTGAGTTGAACTCGCACAATCTATATCTTAATTTTCATTCATTTTTGGCCTTGCGTTGATTACCGGCATCAGGGAGTTGATTGATATCATCGATGAATATCACACTCGAGCTATGACATGGGTTTGATTTTGGTTTTGATTTCAATGGCACACCATAAAATTTTATTAAACCAAAAGAGGTGATAATTTCTACGATTATCAGAAATTCAGTATCGACAAGAATTCGCTATGTTGATCATTCGCTATTTTGATCATTCGCTATATTGACCTCCACCCAATTTCTTGTCGAGGGTGGAGGTCAATATAGCGAATGATCAAAATAGCGAATGATCAACATAGCGAATGACCAAAATAGCGAATGATCGAAATAGCGAATGATCAAAATAGCGAATGATCAAAATAGCGAATGATCAACATAGCGAATGACCAAAATAGCGAATGATCGAAATAGCGAATGATCAAAATAGCGAATGATCAAAAATGCGAATGATCAAAATAGCGAATGATCAAAATAGCGAATGATCAAAATAGCGAATGATCAAAATAGCGATTGATCGAAAATATCGAATGATCAAAATAGCGAATGACCAAAATAGCGAATGATCGAAATAGTGGATGATCGAAATAGCGAAAATATGGAATGATCAAAATAGCGAATGATCAAAATAGCAAATGATCAAAATAACAAAAGATCAAAATAGCGAATGATCAAAATAGCGAATGATCAAAATAGCGAATGATCAAAATAGCGATTGATCGAAAATATCGAATGATCAAAATAGCGAATGACCAAAATAGCGAATGATCGAAATAGTGGATGATCGAAATAGCGAAAATATGGAATGATCAAAATAGCGAATGATCAAAATGGCGTATGATCAAAATAGCAAATGATCAAAATAACAAATGATCAAAATAGCGAATGATCAAAATAGCGAATGATCAAAATAGCGAATGATCAAAATAGCGAATGATCAAAATAGCGAATGACCAAAATAGCGAATGATCAAAATAGCGAATGATCAAAACAGCGAATGATCAAAACAGCGAATGATCAAAATAGCGAATGATCAAAACCGCGAATGACCAAAATAGCGAATGATCAAAATAGCGAATGATGAAAATAGCGAATGATCGAAATAGCGAATGATCGAAATAGCGAATGATCAAAATAGCGAATGATCAAAATAGCGAATGATCAAAACAGCGAATGATCAAAATAGCGAATGACCAAAATAGCGAATGACCAAAATAGTGAATGACCAAAATAGCGAATGATCGAAATAGCGAATGATCGAAATAGCGAATGATCAAAATAGCGAATGATCAAAGTAGCCAATGATCAAAATAGCGCATGATCAAATAGTGAATGATCAAAATAGCGAGTCACCAAAACAGCGAATGACCAAAATAGCGAATGATCAAAATAGCGAATGATCAAAATAGCGAATGATCAAAGTAGCGAATGATCAAAACAGCCAATGATCAAAATAGCGAATGATCAAATAGCGAATGATCAAATAGCGAATGATCAAAATAGCGAGTCACCAAAATAGCGAATGATCAATATAGCGAATGATCAAAACAGCGAATGTTCAAAATAGCGAATTTCAAAATAACTCAATATAGAATGGCCATTATTATGAAATACCCTATTTCAGCTATTCGCTATTTGGATCATTCAGTATTTTGAACTAACGATCCAGCAAATTTCCAGCTCCTGTCAACGATTCGAGACTCTTCAATGAAACGACTTCAACGATCGGCCGAAAGACCGTCAAAGATACACGCTTAAATGCTAAACATCTACGCGCCGTTTGCTAGATTCGTTATAATACGACTAGGAGATTCGTTCAATGCGTAGTAAGCCTCTCGGGAGCTTCGTTTAACTAACGAGTATCCATTAACAAGGCGATTAATCGAGTCCCCATGGACTTGTGATAGAACAGAGGGGACGTCGAACGGCTATACAAGCCTCGAAGTTGAGCCTCTACTTCCTCGTAAACCTGACAACTCTCTTCTCTCGTGTCTTTCTCTCTCTTCAGAAAAGCATCGACACGGTTGAAATCCGACTGCGGTCGTTCGAGTGACAAGTGACATAGACTCTGAATTATCGAGGACATTTGCAAGTCCAACCGACTGTCTATCTAACAGAAATGAATGTCTTCTTTCATTATGGAAATGAATTCCATTGCAATTTGACATAATGATCATTTTGATAATCACAATAAAATTGTACCATTATCTCAAGTATAATGAGGTTAGTTGGTTAGTCAATGATTCGATAAAGATGTGGCTAGAACATGAAAAAAGCGTTAGGATCTGTCCTGAAAATAACATTCCATGTAACACCATTGGATGATCTTACCATTTGTATTCAATCCTCGCGTATGTTATTCTTGGGTGATTGAGAGTCACGAACCAAGTGGATAAGATTGTAACTTTTCTGTAATGATGATTAATTAAGAAAATAAGATGGTGAATCCTGAGATTGTATAATTTCGTGTCAGAATAGAAAGTGTTTGCGACAAATGGAACTAAAAGGAATCTCATTGATATTCCCAAATGAATAGCTTTCGATAAGAAGGCACTAAATGATGACAATTATCCCCAAAATTGGAATGTCGATAAAATCCATGTGGATCTTGGATGGTCATTCCATTTATATTCAAAAGATGTGAATGGCCATAAAAAATGATTAAGCATCACGCACCAAGCGGATAAGATTGTTCCAGTTCAAATGAATCCTAAAATTGTACAATTTAAAGTCAAATTGGAAAGTGTCTACAAAAAATGAAACTAAGAAGAGTCTCCAAAATGGATATCTCCATAAAACAATGAACCCCAATATCAGAATGTCGTCAAAATCCATGTGGATCTTGAATCGTAATAGTATTGCATGTAACACCATCGAATGATCATCCCATTTGCACTCAAAGCACGAATATGTCCATCTGCAGTGATTGACACTCACGAACCAAGTGGATAAGACTATTTCAATCCAGTAATGAAGATTAATTAAGAAAATCCACTGATGAATCCTAAAACTGTACAATACTATATTTCTATTCACATCAGAATAGAAATTGTCCTCGACAAATGGAGCTAAAAGAAACTTCCATAATGTCTCCAAAATGATAGTTTCGGATAACACAGCAGTTCCCCATAACGATGATCCCCAAAATCGGAATGACGACAAGATTCGCACGAATCTCGAAAGGTTTCAACGATAAAGAGTGCGAGAATAAAACGGCCATTTCCAAAGTCGTCTGTTCCTCTTGTTCGCTTCACCGGTCCATCGGTAATGACGTGAAGAAATTTTCACAGTGCCAATTAGAGCCCGGGATAAGAAATAAATAGTCTAGTGCGCTTAATTAACATTTTCTGTTTCGATTGGACCGTCGCCATAGCCTTCGTCCATGTTCGCATGGTCGTCTTGGCCGCATCCGCGGTTTCTCTGCCGTGGGACGCACTCATTAGCGAATACCACAATCGGATTCTCCTTCTCCCCCGCGCGCACACACCCCTTCTTCTTCTTCATGGTTCTCCGTGGTCCTATGTCCTTGTCCCCTGTCTTAGGTTGACCGGATCCTCGTAGTAGTCGTCGGGCGAACCGAATAGCCGACTCTTGGCATCGGCGTGTTTCCAATAGCTTTTTTAATTGGCCAGATTAGTCCCAGAAATCGCGCGACTCTCCAAGATTCTCTATACGAAAATTCGCCTCTTCGTCTCTTTGTCTTTTGGCCATTTCTGCCCCTTTCTGCAAGTTCTTCCACCCCGACTCGTACCTTCCGCCGTTGTTTACAGCTTCGGCATTAACAACCACATCTACCGGACCATTGGAGACAAACTTTCTTTGGTTCTTCGTTGGTTCATCGTTCTTTCCTCTTCTCGGAGTCTTCCCTTTTTTTTCCCTCGACCTTCCGCACCTTACTACGGCTTAAAGCTCAGCCATTCCGTCTCTCTTCAGCTTCTCGGACTGTGCGGTAGCTCCCTAAGTTTCTTTCTCTTACTTTAGTTGGGTCCATGAGATTGGACGCGTTGCTGAAGCGGCCAATTCCCCTTTCGGCTTTTCTAACGCAAGGGGAAGAGCGAGGAGGATGAGGTAGGAAGGGAACCACAGGCGAAACACCGCGAATATCGGTCTCGTTAAAATACCTGGCGACGAAATCGAAATTTCGGGGTTAAGTGGGTGAGAGACCGCTATCCTCACAGCCGTCGACTTCTCTTCGCATCCTTAGTTGCTTCCTCCTTTACTCTCCCTTATATCCTACTCCATTTCTTATACGGAACTCGCGTTCTGCCCCTAACCCCTCTTCACCCCTCGATCGTCTTTCTTCCACCGACAATGTCAACCTTTTGGGCCAAGTCCATCCAGCGTTTTGGGTTTTGTAAGTAATGGAGGACAGCCCTTCCGCACCGGGAATTCCTGTCGCATCACCAGCAACGTCGTGTGAACGGGAAAAGTCCGACTGCACCCTCACGAGAATTCCAGGAATATTCTTCATTAACGAGACGAATGACTGAACAATCTTGTGATCGTCCGCAGAACATTCGTCATCGTGTGCCAAATCGCGTCTGGAGTCCTTGGAAATCGTTTGATCGATTCCACCTATTTCCTACACCATAAAACCTATATTCACAGGAATAACCTGAAAATGTGTTCAGCTCATGTTCCGCCAATTCCCGTAAAACGTCCAATTATGATCCAAGAAATCATCCATCACAATTTAAAAAAAATAAATCCAGTTGATTTTAAATAAATAGAAAGACCAAGACTTCTATCTATTTCCAACACTATAAAACCTATATTCACGGGAATAACCTGAAAAAGTGTTCAGCTCATGTTCCGCCAATTCCCATAAAACGTCCAATTATGATCCAAGGAATCATGCATTAGAATTTAAAAAAAAATCCAGTTGATTTTGAAGAAATGGAAAGACCAAGACTTCCACCTATTTCCAACACCATAAAACCTGTATTCCCGGAAATAACCTGAAAATTTGTTCGGCTCATGTTCCGCCAATTCCCATAAAACGTCCAATTATGATCCAAGGGATCATACATTAGATTTTTTTTCTTCTTTTTATCAATTCAGTTGATTTTGAAGAAATGGAAAGACCAACACGAAGAGAAATTTCTGCTTTGTGACAACATAAAACGAGGACAACAAAAATCGTTACGTTAGGCTGGCAAATCTTTTGTTTGGCAGACAAATATTTTTGCTGGGCTGACCAATCTTTTTGTTAGCCTAACAAAACGATTTTTGTGGTCACCGTTTTATGTTGTCACGACACAGAAATTCCTCTCTGTGAAGACTTCCTCCTATTTCCAACACCATAAAACCTCTATTCACGGGAATAACTTCAACATGTGTTCAGCTCATGTTCCGCCAATTCTCATAAAACGTCCAATTATGATCCAAGGGATCCTTCATTAGATTTTTTTTTCTTTTTATCAATTCAGTTGATTTTGAAGAAATGGAAAGACCAACACGAAGAGAAATTTCTGCGTTGTGACAACATAAAACGAGGACAACAAAAATCGTTACGTTTGGCTGATAAATCTTTTGTTCGGCTGACAAATCTTTAGTTCGGCAGAAAATCTTTTTATTATAATTAAATCCGATAGATTTTTCTTTTCTTTTTATCAATCCTGTTGATTTTGAAGAAATGGAAAGACCAACACAAAGAGAAATTTCTGCGTGGTGACAACACAAAACGAGGACAACAAAAATAGTTACGTTAGGCTGGCAAATCTTTTGTTCGGCTGATAAATCTTTTGTTCGGCAGACAAATTTTTTTCCTGTGCTGACCAATCTTTTTGTTAGCCTAACAAAACGATTTTTGTTGTCACTGTTTTATGTTGTCACGACACAGAAATTTCTCTCCGTGAGGACTTCCTCCTATTTCCAACACCATGAAACCTATATTCACGGGAATAACTTCAAAATGTGTTCAGCTCATGTTCCGCCAATTCTCATAAAACGTCCAATTATCGTTTCAGCGCAAATTTGGAAAGTAGTGCAGTTGTACAAAACGTGTTTACCGATCTAATCGCAGAGCGGAAGTTCCAAAGCGGAAGGTGAGATGATGGTGTGACGGAACGGGCCAACATCAAGAGAACTTATCGAGCGATGATCTAAGGTGGATATATCCGACAACGAAAGATCGTAAGGAATCGATCGTCGATCGTATGCTGACCGGACACGAAACGAGTTGTAAGTACGAATATGGTGGCAATAAAACGAGACTGGCATCGGCAACGGCAGCCGAGGTAGTGTGCAGAAAGAGCGCATGGCGCTCAATGGAATTGAGACGTTTACAGGGGCTCAGAGATCGCGCGGCGCCTCGTGCGTTGCCTCGCGACTTAGCCAACCAAAGAGCCATGGATAACTCGCCTCAACTGTGGTGCTGCTGCTGCTATTCGACTTGCAAGTGAGCCGCCTGCTCACGGTACAACGTATAACGCGGCTGCTCGTATTCTGTCTCGTAATTTGCTTCCTTCTTTCTGCATATGCACTCCTTTATATATAGCCACTTCCACGTGTTATATACGATGCATTCTCTGTCAATTTTATCTCTTTTTACTCAACCTTTTCTTTTATGCTTCTCGTAATTAAACAGATTTAACTACTACCAGAGTGTAATTAACGTGGATTTTTATAGACTTTTTTTTCTATAATTTAGGAGAATTTTTTTTTGGCAACATAAAAATATGTCAATTTTTTAATTTTAAAGATGGAATAATTATATTGTAAATAGATATTTTTGGACTTTCGCTGTAAATTTTTATCCACCAATGGCAAGAGATTTTTTTTTTTGCTCTTTTAATATTTTTTGTGATTTATAATTTTATAAAAAAGAAAGGACGGAAATAATTTGGTTACATTTTCGTATATTCATATTACGAAATAGGTTTTGTCATTTTTACGAAAATAAAGTGAAAGTGAACATTTATTTATATTTAAAAAATATTAATAATTTACATTTTTTTTTAAATTTCTAATGATTTTTTTTTTTTAATGGGAAATTCGCTAAATTCACAAAATCTTTTTTCAGCTCTTTAAATTTAACAAAAAGATCGATAAATTATGAAAAAAAATGTCACATTGAGAAAACTGACATTTGTTACCTACGAAAATTAGAATTCCGATTTTACACAATTATTTTTTACTATTTCTCACAAATGAAAAAAATAATTAGTCATTAATGTGAAGTAGCTATCAATTTCTCATCAACCATTAACCAGCTTTTATGACTACTCGACTATTTTCTGTAGATATTAAAGAAAAACGAAACCTAAAACAATTCACAGCAAAAAGACTCAAGAAAAATAAAAATAAATTTATGAGTCAGAGAGACTTAGAAAAAAAATGATCGGGTTGACAGCGAATGCCTCATATATAACTTGCTTCGTCCATGTATGCATTATACAAAGTAATGGTAATAATTATACTCGAAGATGGTATTAACGAGTTACGAAGAGCGGCCGTAAAACCTCAAAGACGCCGGGATATATGTATTTTACAGGAGTAAAAGAGGTGCGCTCTCTCGCACCTCTTTTCCCGTCGACTCGTTCCTCGAGCTTCACCGTACAACACGATGAGGGATCCATAGATCACCGCAGCTCCCTCGCTCAGCTCTCGCCTCCTTGGATATCGGAATGCCCAAATTGGTTTTACGACCCGCGGGCCTGTTAGATACACGTCGGGTAATCGATGCGGAAAAGGAATCCAATTAGGCGCTAGCAATAATCGAAAGGACGCTTTGCTCCTGCGCGAATACAGCGTCTAAACTATATGTTTTTTTTCTTCATTCGCTTAAGTTTCAATTTTTTTTTTTTCTTTTTTTTTTTCACTGACCTCTGTTCACGATTTTAACTACATCTGAAGATCGTGAAAACGTCGATTAGATCAAGAATCGAGATGATGACTTCAGGATCTATTATAAGGAATTAGAGATTTTTTTTTAAATTACTACTTTCATTATTATTTTAATTATTATAATATTCTCTCTGTTATAATAACTCAGACTATTATTATTATTTTTGTAGAAATAAATTGTCTGATATTGTTTTTCTGTCTATTTGATAAAATTAAGATTTTTCGACTTTTATTTAAAATCGGACATTAATTACAGATGTTTTGTATTTTTATCATTATTGTCATATAAATAAAGCGAACTATATTGTTTCTATTATAAAAACTCAGGCTATTATTGTTATTATTTTTTTTTTTTAGAAATAAATTGTCTCATATCAGTTTTCTGAATATTTGATAAAATTAACATTTTTCGAGTTTTATTTAAAATCTGCCATGCTATAAAAGTAGAATTGTAGATTTTTTAAAATTATTATTTCTATTATTATTGTCATAGAAATAAAGCGAATTATATTCTCTCTATTATAAAAACTCAGGCTATTATTGTTATTATTATTTTTTTAGAAATAAATTGTCTCATATGAGTTTTCTGAATATTTGATAAAATTAACATTTTTCGAGTTTTATTTAAAATCCGCCATGCTATAAAATTAGAATTAGAGATTTTTTAAAATTATTATTTCTATTATTATTGTCATAGAAATAAAGCGAATTATATTCTCTCTATTATAAAAACTCGGGCTATTATTGTTATTATTATTTTTTTAGAAATAAATTATCTCATATCAGTTTTCTGAATATTTGATAAAATTAACATTTTTCGAGTTTTATTTAAAATCTGCCATGCTATAAAATTAGAATTAGAGATTTTTTAAAATTATTATTTCTATTATTATTGTCATAGAAATAAAGCGAATTATATTCTCTCTATTATAAAAACTCAGGCTATTATTGTTATTATTATTTTTTTAGAAATAAATTGTCTCATATCAGTTTTCTGAATATTTGATGAAATTAACATTTTTCGAGTTTTATTTAAAATCTGCCATGCTATAAAAGTAGAATTAGAGATTTTTTAAAATTATTATTTCTATTATAATTGTCATAGAAATAAAGCGAATTATATTATCTCTATTATAAAAATTCAGGCTATTATTGTTATTATTATTTTTTTTAGAAATAAATTGTCTCATATGAGTTTTCTGAATATTTGATAAAATTTACATTTTTCGAGTTTTATTTAAAATCTGCCATGCTATAAAAGTAGAATTAGAGATTTTTTAAAATTATTATTTCTATTATTATTGTCATAGAAATAAAGCGAATTATATTCTCTCTATTATAAAAACTCAGGCTATTATTGTTATTATTATTTTTTTGGAAATAAATTGTCTCATATCAGTTTTCTGAATATTTGATAAAATTAACATTTTTCGAGTTTTATTTAAAATCTGCCATGCTATAAAAGTAGAATTGTAGATTTTTTAAAATTATTATTTCTATTATTATTGTCATAGAAATAAAGCGAATTATATTCTCTCTATTATAAAAACTCAGGCTATTATTGTTATTATTATTTTTTTAGAAATAAATTGTCTCATATCAGTTTTCTGAATATTTGATAAAATTAACATTTTTCGAGTTTTATTTAAAATCTGCCATGCTATAAAAGTAGAATTGTAGATTTTAAAAAATTATTATTTCTATTATTATTGTCATAGAAATAAAGCGAATTATATTCTCTCTATTATAAAAACTCAGGCTATTATTGTTATTATTATTTTTTTAGAAATAAATTGTCTCATATCAGTTTTCTGAATATTTGATGAAATTAACATTTTTCGAGTTTTATTTTAAATCTGCCATGCTATAAAAGTAGAATTAGAGATTTTTTTAAATTATTATTTCTATTATAATTGTCATAGAAATAAAGTGAATTATATTATCTCTATTATAAGAACTCAGGCTATTATTATTATTATTATTATTTTTGTAGAAATAAATTGTCTCATATCAGTTTTCTGAATATTTGATAATATTAACATTTTTCGAGTTTTATTTCAAATCTGCCATGCTATAAAAGTAGAATTGTAGGTTTTAAAAATTATTATTTCTATTATTATTGTCATAGAAATAAAGCGAATTATATTCTCTCTATTATAAAAACTCAGGCTATTATTGTTATTATTATTTTTTTAGAAATAAATTGTCTCATATCAGTTTTCTGAATATTTGATAAAATTAACATTTTTCGAGTTTTATTTAAAATCTGCCATGCTATAAAAGTAGAATTAGAGATTTTTAAAAATTATTATTTCTATTATTATTGTCATAGAAATAAAGCGAATTATATTCTCTCTATGATAAAAACTCAGTATATTATTGTTATTATTATTTTTTTAGAAATAAATTGTCTCATATCAGTTTTCTGACTATTTCATAAAATTAACATTTTTTCAGTTTTATTTAAAATCTGCCTCGCTATAAAATTAGAATTAGAGATTTTTAAAAATTATTATTTCTATTATAATTGTCATAGAAATAAAGCGAATTATATTATCTCTATTATAAAAACTCAGGCTATTATTGTTATTATTATTTTTTTTTAGAAATAAATTGTCTCATATGAGTTTTCTGAATATTTTATAAAATTAACATTTTTCGAGTTTTATTTAAAATCTGCCATGCTATAAAAGTAGAATTAGAGATTTTTTAAAATTATTATTTCTATTATAATTGTCATAGAAATAAAGCGAATTATATTATCTCTATTATAAAAATTCAGGCTATTATTGTTATTATTATTTTTTTAGAAATAAATTGTCTCATATCAGTTTTCTGAATATTTGATAAAATTAACATTTTTCGAGTTTTATTTAAAATCTGCCATGCTATAAAATTAGAATTAGAGATTTTTAAAAATTATTATTTCTATTATTATTGTCATAGAAATAAAGCGAATTATATCGTCTTTATTATAAGAACTCAGGCTATTATTATTATTATTATTTTTGTAGAAATAAATTGTCTCATATTGTTTTTCTGTCTATTTGATAAAATTAGCATATTTCGACATTTATGTAAAATCTGCGATGCTATAAAAGTAGATGTGTCGCAAAAAAGAATCTTAGTTAATTTCGACGTCCGAGATTTTTAATTACGTGCAAACTGTTGGCTTGAAACTACGGTTGCCGAAACGAAGAGTATTTTTCACTATCTCGTCTCTTAATTGCGACTAAACGGGCGGATTCTGTTCCCAAATAAACGTCAATTTTTTTTTAACTGTTTTTGCAGTGATTGGATCGTCTCATTCAATATGCATGATGTCCAAATTTGGAAGCGGGTGAAACCCTCACTAATCATTTCAAGGACGTGTGTGGACGTTTCATTCTATTTTTCATTATTTAAATATTTTTATCGCTCGGATCTTGACGTGTTTTTCACGATAGAAGAATATTCATCGAGATCTTGTAGAACGAGATCGCTTAATGAGAATTTAAAAAATATACTTCAAACATTTTATTACATTCTTCAACAATTTATTATCCATTAAAATTTTTTGCTCGATATATTTTCCATAAATCGTTTGGTTCAATTTTTTTCAAAATCTTTCAGCCCTTGTGATTTTTTATTTCTTCGAGTTACGAGCAAAAATGTAATTTTTGCTACAAAATTATTTTTAGTTAACAATTTAATCGTGAAACCTCAATTTTACAAAGTAATTATTTTTCTGCATATTTCTGATGCCCTTAAGTAATGAGTAATAGATGAAGAGATATAAAAACGAGAAGCAAAGGAAACATTTTAGTACACGCTTCAACAATTTATTATCCATTAAAAATTGTTTGCTCGATATATTTTCCATAAATCGTTTGGTTCTATTTTTCCAAAATCTTTCAGCACTTGTGATTTTTTATTTCTTCGAGTAACGAGCAAAAATATAATTTTTGCTACCAAATTATTTTTAGTTAACAATTAAATCGTGAAACCTCAATTTTACAAAGTAATTATTTTTCTGCATATTTCTGATGCCCTTAAATAATAAGTAATGGATGAAGAGATATAAAAACAAGAAGCAAAGGAAACATTTTAGTACACGCTTCAACAATTTATTATCCATTAATATTTTTTGCTCTATATATTTTCCATAAATCGTTTAGTTCTATTTTTCCAAAATCTTTCATCACCTGTGATTTTTTATTTCTTTGGGAACGAGCTAAAATGTAATTTCTGCTACAAAATTATTTTTAGTTAACAATGAAATCGTTTTTACAAAGTAATTTTAATTGGATATTTTTGATGTCCTTAAATAATGAGTTATGGATGAAGAGATATAAAAACAAGAGGCAAAGGATTAAGAACAGAGACTAACAGCGTCGGAAGACGGAAAAGAAAGGGAAACAGCATGTGGTACATTTTATGGTCCAACAGCAGCGAGCTGAAGGTGCTGATGTTTAAATATGTATGTACAATACCTACAGAGACGCGGTTGGTCGTAGTGTATTGTACGTAGGCGGCAATCAGCCGTTAATCTCGCATGCATTGTGACGAGCAAGCGGCTTCTTCTCGGTTCTTGGTTCACGGTTAATTAAGAGTCTGGAGTACGCCTGTCGGTCCTCCCGTCGGATCGCTATAGCGGACTCCGGACTTCCCCATTATACCTCGCTTTGTTTGTCGATTGACGGCTAATACGATCAGAGATCATCCGATTTCAGGTCCGATTCCTCTGTATTCTTTCACCGAATACAACCACGACGAGCTGTTTTTTATCACCTGTTGACGGACAACGGTTCGAGGTAAAAATTCCCGTGAAAAAAAAACATTCTCTATGGTAGAGACTTCGAGTCTGGTAGAATTGAATTCCGATAGAATTGTATTTCTGGTGGAGGTTTATTTCTTGTGGAATTGTATTTCTTGTGGAATTGTATTTCTTGTGGAATTGTATTTCTTGTGGAATTGTATTTCTTGTGGAATTGTATTTCTTGTGGAATTGTATTTCTGGTGGAATTGTATTTCTGGTGGAATTGTATTTCTGGTGGAATTGTATTTCTGGTGAAATTGTATTTCTCGTGGAATTGTATTTCTGGTGGAATTGTATTTCTGGTGGAATTGTATTTCTGGTGGAATTGTATTTCTGGTGGAATTGTATTTCTGGTGGAATTGTATTTCTGGTGGAATTGTATTTCTGGTGGAATTGTATTTCTGGTGGAATTGTATTTCTGGTGGAATTGTATTTCTGGTGGAATTGTATTCCGGGTGGAATTGTATTTCGGGTGGAATTGCATTCTGGTGGAGTTGTGTTTCTGGTGGAATTGTATTCTGGTGAAATTATATTCTGGTGAAATTGTATTCTGGTGAAATTGTATTCTGACGGAGTTGTATTTCTGGTGGAATTGTGTTTATGGCGGAATTGTGTTTATGGCGGAATTGTGTTTCTGGTGGAAATGTATTTCTGGTGGAATTGTATTTCTGGTGGAATTGTATTTCTGGTGGAATTGTATTTCTGGTGAAATTGTATTTCTCGTGGAATTGTATTTCTGGTGGAATTGTATTTCTGGTGGAATTGTATTTCTGGTGGAATTGTATTTCTGGTGGAATTGTATTTCTGGTGGAATTGTATTTCTGGTGGAATTGTATTTCTGGTGGAATTGTATTTCTGGTGGAATTGTATTTCTGGTGGAATTGTATTCCGGGTGGAATTGTATTTCGGGTGGAATTGCATTCTGGTGGAGTTGTGTTTCTGGTGGAATTGTATTCTGGTGGAATTATATTTCTGGTGGAATTGTATTTCTGGTGGAATTGTAGTTCTGATGGAGTTGTATTTCTGGTGGAATTGTGTTTATGGCGGAATTGTGTTTCTGGTGGAAATGTATTTCTGGTGGAATTGTATTTCTGGTGGAATTGTATTTCTGGTGGAATTGTATTTCTGGTGGAATTGTATTTCTGGTGGAATTGTATTTCTGGTGGAATTGTATTTCTGGTGAAATTGTATTTTGATAGAATTGTATTTTCGGTGGAATTGTATTTTGATGGAATTGTATTTCGGTGGAATTGAATTCCGATGAAATTATATTCTGATGAAATTTTATTCTGGTGAAATTTTATTCTGGTGGAATTGTATTCTGGTGAAATTGTATTCTGGTGAAATTGTATTCTGGTGAAATTGTATTTTGATAGAATTGTATTTTCGGTGGAATTGTATTTTGATGGAATTGTATTTCGGTGGAATTGAATTCCGATGAAATTATATTCTGGTGAAATTGTATTCTGGTGAAATTGTATTCTGGTGAAATTGTATTCTGGTGAAATTGTATTCTGGTGAAATTGTATTCTGGTGAAATTGTATTCCGGTGAAATTGTATTCTGGTGAAATTGTATTCTGGTGAAATTGTATTCTGGTGAAATTGTATTCTGGTGAAATTGTATTCTGGTGAAATTATATTCTGGTGAAATTGTATTCTGGTGAAATTGTATTCTGACGGAATTGTATTCTGGTGGAATTATATTCTGGTGGAATTGTATTCTGGTGGAATTATATTCTGGTGAAAATGTATTCTGGCGGCATTCATGCAGGATCTAATATTCTGGTAGTCAATTTTGTGCAGATGCTTGTACTCTCGTGGATGATAGAGTTTAAACGAAAGTTTCAATTCTATTAGAATTCTACCATAGTAGAATTTAAGCTGATACTAGTATTCCCATGGAGTTCTCGTTAATAGAGTTCAGGCAGATCTTGAATTCTGTTTAAATTGTATTATGCCAGAGTTGTAATTTGTATAGATGTAAATGTGCCCAACGACCGAAACAACCTCCACATTTAAGCGATAGGCTAACGCGTCGCCCTCTATTCCTTTAAGGCACTCGAGAACCTTGATTTGAAATCCGTGCCTTGAAGTTTGATAACGATCCCACTGAAGGTGCGTCATTTCCCTCGTGCAATTCGAGGACAAGCGTAGCGTGACGCGACCGGAGTATCTACAGCACCGGTGGAACCTCGACGCTTCTGCTCTTCTCTCAGCTCCTCCTCCGGATCTCGTGGTAAAGTCGTCGAGGCGAACTCAACGTGAGAACAGGACGCGAGACTCCGAGGGGTAGACGCGCGTACTTGCTTCGCTGGGCGCGATAATTGCGAAAGCGGAGGAAATGCTGTGCAACCAGGAACATAACCCATGAGTCTCTCGTCGTCTGCGTTACTCTGACTACGTCAACGTCAACGGCCTTTACGGTACAGGCTTGTTCTTGGACTATTTTCACAATCTTAGTGGCTCGATTAAATTACATGTCGAGAATTCATGCGGGTGACAAAATTTCGCAAACCGAGAAATTTCATTTATTTCACCTCTCAGGAATTTACACCGGAAATGTGAAGACTTCTTGGGTTGGCTGAACTTGAAGAGAATTTTTATTAATACTTCTGTTGTCAAGCCATTTTTATACGCACACAATGCTCAATTTTTTTTCTCCTTTATTAATGAAAATTTTTATTTGACTTTAGTAATAAAAAAATTTCATTTATTTCATCTCGCAGAAATTTACAGCGGAAATGTGAAGACTTCTTGGGTTGTTAAGCCATTTTTATACGCACAAAATTCATAATTTTTGCTTTTGCATAAAAATGTTTATTTGACTTTAATAATAAAAAAAATTTTAACGCAGTGAAAAAATTTCACAACCTGGGAATTTTTTTTTTTCATCTCGCAGGAATTTACAGCGGAAATGTGAAGACTTCTTGGGTTGGCTGAACTTGAAGAGAATTTTTATTAATACTTCTGTTGTCAAGCCATTTTTATACGCACACAATGCTCAATTATTTTTTTTCCTTTATTAATGAAATTTTTTATTTGACTTTAGTAATTAAAAAAATGTCATTTATTTCATCTCGCAGAAATTTACAGCGGAAATGTGAAGACTTCTTGGGTTGACTGAACTTCACGAGAATTTTATTAATTGTTCTGTTGTCAAGCCATTTTTATACGCACAAAATTCACAAGTTTTTTCTTTTTACACAAAAATGTTTATTTGACTTTAATAATAAAAAAAATGCTAACACAGTGAAATATTACGCAACTTTTTTTTAAATGACAATTCTTATTTGACTTTAACAATAAAAAAGAATTTAACGCAGTGAAAAAATTTCACAACCTGGGAATTTTTTTTTTCATCTCGCAGGAATTTACAGCGGAAATATGAAGACATCTTGGGTTGGCTGAACTTGAAGAGAATTTTTATTAATACTTCTGTTGTCAAGCCATTTTTATACGCACACAATGCTCAATTTTTTTTCTCCTTTATTAATGAAAATTTTTATTTGACTTTAGTAATAAAAAAAAATTCATTTATTTCATCTCGCAGAAATTTACAGCGGAAATGTGAAGACTTTTTGGGTTGACTGAACTTCACGAGAATTTTGTTAATTATTCTGTTGTCGAGCCATTTTTATACGCACAAAATTCACAATTTTTTTCTTTTTACATAAAAATGTTTATTTGACTTTAATAATAAAAAAAATTCTAACGCAGTGAAATATTACGCAACTTTTTTTTTAATGACAATTCTTATTTGACTTTAACAATAAAAAAATTTTAACACAGTGAAAAAATTTCACAACCTGGAAATTTTTTTTTTTTCATCTCGCAGGAATTTACAGCGGAAATGTGAAGACTTCTTGGGTTGACTGAACTTCACGAAAATTTTATTAATTGTTCTGTTGTCAAGCCATTTTTATACGCACAAAATTCACAATTTTTTTCTATTTACATAAAAATGTTTATTTGACTTTAATAATAAAAAAAATTCTAACGCAGTGAAATATTACGCAACTTTCTTTTTTATGACAATTCTTATTTGACTTTAACAATAAAAAAATTTTAACACAGTGAAAAAATTTCACAAACTGGAAATTTTTTTTTTTTCATCTCGCAGGAATTTACAGCGGAAATGTGAAGACTTCTTGGGTTGGCTGAACTTCACGAGAATTTTATTAATAGTCCTCTGTCAAGCTATTTTTATACGTACACCAGGATCAATTTTTTTTTCTTTTTTTAATCAAAATATTTATTTCTATTTAGTAATAAAAATTTTTTTAACGCAGTGAAAAAATTTCGCAACCTAGAAAATTAATTTAATCTTCCTTTCAGAAATTTACAGCCGAAATATAAAGACGTCTTAAGTTAGCTGAATTTCACGAGAATTTTGTTAACAGTTTTTCTGCCAAATATTTTTTTTTGCACAATACGCTCAATTTTTTTTCTTCCTTAAATTTTTTTATAAAAAAAAAATAAAACAAATAATTTAAACGCTACAATGCAATGAAATCCCAATTTATACGCCGAAAGACTATAAGGGTAATTTTAGTTAAAAAATTGGCATTCTAATTTACTTATTTGCAGTGATTTTCTCAACAATTGCAACAAAAAAAATAACAATATAAAAATAACTAAGAATATAAAAATAAAGAAGTGAAATAGCACAGAAAAATAAATTTTCTGCTGGTTTAGAGATTCTAGAATTTTCGATATGAGACGAGACAGTATTGAGAGGCAGAAAAGAGAAAAACTAAAAATTTAGCTATAGCAGCTTCGAACTGATATAGCTTATCTATGTCGCGAGGCTGAAACCAAAAGGACGTATATTTGCTGGATATAAGCACACGAGTTACGTCCTTCTGGTGTCAGCCGAGCAATATATACTATAAAGCTAGTATTGCGGCCTGGCTGGACGCTTCGACGAGCGTAATCTTTGCTCGTTGCGCCGCGGTTATTGCGGTGCAACGTCAACGGCCAATGCCGTAGAACACAGTCGAGATATTCGACCGGAAAACCGACGGCAGTGAAATCGAGGGTTGAAGATAGGTTGTGGCGAAAGTTCGATCGCAAAATATTTATTTATTTATGGTTTTTCCATATTTCTACGACTAAACGAAATGGAAGTTACGGAATTTTATATCGCAGTTTTTTTTTTTTTTTTTTTTTTTTTCAATATCTCGCCGATGTTGAATTATGAGTTTATATTTGATTTTCGACTCTATGAGTTTTAGTTATGACGATTAATCAATAAAATCGAGTACTTAAAAATTCGACAATTAACACTTTTGGGATTTATGGAAAATTTTGATTTCTTGGTAAAATGAATAACAAATTCGTGACCAAATGATTCAAATAAATGAGTAGAGCCTAAATTTAAAAATTTGATATTTTGACGAAAAATGCTGGTTTTTGCTACAATGGCTTCAAATTACTAAATCAATGACGTAGCAATTTTGGAATAATTACATTTTTTTTAAATTTGCACTTATTTTAGTAAAACTGCATTTTTTGGTAAAACGTTAACAAACTATTTATGGCTACTAATTCAGTCGAGAAGTCAAAATTTTTCATGTGAAGACCCAAAAATATATTTTATTACAATTCTTTTTAAAATCCTTCTATATTATTAATAAACGGATACTTTCCAATATAATAATAATAATTCCACCAAAGCTTCGATTAATTCAAAGTCATTATTTATGATTATGAAACCTTAATTTTCCTCTCAATCAAGTCACAGAAAAATTTTACCCACAAAAAAAGTACTCAAGTATTGAAAATGAATCCGTATTTCTATTCCATTTCCAATTACATCCTTAAAATAATGCCAGATTATCACTGAAACCCCAATAATATTAGCCAGTGAGTTGAAATCATGTTTCTAAAACTTTGAAATAGATCGGATTCTCCATTCCGACCGGAAATTTGCAGAATGATAAACATCGTGAAGGAGGAAATCAGGGAATTCTATTCCATTTCCAATTACATCCCTAAAATAATGCCAAATTATCACCGAAACCCCAATAATATTACCCGCGTAGAAAAAAAGAATCTTGTAAAGAATCTTTTAAAGAATCTTAAAAAAAGTCTTGAAATAATCTTTAAAGGTATCTTGAAAAGAATAACATATAGGATCCGGAGCAAGATTCTTTCCAGGATTCTTTTCAAGATTCTTTCTATCCGAAACCATTCTGAGAATCTTTCAAAGAATCTTCGAAAATCTTGAAAAGCGTCTTTAAGAGAATCGTGAAAAGATTCCGTCCATTAATCAGAAAAATCGTTGAAAGAATCTTAATGAAATTCTTCAGAGAAATCAAGCAAAACCTGTTGCTTTCCCTTGGTGTCAAGACAGTACATTTCGGTACGTCAACGAAGGGTAAACCCCTCGTGTATAGTCGAACTCAGAACAGCTTTGCAGTCTTATATACGTTCAGGCTTCAAGTCACTTGCGAGAAACGCTTCGACCGCTTGCCATCTAGTGGCATCGTACGAAATACTGATATTCAATACTCCGCTAGATGGCGAGCGGTCGAAGCGTTTCTCGCAAGTGACTTGAAGCCTGAACGTATATAAGACTGCAACCTGTCCCGAAGATTCTTTGAAAGATTCTCAGAACGTTTTCGGATGGAAAGAATCTGGAAAAGAATCTTGCTCCGGATCCTATATGTGATTCTTTTCAAGATTCCTTTGAAGATTCTTTCAAATATTTTTTCAAGACTTTTTTTAAGATTCTTTAAAAGATTCTTCACAAGATTCTTTCAAGACTTTTTTTAAGATTCTTTAAAAGATTCTTCACCAGATTTTTTCAAGACTTTTTTTAAGATTCTTTAAAAGATTCTTCACAAGATTCTTTATTTCTACGCGGGTAGCCAGTGAGTTAAAATCATGTTTCTAAAACGCTGAAATAGATCGGATTCTTCATTCCAACCGGCAATTCGCAGAATGCGAAAGATCCTGAAGGAGGAAAAGCGCAAATTCTATTCCTAAAATAATGCCAGATTATCACTGAAACCCCAATAATATTACCCAGTGAGTTGAAATCATGTTTCTAAAACGCTGAAATAGATCGGATTCTTCATTCCGGCCGGCAATTCGAAGAATGAGAAAGATCCTGAAGAAGGAAGTCAGCAAAAAAGGAATCGAACGAAACGACGATTTCCTCAGTTCCACGTTCTCCGATCTAATACGTGACCCGACGATGCTTCCGTGAGAGTGGATATGGAGGTATTGCCGCAGTACTAGAAACGTACGGATGTACTCACGCGCGCGTGCGGTTGTTGAAAACCGTTCGTCGCTCAGTGCGAAAGCTACGGAAGAACCAATTGAAAAAAATAAAATAAAAAAAATAAAATAAAAAAAAAGAAGTAGTGAGGCGGTTACGCGTACACCTCCTCTGGGAAATCTCGAGGAGGGCTTCAGGGAAAAGGACGACAAGTCCGCGGGGGAGAAGATGAAGAAATAAGACGCTGAAAGCGAACTATGCGGAATCTCTATCGAATTCGAATCGACGTTCAATTGTCGTGGTTGGCGTTTCAGATCTGTCCAGATAATAAACAGGGAAGAAGGATCGAGGTTATAGGTCATCGGGGTGGGCAAGCTCGTTTATCAAAGTCGTGTGTAGTATATCTATGGGTCATTCCATATCACACATGAGAAACCTAAATTTAGCATTAACGCAAAAAGTGTTCATAATTTTTTCAAAAGTTATTTAGGGTATCGCGAACATCCATAAATTATTTCAGAATTTTAGCACCTATGCTTTCCCCAAAATTTAATAACGATTTTTTTTATCTCTTTTTTTTCTATTCGCTGTATATTCAATATTATCGATCGTACAAATGATTTGTGCCTGTATAAAATTTCAGTTTTTGAATGTACTTTTTAATTAAAAAATTTCCTTTCTGACTAGATTTTCTTTTTAAGTTCCAATATATCGAAAATGTATAATCAAAATTGCGAAAGTGCTAAGGATCTTTTTTACCGCTATTTTCACGGAAAAGAAAAACGATAGAATCCAAAAAATTTCGTAACTCGATTTTCAATATTTTTGCGAAAATAAAAACTATTTTCAATTGTTAAAGTTGATTTTTCGGCAATTATGAGATTTTAAAAAAAATGAAATATTTATTTACTGAAATAAAAATTTCAGATTTTGTATATAATATTTTAGAACCCAATCGTTTTTTTTATATTCGTTAAGCATTTCTTACTTTATGTTGGAAAAGATAATGTGAAAATTCGGGTAGCCCATTTTGCCCCATTCCTACATCTGAATTTATATATTATATTTCCTCTTTCTTCTTTAGATGGTTTTTTTCTCTTTCTTTCTCTATCATCAAATCTCACCCTCTTCCATCTTCGTCTTTTAAGAGGGTCGCCACACTTTTGCTTGAAATATGGTGACCTTGACCCTAGAGTTCATTGAACTACAATGCAGCAGTTCAATCTTCATCCAGAGTGACAGGAAAAGTAAATTTAGAAAAATTGTACACTGGAAAAGAGATTGGGTGGCTTAATTTGAAACGGTGATTGATCTGACGTTTGTGGACGATTTTTCAACCATGGAGGCAATTTTGTTGTGAGTACAATTTCAATTTTTTTAAGGGGAGGGAGTTTTCAACCATGGAGGCAATTTTGTTGTGAGTACAATTTCAATTTTTTAAGCGAAGGGAGTCAAGTCAAAAAAATTGATTTTGGAAATTCAAAATCATCCAAATCCTATTGCATATAAAAATGCCCAACGCACTATATTGTTGGTACTCGATGAAAGGATTTTTTACTGTCGTCTGACTTGCATATGCTTTTCAATATTATCTTAAGCAAAGTTCTTAGGTTTTCCATTCTACGCATGATTCAAATCAAACTACTAGGCAGATTGGAATGGTTGACGTCTCATTTTCTTCTTCACGAAAAGATACACCGGCTAAATGGAGCAAATGTTAATAAAAGGTGTTATTTTTTAAGTGACATAATTATTAATTAATAAATTTTATGCTATTTTCTAAATCAGTGATTAACTTTGCTTGCAGAATGAAAAAAAATAGTTTGCTCCATTTAGCCGGTGTATCTTTTCATGAAGAAGAAAATGAGACGTCAACCATTCCAATCTGCCTAGTAGTTTGATCTGAATCATGCTTAGAATGGAAAACCTAAGAACTTTGCTTAAGATAATATTGAAAAGCATATGCAAGTTAGACGACAGTAAAAAAATCCTTTCATCGAGCACCAACATTATAGTGCGTTGGACATTTTTATATGCAATAGGATTTGGATCATATTGAATTTCCAAAATCAATTTTTTTTACCTGACTCCCTCTCCTTAAGAGACTAAGTCTCGAAATAAGTTATAAAAAAATTTAAGAATAGATAAGCATCTATAAATTGGAAAAAGGTGCTTCAATTCCAAATGTGAAATGCTTTAGCTTGATAAATAAATATTATTCGCCTGCCAGAAAATGTAGATCATTTGCCAAAGTGGATTTTTAATTTCTACATAATTTCAGTGGTGTAAATATTTTTTAAATTTTTGTTCTTGCTCTTGTTGTAAAGTTTATGTTGTACTAAATTAATTTGACAAGGTTTAATTCTTTAAAAAAAAAGAAAACACCTTTTTTGGATATAAAAGTGGAGTTTTTTTTATAGCCAGTCATCAGTGCTATATTTTTTTATTTTACACTTGTTACAGATGTAAAGTTACATTTATAGACGAAATTTGTTTTGCAAGGACCAAATCGCTTCACAGTGATTCTGAAGTATATCTATAGGAATTTCTATTTGGAAATCTCTCGCAGAAAATTTTACAGTAAACTTTTCTTAGCATAACAATTTTTTGTACTCACTTCCCTTATTATTACTATACTTATTACAGTTGTGCAAGAACTTCAAATAAAAATTTCTAGACTCTGACTGGACATAGTTTCCCTACAAAAAGGACCATTCAAAACTAATTTGGTCCAGCTGTGCAACTTAAACGCTATGAGAAATGAAAAATAAGAAAAATATTTATTCCAATAAGCCAGCCTACAAAAAAAAATGCTAGCACTTATAAAAATATTTTCCTTTTTGTTCTTGCATAATAAAATCTTTTAAATTAAATGAATACCTTTGCAGCACCATTTAATTACCATAATTTTAAAACAATTATTAGCTGCTCATAATGATAGTTTGCTGATATATAATTAAAAGCAACGATTTAAAAAACGACTTTTTGCAGCTGACTAAATGAATACATCTCCAATTGTAGTCTTTTTTTCTGTAGCAGTCCGACAAATTTTACGACTACAATCGCAGTCGTTAAAGTCTCATTACTTATAGTGGCAAACTGCAGTACAATTTTGCTAACATTCTCCTCTGTATGTTGACTGTCAACTATGACATTATATTCGATTATAATAATTCACAACAATAACAATAGTAATCACGAAGATAATAATAGTCGTGTCTGGTTGAGGGAAGGACCGAGAGCTTAGTAAATTGGATAATACTACACGCAAGGGTCTCTCGGGCGGTGCGTTGATTCGCTTTGGCTCAAGCCACCGAGCGAGACTCTGAGTGACAGTCACTGTCTGTTCGTTGGTCGTCCCTGAATGGGAAAGCGGTTCGATGCACTTGCCGCTCGGGACATCAGGTTGCGTCAGTCCTTTGCTCTCTTTTCTTGTCTCTTCTCCTTCGTACCTATCGATAATCTTCTTTCTCTCTCTCTCTCCTTTTCTGTCGCCACCGTTTGCCACTACACGAAAAAAAAACCGCAAATATTGCTCGTATTCTTAATACTTTTTGCAATATCGTGGCAAATATTGCAAGTCAATCATTCCAGATGCTGAACAGAAAATGTTACTAATTTTTACTCTCCAAAACAAAAAATTTCAATTTATGTGATAATTTAATGAAAAAAAAATCATAAATATTGATCGTATTCTTAATACTTTTTGCAATATGTTGCAAAAAGTATTATTTCAAAGTTGTATTTTCTATTTCTGCAATTTAATATTTCACCAATCTAGTAATATCCTTTTTATTATTCAAAATCCACATGAGATTGACACAATAAAATATTTTCAGGCTTCTATTATTATAAATTATTATAAATATAAAAATTATTTTAGAAATAATAACAAATTTTTTTCCCCGTTAAAAACCGTTTGCCACTACACAAAAAATAAAACGCTAATATTACTCGTATTTTTAATACTTTTTGCAATATGGTGGCAAATATTGCAATGCAATCATTCCAGATGCCGAACAATAAATGTCACTAATTTTTACTCTCCAAAACAAAAAATTTCAATTTATGTGATAATTTAATGAAAAAAAAATCATAAATATTGATCGTATTCTTAATACTTTTTCCAATATGTTGCTAAAAGTATTATTTAAAAGTTGTATTTTCTATTTCTGCAATTTAATATTTCACCAATCTAGTAATATCCTTTTAATTATTCAAAATCCACATGAGATTGACACAATAAAATATTTTCAAGCTTCTATTATTATAAATTATTATAAATATAAATAATATTTTAGCAATAATAACAAATTTTTTTCCCCGTTAAAAACCGTTTGCCACTACACAAAAAATAAAACGCAAATATTACTCGTATTCTTAATACTTTTTGCAATATGGTGGCAAATATTGCAATCATTCCAGATGCCGAACAGTAAATGTTACTAATTTTTACTCTGCAAAACAAAAAATTTAAATTTATGTGATAATTTAGTAAAAAAAAAACCATAAATATTGTTCGTATTCTTAATACTTTTTCCAATATGTTGCAAAAAGTATTATTTAAAAGTTGTATTTTCTATTTCTGCAATTTAATATTTCACCAATATAGTAATATTGAAAATGTTACTATTTTTTTTTCTCCAAAGCAAAAAATTTCAATTTATGTGATAATTTAGTGAACAAAAAAAAATCATAAATATTGATCGTATTCTTAATACTTTTTGCAATATGTTGTAAAAAGTATTATTTAAAAATTGTATTTTCTATTTCTGCAATTTAATATTTCACCAATATAGTAATATCCTTCTGATTATTCAAAATCCACATGAGATTGACACAATAAAATATTTTCAAGCTTCTATTATTTATTTACTATTTCAATAAAATCTAGAATATAGGAATAATTTAAAGTAGAGATAAGATGAAAATTATTTGAGCAACAATAACAAATTTTTTCCCCCGTTAAAAACCGTTTGCCACTACACAAAAAATAAACCGCAAATATTACTCGTATTCTTAATACTTTTTGCAATATGTTGCAAAAAGTATTATTTTAAAGTTGTATTTTCTATTTCTGCAATTTAATATTTCACCAATATAGTAATATCCTTCTGATTATTCAAAATCCACATGAGATTGACACAATAAAATATTTTCAAGCTTCTATTATTTATTTACTATTTCAATAATATCTAGAATATAGGAATAATTAAAAGTTGACATAAGATAAAAATTATTTTAGCAACAATAACAATTTTTTTTCCTCGTTAAAAACCGTTTGCCACTACACAAGAAATAAACCATAAATATTGCTCGTATTCTTAATACTTTTTGCAATATGTTGCAAAAAGTATTATTTTAAAGTTGTATTTTCTATTTCTGCAAATTAATATTTCGCCAATATAGTAATAACCTTCTAATTATTCAAAATTCACATGAGACTGACACAATAAAATATTTTCAAGCTTCTATTATTTATTTACTATTTCAATAAAATCTAGAATAAATTCTAGATTTATTTTATCTCTAATTTTAATTATTCCTATATATAGGAATAATTAATTACTAATTTTAATTATTACTATATATAGGAATAATTAAAATTAAAGATAAAATAAAAAATGATTTTAGCAACAATAACATTTTTTTTCCCTCCCGTTAAAAACTTTCAAGAAATCGACGTAGATTTTTTTGTAGGAACGACATAATTCATCAATCATATAAATCATAAAGTTTAGCCAAGAGGTTAATATGCCTCGGGACTACCGCGTTGAATCTTTAACGACTACTTTTTCCTGAATCTTATTTTCTCCTCCTTCTCGACGAAGCGAAACCTCCTCTTCTATTAACTTCATCTTCCAGCAGAAGCAGCGGCAGTCGCTCATCTCCAGTAGC
The DNA here is from genome assembly GCA_963970395.1 of Ephialtes manifestator. Taxonomy (NCBI): domain Eukaryota; kingdom Metazoa; phylum Arthropoda; class Insecta; order Hymenoptera; family Ichneumonidae; genus Ephialtes; species Ephialtes manifestator. Next base: position 34,590,662 of record OZ019972.1, read on the forward strand.
CACAGGAGAAGTACCAGTAATGCAGTTTCCTCGGGCGTTCTCGAGGCGGGCTCGCTCTCTTTATCCGGTTTTTTGGTCGCAGAGTTGCGTGCTTCAGACCTCTCGCTTTCTCGCTGTCCGAGTTGCCCGCTCGATTCCCTTATACGGCAGCTTCTTCGGTATATGGCATGTATAAGTACGAGGATGAGCAGCACAGAGAGAAACGACGAGAAATGGACTCTCAACTAAGCACGAGTACGACCCAAGAGCTGACAAAAAGCTCGGCACCTGGGAGGGCTTTTGCCTGGCTCAACACAGTTATTCTCCTGACATACTTAAAACTCCATTTCGTTTCGTCTCTTCGCTGACAACTTTGCCGGATTAATCCTACCACGCAATATTGACATTTTCGTTAAAAAACGTATAATTTCACTAAAATCGCAAAAATTGACATTTTTTCTTTTACAGAGTAAATACCAAAATTGTATTGAAGTTTTTCAAAGTAATCAACGTGTGTTAATTGGACAGAATATTTTGTTAATTTGGTGAATATGCGGAAAAATTTCTCGTAGAAATTTTATGCGGGCTTCTGTGCGTAGAAGATTTCTATAAAAAGGACAGAAATTCTTTCAATTTCTTTCTAACTGTGTAGCGTTGTAAAAAAAATGAATTAAAAGATTTTTACTTTTTTATTTATTTGCAGTGCTGCAATTTGTCCAATTGCAGACTTGGCTCTAATATTTTATAAAATAAAATCTAAAGTCAACTAAACAGAATTAACTTCTACTAATATCCCCAAAATTCTATATTTGATTGAAAGACTTACTAAACAATTTAGCAAGAATTTATTTTACAGTTTATAAATTTGTGTCAAGCGAATTATAATTATTCATTAACCGAATTATTTTTGGATAAATATTTTTTTTATTTTGCTTCCTCATAGGGGAAGCTTTGTTGAAAAATGAAATTTTTATTTTCATGAAAACATCCAGAAAAGTGATCTAGAAAAAATGTCCGCATGTGTGTGTATGTATACAACTCCGAAAATTCGAACGACGATAACTCAAGAACGGTTTTGTATATCGCGCTCAAATTTGGCACACTAGTGTAGCAGCAGACCCTCTTCAACTGTACCAATTTTCGACAAAATCTGTGCGAAAATTTCGATTTTATGCCGTTTTGAATTTTTTGAAAAAAGGACGTGGTCGCTCTAACTTTCGTAAAATTTAGTCTATTTAGCTAAATAGTTGTTTATAAGAGTAGGTGCACTCAATGCTGTTTGGTATTAAATGTATTTTGTATATAAATGAAACAATATACAGCCATTATATATGTCTAATTTAGTGACAAACGGTATGAAATTTGTGATTTTATGGAATGTTGAATTATTTTTAATAATATGCGTTATCACATTTACTTTCGAAAACGCTCTAATAATAACGAAATAACGGAATAACGAAATAGAAAAAGCGAATTCACAACATGTTTATTTATCTAATTTAAAAAAGGATGTAAAGTAGAACTTTGCACTTTGCTTCCTCATTATTTTTCGCTTTTTACAAAGCTTCTACTATGAGGAAGCCAAAATTGAAATATAATGAAAATATATTTCAAAATTTGAAATATATTTTATAATTTATATTTGAAAATACTTTTTTGCTTCCTCAGAGAGGAAGCTTTGTAAAAAGCGAAAAATAATGAGGAAGCAATGTGCAAAGTTCTACTTTGCATCCTTTTTTAAATTAGATAAATAAACATGTTGTGAATTCGCTTTTTCTTTTTATTCTAGTTTACTTACTGCAGAAATAACAAAACCATCTTATTATTAAGTGAACTAAATTATGTCTTTACATATCACCGATTTCTTTTTTCCAGCAATTTAATTGTCGTCTGAAGTGACTTTTGGCATTTAATGATCTTCGAAATGTGAAGAGTTTTCTTGTTCCTCTCGTTATCTTCAGAAGTGGAAGACAATGAGGATGAGAATGAAGTTTTCTCAATTGGATTATTTTCTCCTCTGGATTCGGGAGCCGAGACGGCAGCTATTTGAGGTTAATTTCTGAGCGTGATGAGCCGTTTTGAACCGTGAATGTTGATCGTCAGCGAGGATTGCAGGTAGTTAGGAAGTAGAGAATGATATCGGACAGTGTGGGAGGAGGAGCTGTTAGAAATGGAATATAATGTGGGGGCGATTGAAACGAGGATGAGCTACGACTGCAATAAGAGAGAAGAGCGCAGACAAACATGGGCGTAGCCGATCTTTAAAGAGCATTTTCACGGTCCCTGATTCAAGGCTCAACCTGACCACCGACGTGCGCGCTCCGAGCATTCAACCAGCTTCGCTTGCAACCACTAGTCTTGTGCGTGTCATGCGGGACTGATCACGCCCCATGGTGCAACAGAAACAAACAAAAAAACACCATAATAATAAAGGGACTGGAAAAAAAAAATTTGTACAATCTAAAAAAATTCGTACCATGCCAAAATAATTTTAGGCACTCTCGGAAATAATTCGGGTTTTCGTAAAAACTACCGCACTTTTTACAAATTTGGTTGACTAATGCAGGACAAAATTTGCGAGATCTGGGAATTTTTTTTTTTTATTTATTTTGATTGGACAGAATTTTTTTACCGTCTAAAATCGTCAATTTTATCGTGTTTAAATATGGATACATTTTAATAAATTTGTTTATCAATAAAAAAGAACAAATAGCATGAAATTTACAAGAGTTCGTTATTATCGACAGTTATTAAAGAATTTCAATTAATTAAAAACTCTTGATCAATTTTGGGTCATTTATGGCAAAAAAAATTTCCAATATCTTGCAATTTGCCGAAAATTGAAGGGACAGTTTTTATTGTTTCCGAATGAAATAAAATATGAAGCAAATGACCAATCAAATAGAATTTCAAATATGATTATTTGATGGTTTAATAATTTTTTAGACCATTTTGGATATCGTGACATGAAAAATTCGAAAAACAATATTTTATTGATTTTAATGAAAAAAAAAATTGTTCAATGAGGCAGAAATGTAATATTAATGATAAGATTAAAAATGTAAAAAAATTTGAAAACTTACCCAGCGACAGGAACCATTTTTAGTGCGAGTGCTCGGCTGATGCAAAAACCGGCGCCTCCTGTAGCGAACCAAAATTTCACCTTCTGCTGCAACAAAAAAAAAAAAAGACGAACGTCTCGTTACATGATCGAACAGTGGCATGGTATAAATGACAAATTACAAGAGTGCAACCGAATTGCGGAACGAATTGATGTAACGCGGTGTCTTAGGGGTTCGAGAAAAGGAAAGGGGGGAAGGGGAAGAATAACGATTAATCGTCTTCGAGTGAGTGGATCGATCGGCAGTAAAAGAGATGCCAGCATTGGCGGCGACGTCAAAAGCTTTAAAGGCGATAACTCGTCGTTGTTATGCGGTTTTTCAACTTCGTTAGAGAGTAAGACGCTCGAGAAATGCTGATCGATTGGTATTTTTTTTTTTTTTCCCGACAGCTATTATGTCTGATTAGAGTTGATAATTATGTACTCCCAGCATATATAGGAATTGCGAAAGGATAATCATATCACGTAATGGTCAATATCATCATTAGCAATGATAAATATATTTATAGATTAATTTTTACTTTTATTTGCTATTTTTTTTATATCTGTACAATGAAATAACGTGTGTAAAGATCGTACAACTGAAAATTACTGGTAAATGCAACGAAAAAAAAATTCATTATTTGAACAAAAATACAAATTTATTTGCAATAAATATTTAACCATTTAGTTCCTGTTAACGATTTAATAAATATAACGTAGTATATTTGGTACAATTAAAGAGATTTACAAAAATGTGTTTAAATATTTTTTTTATTTTGAGATATTTTTAAAAGTGTTTTTTTCCCACTGAATTTTCATTCAGAAAAGACTCGAGTGTGTAAGGAAATTATCGCATCATCTTAATGACGAAATATCTGATAACATAACGTAAAATATAAGATTAAAAAAATCGTTAATTATCAAACACTTTTGTTTCATCCCGCATCGAAACTATATCGAAATTGCATCTGAAAAAAAAGGAGAACCTACGGAGTCGTTTCCAACTGCATAGAGAAACACCAGCTCCTTTTCTCAGTCTTTGTGAAGATCCATTAGCGAAGATTGCTCGGACAGATTGTCCGTGCGGTCTAGTATAGCAAAGCAACAAAAGCAGAAGCATCGATCGATCTTTGTGCCCGACCAGACTCCTCTTTTCCTCTTCCCGTTCTGATATTCGTTGACTTTAAAAGCTGAATAGTTTCGTCAAGATAAAAATGGGTCGCAAAGAAAACATCAGCCCACACCATCGTTCAGTAAGACCGGAAGGTGCATCTTAAACCTGTTTCTCGACGACGTCGTATCTTCAACGTGTCCGTATTATTCAATATCCATCCTTTGTCTTCAATTATCCACAAGACTTCTATTTTTTTAAATTCTTGTTGCAACTATTTTACTTCTTAATTCTGAAGCATTTCTCCTTCATTCCAGAGTCTCTCTCTTTGTGGCCCGACTCTTTGTAATTCTATAAAAGAGTCGGAACATATATCCTGGGATTGATTATGTACATTACTTTGACCATTTGATTAAAAAAAATAAGACATTGATCATTGTGATCGCAAATACCCTGATAAATGTAATTCTATAAAACTCAAATTAACAGAGATTCCTATGACTACAGGTGACATTCAGATGATAGAAGGTGACATTCAGGTGACAAAAGGTGATAAAAGGTGACATTCAGGTGATAAAAGGTGACATTCGGGTGATAAAAGGTGACTCTCGGGTGATAAAAGGTGACTGTCGGGTGATAAAAGGTGACTCTCCGGTGATAAAAGGTGACACTCGGGTGATAAAAGGTGACACTCGGGTGGTAACAGGTGACACTCGGACAATAACAGGTGACACTAGGGCGGTAACAGGTGACACTCGGGCGGTAACAGGTGACACTCGGGCAATAACAGGTAACACTCGGGTGGTAAAAGGTGACACGAGGGCGATAACAGGTGATATTAGGGCGATAATAGGTGACATAGGGGTGATAACAGATGACATTAGGGTGACAACAGGTGACATTGGGGTGATAACAGGTGACACCAGGTGACAACAAGTGACAGGTTACAATGAAGTGATCACAGATTATGTTTGGGTGATAACAGGTCAACTTCAGGTGATAAATGGTCACATAACACCATCATTGCCACATTCCATCACACCAACAGTGCCTCTATCGTTGAATGATGAAAGCTTTGATTATCCATTCTATTCTCCCTCGCAATTAGCAATTATCGTTACACCTTTACATCCATTTCCAAAGCTCCTCCCAATTACTACCTCAGAGCACGTACGGAAGACTAATCGTTCTTCTGTCCAGTTATAGTTCATTCATCTGCTTGTCTACATTTTTTTTTCCAATTCCAAATCAACCAGCACGAATGAATCGCTGAATGCTGGTCCGCATGGATGATCAATCAATCTCCGTCGCATCAATCAACCGTAGAACAAATAAAAATGTACACCCCGGCCAGTAACGTGGGGTGGACCGTTTGGTGGATAGCTTTTGATGTATGCAAAGGTCTGAACGTCCGTTCCATTCCAGCGTTTCCGGATCGCTATTGCGGGACGTTCGGCTGGTCCCATGGTTCGTCGCACCCGCGTGGAAACGAGACGTGAACGGCGAAGCAGCGCATAGAACCGACCACGAACGTTGGGGAAATTCTAGCTCGAAACGTTCCACTGCGTTGCCTACCACAGTCAGTGAATTATGGTCAGTGTGGTCCTGAATCACGGCGTGGTCGTCAGGAGCGATCCAGCCGTTCGATGCTGGATGTTGTGGTGTTGGTGGTGCTGCTGGTGCTTCGACTATTAAGCCAGTTTCCTAGGAGCTAAACGGGCAAACGATAGCATCGTTTCGCTGGTCGGCGAACTCGGCCCCGAGTCCGGCAGGCGCTTCGTTCACAGCTTCAACCATGCGAGCTACTGACCGTTCATGCGCTTGCTACGTTCTCCAATTCAACTGGGTGTGGTGCTACCTAGTTGAGACGATATACACGGTTATCTCTACTAACTAAGCGTTCGTAGCTGTAGTTTGACCTGCTTCATAGGACTGTCACCTTTGACCTCGTGTATCGCGTAGAGGAAACTACATACAGACACGAATGCTGATCGAAAAAGCACTTTCATCGCATAGCAAGGTTCAAAATTGGTACCACAGTATAGTACAAGCGATGCTGATGATGTTCATGCCTAGCAATGTGAAGAAAAATACACTTAAGGCCATTTTCGAGAGCCTTGTATCTTGCGATAGTAAAATCATCAATTTTTCCATGTATGACTATGAATCCACTTTGTTAAATTTCTTTCTTGCAATATTTTTCGTTTTTCCTGTACAAATTCAACGGAGGATATACAGCGTCGAATATTTGGGATCAAGACGTGCATTTACTGTTTTCTTATGTACCGACACGTACATAAGTGTGTGGTATGCAAATACATGATCCCCTGGAAATCTGTAAACGTCGGTTGGCTCACCAGGGTACAGTAATACATGGCTTGCAACATACAGTGCCACATGGGCAACACATAGGTATGTACCCGGGTATTATACTACCGCGTGCCAGAGCGACCAGCCCACTGGGCAGCGCCGCAGTCCTTTGGGTCCATAAGCTCGCGGAAACTGAGCGCCAGGCGCGTTACCGTTACGCGCAAGCCAGGATAACGCGCGTGCTTATTATGATTCCGCGGCCCCGAGCTCACGGCTGTGCCCGGGCAAACAGACCAGGAGCAATTTAGCGCTGAGAGGGAACTCGAGGAATCGCGCGCCTGGCACGATCCCATATGTGCACAGCGAAACGCTTCTCCCGTACGAGTGCTAATACGTTTATTAGGAAACGAGATAAGCAATGATATACCGGACCTATCTACGCTCCGCCGGGAAGGATCTCCAGGTAAATGCTTTTGCGATAGCGAAATATTGAGTTCCAGGATAACAGCACTTTATGGCGTGCAAAATGCGTGCTACAAAAGCACTTCAACGGTCCATTATTTTTTATAGAATTATATTGAGAAATCGTTTTCGTTATTACACAAATATTTCAAAATTTCAAGGTGAAATTCCATGAAATAAGAAAGACTTCACATTTTTCATGCTTATTCATGGAATTCTTTAATTAACGACAAAAAAATTTGCAGTGTCGTAATCAGCCGACAATTTCCAATAATATAGGCTCTTAAAATTTAGTAACACCTTTTTTCGGAATTTTTAACTGGCCATAACTTTTTTTGCGTCTACCGATTTTTTTGCAAAAATGTTGAGAATCTGTAAGAATGAATATGTAGTCCAACAGAAAGTCTTTTAAAAACTTATCTTCCACTGTCAGACAAGATTTTCTCATTTTTAATCACAAAATCTATGGTCCTTAAGATCTAAATCGTATCGATATCAAAATTACCATATGCACTAAGTACTTATGCAATGTATGCAATAAACAAACTGATAATCCGCAAGTGACAAATTCATACGCATCCCAATCGAAAAATCTTCAACATCGCAAATTTTAATGATAAGAAATAATAATCAATGGTTCATTTATACACATCATGTACGACCTTATCGTTGGTTTCCAGCATGTTTATAGATCTGGCGTTAGATTGCGATCCATTTCAAAGTACAACGAAGGACATAAAGTAGCGGGTGGATTTTGCGTGCATTGCAGTTATTATATTGCCAGGAGCAGATACGGTAGAGTAGGCGGAGGGGAAGAAGAGCAGGAGAACGCCGCGGGTACCGCCTAGTCGAGTAACTCGATCGCCTTGTAAAGCCTACGAAGAAAGACAGAAAAGCAAGTAGCAAGAAGAGGACAAAAATCGGCGAATAAGAAGAAGCACAGGGAGGCTCCAAAGCAAAGTAAACCAACAGAGCCAGACGGACAGACTGTACACACAAAAACAAAACGAAAACATTCTAAAAAAGAACAAAAAACAAACACGAAGAAACCAAGAAACTAAAGGACGATGCGAGAGCACCCGCCAACGGAATTCATATTAGATATACACGACGAGATAAAGATGGCAGAGGAGAGCGATATTATCGGTGGGCTTTTATAAGAGACCGGGCTGCGTCCGAGACAGAGCGAGAAAACAGCAGGGAGTGCGGAACACGTGAAAGGAGATCGGACAGTGAGACCAGAAGCGAGATAGCCAAAGCACAGTGTGGAAAGAGACTTGGAACCTCTGCGATTGAGCGAGAAGAAAAGACTCTTTGGCTATAGCGAAAATGTTGAGGTTAGAGTGAAAGCGAGAAAGAGTCCAAAGCAAGATCGCACAACCATTTGAATAACGTAACATCGTGTTGGCATCGGGTAGTCACGAAGAAACCGCGTGCGATGGCTTTTGCTTATGCCTGCGCTTCGGCTCCTACCAATGCCGATCTTTCTGGCCCGCGAACTCCGGGTTCCGAAGAAGAAGTAGCGAAGTTGAGAGTATGTTCGGGTAGGGGAAAGGATCAGGAAGATGGGGTCACACGCTACTTAGTCTTATTGTTCGAGGAACCCCGAGTTCTATCGCATGTACGACAAAGCAGAACAATACCGGTGAAACCCCAACGGCGACCACCGCCACAGACGACTACTGTGTGCAACATCCATATATGTTGGTATATGTGTATAGATAAAGCGCACATACCGCAACTCCCGCAAACGAGATAGATATAAACGTAATGGCAACGTTGTTTCGTACGGGCATAGAGATTCTCTCCCTGACCTCACGGACATTTTTCAAAGGGCTTCCTACATCCTCAATTATTTCATAGCGTTTTGTTGCTACCTTGTTTTACGTGTACTCGGAGGAACCTTGGAATTTGGGGGGCAAGGAATTTTGGGGGACAATTTTGGAATTTTCAGGTTTTGGTTACGGGAGCGAAACGACAGTGACGCAGATTCCATCGTTCGGGGCATGACAAAGAAGCATTAGGATACGAAAGTGTGGATTTATTAGGGAAAAATGATATACTGCACTGAAATAATTATGCAGTTTTTTACAGAGCGTTTTTTACAAGTAATAAGTGAAAATTTTGAGTTTTATAAAATTCGAACGCTCGTGTCATTTTCACTAAATTTGGTACCGGATGTATGTGCACATCATTACGTATGTGTATGAAGTTCCAGCCCGTTGTGATGGATATATCGAAAGCAGAAGCGATTTAAACTTCAAAAAATCAAATTGCTGTGAAATCTGAACCCCTTTATCGACCTTCACCAAATTTGATACCTAGCACGGCTGCAATTTAATTCATCACTATAGGATATTTGAGATGTACTGCTCGAAATCGTCGAGAATTAAAGTGAGAAGATCAATTTTTCAAAATGTCCTAAATGTCCTAATCCCAATGATTACAACATAAAGATAATAATCAACATGGCGAATGAAGTGAACTTGCATTCGAGTATCGACGAAACTGTCGTTTTATTAGGGAGAAATGATATACTGCACTGAAATAATTATGCAGTTTTTTACAGAGCGTTTTTTAAAGGTAATAAGTGAAAATTTCAAGTTTTATAAAATTCGAACGATTGTGTCGTTTTCACTAAATTTGGTACCGGATGTACGTGCACATCATCACGTATGTGTATGAAGTTTCAGCCCGTTTTTATGGATATATCGAAAGCAGAAGCGATTTAAACTTCAAAAATTCAAAGTGCTGTGAAATCTGAACCCCTTTATGGACCTTCACCAAATTTGATATCTAACACGGCTGCACTTTAATTTATCACTATAGGATATTTGAGATGTACTGCTCGAAGTTGTCGAGAATTAAAGTGAGAAGATCAATTTTTCAAAATGTCCTAAATGTCCTAATCCCAATGATTACAACATAAAGATAATAATCAACATGGCGAATGAAGTGAACTTGCGTTCGAGTATCGACGAAACTGTCGTTTTATTAGGGAGAAATGATATACTGCACTGAAATAATTATGCAGTTTTTTACAGAGCGTTTTTTAAAAGTAATAAGTGAAAATTTTGAGTTTTATAAAATTCGAACGATTGTGTGGTTTTCACTAAATTTGGTACCGGATGTACGTGCACATCATTACGTATGTGTATGACGTTTCAGCTCGTTTTTATGGATATATCGAAAGCAGAAGCGATTTAAACTTCAAAAAATCCAAAGTGCTGTGAAATCTGAACCCCTTTATGGACCTTCACCAAATTTGATATCTAGCACGGCTGCACTTTAATTCATCACTGTAGGATATTTGAGATGTACTGCTCGAAGTTGTCGAGAATTAAAGTGAGAAGATCAATTTTTCAAAATGTCCTAAATGTCCTAATCCCAATGATTACAACATAAAGATAATAATCAACATGGCGAATGAAGTGAACTTGCGTTCGAGTATCGACGAAACTGTCGTTTTATTAGGGAGAAATGATATACTACATTGAAATAATTATGCAGTTTTTTACACAGCGTTTTTTAAAAGTAATAAGTGAACATTTTGAGTTTTATAAAATTCGACCGCTCGTGTCGTTTTCACTAAATTTGGTACCGGATGTACGTGCAAATCATTACGTATGTGTATGAAGTTTCAGCCCATTTTGATGGATATATCGAAAGCAGAAGCGATTTAAACTTCAAAAATTCAAATTGCTGTGAAATCTGAACCCCTTTATCGACCTTCACCAAATTTGATATCTAGCACGGCTGCACTTTAATTCATCACTGTAGGATATTTGAGATGTACTGCTCGAAATTGTCGAGAATTAAAGTGAGAAGATCAATTTTTCAAAATGTCCTAAATGTCCTAATCTCAATGATTACAACATAAAGATAATAATCAACATGGCGAATGAAGTGAACTTGCATTCGAGTATCGACGAAACTGTCGTTTTATTAGGGAGAAATGATATACTGGACTGAAATAATTATGCAGTTTTTTACAGAGCGTTTTTTAAAAGTAATAAGTGAAAATTTTGAGTTTTATAAAATTCGAACGATTGTGTGGTTTTCACTAAATTTGGTACCGGATATACGTGCACACCATTACGTATAAGTATGAAGTTCCAACCCGTTTTGATGGATATATCGAAAGCAGAAGCGATTTAAACTTCAAAAAATCCAAATTGCTGTGAAATCTGAACTCCTTTATGGACCTTCACTAAATTTGATATCTAGCACGGCTGCACTTTAAGTCATCACTATAGGATATTTGAGATGTACTGCTCGAAGTTGTCGAGAATTAAAGTGAGAAGATCAATTTTTTAAAATGTCCTAAATGTCCTAATCCCAATGATTACAACATAAAGATAATAATCAACATGGCGAATGAAGTGAACTTGCGTTCGAGTATCCAACTGTGAAAAGAAAACGCGGTAAAAGACGTGAATGACGAAGTAAAAAAGAAGAGTTTCAATGGCTTTGAAGACTAGCCGCACATGTTGAGGGATTATTGGTACCGGGAATAAATGAACAACTCTCCAATGCGTCTCTATGTGTGTCTACGTGATGTTTGCTACTCTAGCGAATGACAGACAGTGCAACGATCACGCGTTTCTAGACGATAGTCTCGAGACGAGGAGAAGGCAATCAGTCAGTAATTTTAATTATCGCACGCGTATTTACGACTGGTAATCGCTTCGATCTCGGCGCGTCCTGCAATCTCGGTACATCTCTCTGAAGCATAAACGCTGAGTCCCGTAGCGCTATGGCTATAACATCTACTAGCTCACTCTTCCGACGAGCTAGGAGCTCATTGGATCGTTGCTGGACGCGGCTTGGTGGCCGGTAACGAAGAGCATCTATCCCGATCGAAACGCGAGATTGTACCCGGCTCTCTGACTAATTACATTCCTGACCCGGTGGGCCCAGGCGCTGGTGTGCAAGGAACCTCTGATATCCAATTACGTATCTCCGATTGCGCACGCCCTTGGACCGAGAAAAGTAAACTCGAAAGTTTCGACAACTCTTCAGCTCCTTTCTCTTCGCTCTTTTCTACACCGAGAAAAAAATATTGTATCAATGAAAAAAAAATGTATTCGTTTAGTTTTTATTCATCTAAATATTTGTTTAATTTGTATCGTAAAAAAAAATAATTACTTTAAATCGAAGTGATAGTAACGTCGTATTATAAATAAATAAAAATTTAATAATCGTGTAAATAGATAAATAAAATTAAATAATTAATTTTTGTACTTTTTTTTTGTAAAATTATAAGTGGCAAATAAATGGTATATTTACTGTTTTTTGTGTACAATTAATTTTTGAAAATTCGTGAAGTTCAAATAGAAGATTTTTCATAAAATATTTAACTAAACAAATAATGTTGGCTAATTTGTGCGGCTTCGTTCTCTTCATTCTTTTCTTACATGCAGAAAAAAATTATTGTATCAATGAAAAGAATTTTTATTTTTTTATTTTTTTTTTCATCTACATATTTGTCTAATTTGTATCGTAAAAAAAAATAATTACGTTAAATCGAAGTGATAGTAACGTCATATTATAAATAAATAAATAAACATTTAATAATCTTGTAAATAGATAAATAAAATTAAATAATTAATTTTTGTACTTTTTTTTGTAAAATTATAAGTGGCAAATAAATGGTATAATTTAGTGTTTTTTTTTGCAAAATTAATTTTTGAAAATTCGTGAAGTTAAAATACAAGATTTTTAATAAAATATTTAACTAAACAAATAATGTTGGCTAATTTGTGCGGCTTCGTTCTCTTCATTCTTTTCTTACATGCAGAAAAAAATTATTGTATCAATGAAAAGAATTTTTATTCGTTTATTTTTTATTCATCTAAATATTTGTCTAATTTGTATCGTAAAAAAAAATAATTACGTTAAATCGAAGTGATAGTAACGTCATATTATAAATAAATAAATAAAAATTTAATAATCTTGTAAATAGATAAATAAAATTAAATAATTAATTTTTGTACTTTTTTTTGTAAAATTATAAGTGGCAAATAAATGGTATAATTTCGTGTTTTTTTTTGTAAAATTAATTTTTGAAAATTCGTGAAGTTAAAATACAAGATTTTTAATAAAATATTTAACTAAACAAATAATGTTGGCTAATTTGTGCGGCTTCGTTCTCTTCATTCTTTTCTTACATGCAGAAAAAAATTATTGTATCAATGAAAAGAATTTTTATTCGTTTATTTTTTATTCATCTAAATATTTGTTTAATTTGTATCGTAAAAAAAATAATTACGTTAAATCGAAGTGATAGTAACGTCATATTATAAATAAATAAATAAAAATTTAATAATCTTGTAAATAGATAAATAAAATTAAATAATTGATTTTTGTACTTTTTTTTGTAAAATTATAAGTGGCAAATAAATGGTATAATTTGGTGTTTTTTTTTTTGTAAAATTAATTTTTGAAAATTCGTGAAGTTAAAATACAAGATTTTTAATCAAATATTTAACTAAACAAATAATGTTGGCTAATTTGTGCGGCTTCGTTCTCTTCATTCTTTTCTTACATGCAGAAAAAAATTATTGTATCAATGAAAAGAATTTTTATTTTTTTATTTTTTTTATTCATCTACATATTTGTCTAATTTGTATCGTAAAAAAAAATAATTACGTTAAATCGAAGTGATAGTAACGTCATATTATAAATAAATAAATAAAAAATTAATAATCTTGTAAATAGATAAATAAAATTAAATAATTAATTTTGTACTTTTTTTTGTAAAATTATAAGTGGCAAATAAATGGTATAATTTAGTGTTTTTTTTTTGTAAAATTAATTTTTGAAAATTCGTGAAGTTAAAATACAAGATTTTTAATAAAATATTTAACTAAACAAATAATGTTGGCTAATTTGTGCGGCTTCGTTCTCTTCATTCTTTTCTTACATGCAGAAAAAAATTATTGTATCAATGAAAAGAATTTTTATTCATTTATTTTTTATTCATCTAAATATTTGACTAATTTGTATCGTAAAAAAAAATAATTACGTTAAATCGAAGTGATAGTAACGTCATATTATAAATAAATAAATAAAAATTTGATAATCTTGTAAATAGATAAATAAAATTAAATAATTAATTTTGTACTTTTTTTTGTAAAATTATAAGTGGCAAATAAATGGTATAATTTACTGTTTTTTTTGTACAATTAATTTTTGAAAATTCGTGAAGTTAAAATACAAGATTTTTAATAAAATATTTAACTAAACAAACCGACACTGATGGTTGTGCGGTCGGTGTACGGCTCTGGCGGTCCCACGAGTTAAGCAGCATTGTTTGCGGCCATAACTTGGATGGGTGACCGTTTAGCCGTGCACCGGCTGGCATATCAATCAGTGAGCGGGAGGTCAGTTTTTCTGAGACCTCGGTGTCTACACTTAAGTACTTTACTTTCGTATATACAACGGGAGATCACAAGAACATATGACCGTCTGTACCAGCACGGGTTTTCCGCAGTTTCCCCGTGTTCATGGCGAATGCGGTACAGTGTAGCTAAGTCGGCTGCGGCCGCATGGAAAGTTAGGTTAGCTTAACGAAGTGCGGGTAGGGAGTGATAGGAGGAAGGGTGGGATGGGCGGTAAAAGGCAATTGAAGCCATACCATGGAAAGAATAAAAATTATTTAACTAAACAAATAATGTTGGCTAATTTGTGCGGCTTCGTTCTCTTCATTCTTTTCTTACATGCAGAAAAAAATTATTGTATCAATGAAAAGAATTTTTATTCGTTTATTTTTTATTCATCTAAATATTTGTTTAATTTGTATCGTAAAAAAAATAATTACGTTAAATCGAAGTGATAGTAACGTCATATTATAAATAAATAAATAAACATTTAATAATCTTGTAAATAGATAAATAAAATTAAATAATTAATTTTGTACTTTTTTTTGCAAAATTATAAGTGGCAAATAAATGGTATAATTTACTGTTTTTTTTGTACAATTAATTTTTGAAAATTCGTGAAATAAAATACAAGATTTTGAATAAAATATTTAAATAAACAAATAATGTTGGCTAATTTGTGCGGCTTCGTTCTCTTCATTCTTTTCTTACATCCAGAAAAAAATTATTGTATCAATGAAAAGAATTAAAATTTTTAAAAATCTTTAATGTTAGTTTGATTTTAATGAGGTGCTGTATATATTTGTATCCTAAATAAATAATTAAGTTCAATCGAAATGATAGTAATGTCATATATAAATAAATAAAAAAATGTTAAAGTATTTATATTTATAAAAATAAATAGATAAATAAAAAAATTAAATAAACATGTTTACGTTTATATATATTTGTATTATGTTATATTTAAAATTATTTTATTTTATTATTATTAAATAAAATAATCAATTTTTATATTTTTATTTAGTAACATTATAAGTAACAAAAAAATGGTATAATTTACTGTTTTTTGTTGCAAAACGAAAATGTACATTTTATAAAATAAGACTTATTTTACTAAAATTAATTTTTGAAAATTCGTGAAATTAAATTACAAGATTTTGAATAAAATATTTAACGAAAAAAATAATGTTGGTTAATTTATGCAACGTGGTTAACGGTGACGAGTTTGAAGAAATCGCTCATCTCTTAAGGGACATTCGATGATATGATCTTAGGGTCGAAGAGAGAAGGAAGGAGGTTTGCCACTTGTGACTGGAGAGCAGAATGACTGGCGATAGGTAATATCTGATGGAGAGTGGGTGGCTGGTTCGTATATTAGGACTAATGAACAGATCGGAGCTACTGATACTTAACGCCGGCACTGTCTCCTTGTTACAGATACTGCGCGGACGTTTCACCCTTAACGGGATCGCCGTTTACACACGTTAACTGGTTGAACGTGCGCACCAGCACCTGTTTCACATATCTTCTATTATCCTATATATTTGCTCAACAGAAATCCTCCTGATATTCCAATTATTAAATTTTCAAATAAACAAAATATATAATATTATAATATCAATACGTAATAAAAATATTATGATGAATATATATTTTTAAACAGATTTTTTTAAACTTTAAAAATCCTATTTGTACAATAAATTATGCAATAAGATAAATAAATATATTTTCAATATATTTATTGTCATATTTTCATTATATTTATATTCAATATAAATATATTTTCAATATATTTATTTGTAGTCATTTTTTTTAATTTATTTATTATTGACGTAACGGAAATTTGAAATTGGAAATTCAATAACAATATTTGTTTTAATGATGACTGATAAAATGATAAATTATTTTGAAAAATGTAGTTATATTTGCTCTACAGAAATCCTCCTGATATTCCAATTATTAAATTTTCAAATAAACAAAATATTTAATATTATAATATTAATACGTAATAAAAATATTATGATGGATATATATTTTTTTAAATAGACTTTTTCAAACTTTAGAAATCCTATTAGTATAATAAATTATGCAATAAGATAAATAAATTTATTTTCAATATATTTGTTGACGTAACGGAAATTCGAGATTGGAAATTAAATAGCAATATTTGTTTTAATGATGATTGATAAAATGATAAATTATTTTGAAAAATATAGTTATTTTATTTCTTCTTTTTATGAGAGTATAAGTCATTTTTTTTTAAATATCGGGGGCTGACAAAAATTGATCAATAAGATATATATTGTTATTGACTTTTCGAGGTGGAATTCTCTTGTTTCTAACGAGCATCGTGACTTCCGCTATAGCTCGATTCACTGTCATTGTTATAACGATACTATATCTGCAGGATGCTGGGAGCCCAGTGTTGTAGTGTAACAGAGCCCTTAACAGCAGCACAGGCTAACTCGGTTAACTGGTTCGACGTGGACACCAATCACCTGTGGCACAGCCATTGTTCTCAACACATCTCTATTATATTCATTTTTTTACGTAACTAATTTTTCCTTCCACCAAACAAACGTCATTTTTTTTACCATTTTCGCTCAGGTATTTTCACAAAAATAACGAAGGCCCTTAAAAGCCCTTAAATTAATCTATCGTATTTTTCTTCATCCCTTAACGAATAAAACATTCATTTTCGCAATTTTTTTCTTTTTCCATAAACAATGATATTCTGATATGAATTAGTGATAATTTACTTTGTTTATTGAAAGATACTTTGATTCTCCGTTTATATTTTCTTATAATGTTAATAACTTTTTAACGAATAATAATATTTAAAAAATCGACTGTGGATTTATGGAGCATATTCTAATATGTGAAATTAATTGTTACTTATTATAATCAGTCTAATTTTAAGATTCCTCAAAATACTAAAAAAAAAAAAAATTATCTGATATTAATGAATATCACCAAAATTTTACATCATTTCATTATTTTATATAATAAATTTAAATACCATTATTACATCAAATTTTCAAATATTTTCAACAATGTAAGAAACCATAAATATGTGATAATGAATATAAGAGAATAATTTTTTTTTTAAATAAATAAATAGTTTCAAGAATTGTATTTAATATTAAAGAACTTAAATTCGACATTATATTTATATAATAAATTTAATACAATTGTTACATCACTTTTCCAAATATTTCTAATGATAATTAAAAAAAAACAATGATTGAAATCACGCGTTCGTTAACCGTTGCATTTACCTTACAGCGACGAAAACTCCTATATAAGCTCCCAATCCAATTTCCAAACCTACCAGCACCCCCATACAATACATCCAAGTCTGACCCTTTCAGTGGGCGCATTAATTTGAGAACAAACGATCCAATTATGCGGGCGAGTACACAAGTGCGTGCTCGAGATCCGTCGTTCACTTTGACTCTCTGACAACAACAGTATGAAGGTACAACATATACACTATACTAGTATGCACGGACATATGGAACACGGCGGTGAGATGCCGGAGACGAGTCGAGCATCTAAGAGCTTCACCAGCACTGTAAGCCCCAGTCGCGATAAATTGGAGTGCTGTACAGTTGGATGCTTATACAAACCGACTTACAGCATACCTACACTCTGCATGTACTATGTAAGAGACTCGCAGACGTATGAACGAATACGGAGACGAGGAGGAAGACGGCAAACGACGCTGAAATCGATGGGGCCACCGAAAGACGATATCAATTTCTAGAAAATTCGGCAATTAAGAGAATCCAACGAATAATTTGTAAATTTATTAGTCAACGGCATAACGGAATTTTTCATCTATTAAAAAGTTGCAAATCAGAACACTGCACATTGCTTCCTTATTCTATTGGCCACTTCATAAAGTGAAGCATTCCTCAATATTTTATCGATCTTTTCCAAACTTAATATCGGGAATAGTTGGATGTTACTTTAATTAAAAAAGGTATGTTACTTTCTGCTAATTAGTAATACTTTCTGCAACTGAATGTTACTTCATGTTACTTCGTTACCTCATGTTACTTCATGTTACTTCATGTTACTTCATGTTACTTCATGTTACTTCATGTTACTTCATGTTACCTCATGATACTTCGTGTTACTTCGTGTTACTTCGTGTTACTTCGTGTTACTTCGTGTTACCTCATAAAGGTAACCTCATGTTACTTCGTGTTACTTCGTGTTACTTCGTGTTACTTCGTATTGCTTCGTATTGCTTCGTGTTACTTCGTGTTACTTCGTATTGCTTCGTATTGCTTCGTGTTACTTCGTGTTACTTCGTATTGCTTCGTATTGCTTCGTGTTACTTCGTGTTACTTCGTGTTACTTCGTGTTACTTCGTGTTACCCCATAAAGGTAACCTCATGTTACTTCGTGTTACTTCGTGTTACTTCGTGTTACTTCGTGTTACTCCATGTTACTCCATGTTACTTCATGTTACTTCATGTTACTTCATGTTACTTCATGTTACTTCATGTTACTTCATGTTACTTCATGTTACTTCATGTTACTTCATGTTACTTCATGTTACTTCCTGTTACTTCCTGTTACTTCATGTTACTCTGAATGACTTCATGTTACTTCGTGTTAAATTTTGTTAATGGATGTTACTTTCAATATTTAATTAGAATTAATCGAAATACAAAATAAGTCGAAAGATCCAACACATTTTTCCAAAAATTTAAAAATTTCATAAAACCTGAACCTGAAGATGAAACAAGCCGAGAGTCAAAGAGCTGCATCAACAATTGCATAGTCTATTGCTGCTGTCGCGATAAATTGGAGTGTTATACAGTTGGCGGCTTATACAAGACGACCTTACAGCACACACTCTACATGGACTATGTAAGAGACTCGCAGACGTATGGACGAATGCGGAGACGTGGATAAAGAAGGGAAACGATGCTGAAAGCGGGACCACCGAACGACGGTATAAATTCCTGGGGACAAAATGAACGCGATGCACTTGTCGCTGTCGTTGTAGTTGTATAGTTGTCGTTGGCGTTGTCGGCCGTCCATCCAACGAACAAGCAGCCAAGAGGCTCCCGCAACCGTCGCCCGCCACTTTGCCAGTTGCCATGATGCTCCTGATGTTACTCTGTGGCTGTTCTATAGGGGAACTGCGATAGGCCCACCGAGCGAGGCGACAGGGCCACGTGTTCGACGCGGCAAACTCATGCAAATATACGTATACGTGCGTGCGAGCGAGTGGGCAAAACCTTAAGCGGGTGAAGAGCGCTCACTTGCAAGGGGAGATCCTGTCCTTGACGCCGACACGAGACCTTCCAGACAACACCGACGGACTTGAGAGGATAAATAAATAGTTGGGCTACGAGAAGTTACTACTGCTTGAAATAAAAAATTATAATGTCAAGAGGGGAAGAATGTAAACTCATGTTTCGAGCACTTAAACAGGCAGGAGAAATTTTAGCTATTATTCGGTGGCAAGTTCCTTGTTAGGACAACTGAAGACAAAAATTAGACGCATTTTGGAGAGTTGTATTTAGGGATAAAAAATGGAAGGTTGGATTTAAATATTTTAATTCTTTTAAGGGGTTATTATTAATTGGATATTTTGGATTACTTCGTGAGAATTTTTATATTTTTTATTTTTTATATTAATGGGTAGGATTTTTTAACATTGCGAGAAGAAATTGTCGTAGTTCTAACATTTTTTAATCAGCAGTTTAAATTGTTAAGGCATAAGAATTTTTCTAACAATATCTAGTATAATTAGACAAGCAGTGGAATTCATCAGGAATGAAACCCATCGTTCTATTTCATAAAACAAAAACGTATGTACATGGAAAAATTTCAAAATCAATTATTTAAAAAATCTTATGGAGTGTTACACCTATTAAATATTGGAATACATCGTAAACTATTAATTCTTCGTAATTATTCATAATTATTGCAAAAAAAAATGTTATATTTTATATAATTATTAATCAGAGTTTTTTAAATCTGTAATGAATATCTATCCCGGAATTATGTAAGCTAAATGCAAAGTACAAAAATATCTTTACTAACTTGTAAAACCTGATGTAACGCAAGTCGAACTTTAGAATGAGATTTATTCCTGCCTCAATAATTATCTATGTTCGATAATTGATTCTAAATTATAGTCACACAGAACCAGCAATTTTCGAAAAGAAACCGCAAGTCTCCTTAATCCTATTTCACTGATACATACAATTTTAACAGTCTATTTTACGCAAGAGTGCTTGGGTCAATACGAAAACTGGATAGAGCTAAACAGAGAATAATCAGAAGAAATCGCAGTGTTAATGACCGACTATTACACGAGAATCTCATGGCTGGATTGCTCCACGACTTCATTCTGCAACGAAGTAGCCAGCAAAGAAAATAAACTGAAACAAAATCTTCAGAAACGGTACGTATGCAACAAGTTGAGAAAGAACACGAAAACGGAAGCGTTAAAAGGAGCACTTAGAAAAATAGACAGCTGCCAGAATCAATTCGAGCGTCAAAAAAATGCCTCAACTTTACAGAAAAATATTGTTGAATTCGAAGAAAAATAACTGTCGAATAACAATTTTTTTATTTGTTTTACAAAGTTATCTATAAAGTTTTAAAAAAAGAAACATATATTATAAAAGTAAATAAGAAACATTTTTTGCACAAATAATTAAAAATTTATTGTAAAAGAAAAGTGCAAATATATTTTGTAAACATGACAATTATAAAAAAGCATTTCGTAATATAAAAATATAAAGATAATTGCATACGTTTATCATAGAATGAAAAAAAAAATTACAAAAAATTTTTGTGGATGCTGATGGACCAAATCTTTGTATTCAAAGTACGAAAGTCAATTTTTGACTGAACGAAGTGTTGTTCAAATTTTTTTACCTAAAACTAAAAAAAAAAAATTTCAATGCGTGAAAACCAGTTTGAGCAATTTATCTATATTATTTATATCAATGCTTTACAGCGAATTGCAACAAGCTAGAGAGTATGTAGCCGATGGCATAGAGTGGTAGGTGATTGCTCGGTGCTTCCAAGATTGCGAATGGTCAAGAGTATGGTTTGTGGTGGACCGGATGCCGGAGCAAAACACAGATGGTGCCGGTAAGATACACGCGGAAAGGAACGGTCAAGTCGACCGAATGAACGAGAAAGATGGAAGCGAGAAGAGACCAGAAAAGAAGAAGAAGAAGAAGAAGAAGAAGAATAAGAAGAAGATGAAGAAGCGAAAGGCAAAAGGTGCAGAAGGTACGCAAGGGAAGGGTATAATAATATCGAAGTAATGGAGGTAGCGTACGTGGTGGATGCGGATGATATGGAACGCAAGGACCGACTATAGGCCACTCCTCACAAGTGTGTATAATACCGACTGTGAAGAAGAACGCCCTGAACGCTGAAAGATCCCGACGAGGACGGAATGGATATCATCCATCGAGAGACTCAGATGGTAGCTCTTTTGCTACTCGGCTAGATAGACCTACGCGCACGAGGCCGTCACGGGTCATGAACACGTCTTCCTCTTCCTCTTCAGGTTGTCGTGAGAGGTATATATGTAGACACATACGCCATTCGCATTCTCAACCCCAAAACTATCTTCACTTCATAAAGTAAAGCCTTCCTCAATGTTTTATCGGTCTTTTTCGGATTCGATATTGGGCTGGATGTTACTTTAATCAAAACTGTATGTTACTTCGTGTTACATCGAGTTACTTCATGTTACTTCGGGTTACTTCGAGTTACTTCGTGTACTTCGAGTTACTTCGTGTACTTCATGTTACTTCGAGTTACTTCGTGTTACTTCGTGTTACTTCGTGTTACTTTGTGTTACTTCGTGTTACTTCGTGTTACTTCGTGTACTTCATGTTATTTCGAGTTATTTCGAGTTACTTGGTGTCACTTGGTGTCACTTCGTGTTACTTCGTGTTACTTCGTGTTACTTCGTGTTACTTCGTGTTACTTTTTGTTACTTTTTGTTATTTTTTGTTACTTCTTGTTACTTCTTGTTACTTCTTGTTACTTCTTGTTACTTCTTGTTACTTTTTTTTACTTCTTGTTACTTCTTGTTACTTCTTGTCATTTCTTGTTACTTGTAATGGAGATAGCGCACGTCGTGGATGCGGATGATATGAAGGGCAAGGACCAGAATCTACAGGCTACTCGTCACGAGTGTGTATAATAGCAACGGTGAGGAGAACGCCCTGAACGCTGAAAGAGGCCGACGAGGACGGAATGGATATCCATCGAGAAACTCAGTTGGTAGCTTGTTTTTTTTCTTTTTTTTTTTTTTTTTTGCTACTCGGATAGATAGACCTACGCGCACGAGGCCGTCATGGGTCATGAACACGTCTTCCTCTTCCTCTTCAGGTTGTCGTGAGAGGTATATATATCTACACACATACGCCTTTCGCATTCTCATTCCCAACACTATCACCTCTTCCTGCACTTTTGCGTCCTCTTGCGAAGCTCAATGTTGCTGCTATAGGAGAGGACGGCGTCGTAGTTTGTTACTTTGTATTGTACTCTCGTTCATACGCTGTCCACGAAGACGACGAACGGTCTTTCTGTTCCTGTATTTTCGTGTCCCTCTCACTTCGCCCCTCATTGCCCCGGACATTGTGCCGCAAGAGTGCTTTCCTTCGACACTGTTACCATTTTCTTTTATTTTATTTTCTTTCCTTTTTTTTTTTGCTGTATTTACTTATCGGATAGGTACGGTCTATGTACGGTTATCTTCACTTGGTTATATGGAGGAGATGTGAAAGCGGGTATTGAGATAAGCGGAGAGTCGATAAGGGATAGATACATTTCCTTGGAATAGTTGATTAATTCAGTGCGGACGTTTAAGATCTATGAATCTTTAAATGTTGAGCTTTAAATAAATGAGGTTTTTTAAAATCACGGTAAAAAGGTTTTAAACGAGTGATTTATAGGGTAGAATATGCGACTTGAAAACGATAATGAAGACCAAATTTCGATATCTTAAAGAAAAAAATTTAAGTTGGAATTTCCGACCGACAGGCGAATCTGTGAATTCTGGAATCACTTTTTAAAAAATTGTCGTAAAAAGGCATGTAACTGGTACTTTCTGAGGTACAATATGCGACTTGAGAATGACAGTGAAGGTCAAAATTCGATATCTTGAAGAAAAAAAAAATTGAGGCCGATTTTTTTTGTATTTTTCGGTGGAAAGACAGATTTATAAAATCTGGGGTCCGAAACACGTCATTTTCACTACAACTTTCCGGGAATTCCAATCACATACTTTTCCACATTTAATTTAAAGTCTAAACATTTTTCTAAAAGCACAGTACTCAATTAATTACAAATAATAATCGTAAAATTAATTACACCGTAATCTTCATTTACATAAAATAACGAGAGTTTACCACTCTGCAGTCTTCTAACCCAACTAATTATTATTGATATTAATTAACGACGATATATTGATATTGATACGAGATAAAAAATTTGTAATATTCTATTATTATTATTTCACTGCTGGCAAAAGTTATAAAAATCGTCTCAAGGCTACAAAAGTTCTTATGGAACTCGTCTATTCTTTCGCCACTCGCGCAATACACGATCTCGCAAGAGTGCTTTCTTCAGTCTCGATTCATCTCTTCACTTATCGCATCTCGTGTTCGCTAGTACAGTATTCGTTCGTAGAATCGAAGCCTTGGATAAGTTTGAGATAAGACCAACCGAGAGCGTTGCTGCTGATCGATAAAGGATGAATGCATTATTCTTGTAAGTTCACTGAAGCGAATAAATCCCTGAATATATTTCAAGACCCATAGGCACCATAACTATAAGTGGCACTCATAATAAAATTTTCTTAAAGTAATCTCAAATGATAAAATGATTTAAATATTAAAATAGAATGGTAATAATTCTGATTTAGTAAAAAAAAAAATTCAAGACAATCTCGCTTAAGCCATTTACGTAAATATTTTTGACTTGATTCGACAGACAAGTATTTGCGCAAAAAAATTTGAATATTAAAAGTCAGTTAACAATTGTAAACTCTTCGAAAAAAAAACTGTGCAAATTCCAATACCACTAAAATCAAGATTGAAATTTATGTAACTACACGGCAAGCTGCATATTTGCAAATTATAGCTCCAAGTACACAAGGCTATAAACTTAAGTATAGATTTCGCGCGTTGTGAGCCAAAGCCGACACTTGTGGATAATTCGAACAAAAGAAAACAACCTAAATTGCAAAGTAAACCCTTTTTTAAAAAAAAAAACAGTTTGAAATATTGGAGCCCACAATCTCAACGTATAACATAAAAGGAAATTAGAAAGAAAAAAAAAAAACATAATTACGCTACTGGTATGAAGGAAATTCGAGCATACTAGGCTATCTACTGTTTTACTTTAAGTATACCTATAAATATAATTATACGTTAGCTGAGAGTGTTACTATTGGCGTGTAACCGACAAACAAACGTTTCTCTTGATTCCATCTGAAGAAAAAGAGTGTCGTTAGTAGATCGGCGATGATTCGTACGTCTTAACAAAGAGATAAAGCAAATTCTTCATCTAAAAAATGAATACTTCAATATTTAATACTCGTGATGATAAAATAAAAACAATATAACGAATCATCAATTGGTTCCAACTGATTATAAATTGGAGCCGACTGATAATTAATTGGTACCAACGGATCATCAATAGGTACCGACTGATCATCAATTGGGGCTGACTGATAATTAATTGGAACCAACGAATGATCAATTGGGAACAACTAATGATCAATTGGGGCCGCCTGGTAATTAATTGGAAGCAACGAATGATCAATTGGTACCAACTGATGGTCAATTGGAAACAACTAATGATCAATTGGGGCCGCCTGGTAATTAATTGGAAGCAACGAATGATCAATTGGTACCAACTGATGGTCAATTGGAAACAACTAATGATCAATTGGGGCCGACTGAGAATTAATTGGTACCAACTGATGATCAATTGGTACCAACTGATGATCAATTGGTACCAACTGATGATCAATTGGTACCAACTGATGATCAATTTGTACCAACTGATGATCAATTGATACCAACTGATGATCAGTTGGCACCAACTGATGATCAATTGGTACTAACTGATGATCAATTGGTGCCAACTGATGATCAATTGGAACCAACTGATGATCAATTGGTACCAACTGATGATCAATTCGTACAAACTGATGATCAATTGGTACCGAATGATGATCAATTGGTACCGACTGATGATCAATTGGTATTAACTGATCATCAATTGGTAACAACTGATGATCAATTGGTAACAACTGATGATCAATTGGTAACAACTGATGATCAATTGGTACCAACTGATGATCAATTGGAACAAACTGATGATCAATTGGTAGCAACTAATGATCAATTGGTAACAACTGATGATCAATTGGTAACAACTAATTATCAATTGGTAACAACTGATGATAAATCGGATGAACTGATATAATTCATAAATATAAGTATACGTTAGCTAAAGTGTTACTATTGGCGCCTAACTGACAAACAATTGTTTTCTCTTGATTCCATCAGAAGAAAAAGAGTGTCGTTAATCGATCTGCAACGATTATTATGGCTTCAACAAAGAGAGAACGCGAATTCTTCACCTAATAAAGGAATACTTCAATCTTTAATACTCGGGATAATGTTGAAATAAAAACAATACAATAAATATCACTTATGTCGATATAGTGATACACGTAGTGAAGCTTAAGGGTCCCGAGCACCGGTAAACACGCGATCCCATCATTGTCTCGTACGTGATCAGCAAGCAACAAGCGTTTGTGTCTTTCTAGCTGGGATAAGAAAGAAATTGATTGCGACGTGTCGAAAGGAACTGCGAGCTCAAAGAAAAATACTTGCGACGCGACGAGATACGAACATTATTGAGATACTCGTCTGTTCCTTTCATCTCGAGAATATAATTAAACCTTAGCTGGGAGTGAGGGAGAGACTTTGAGGACTATGAAAGTTGTATTACAAGTGATTGGAACAATAAATCACTGATAAATTCAAATATTGTAATAATCAAACCGCATTTTTCAAATCATCCGATGTAAATTTAGGCTTTTTTTAAATCCGCGCTACACAATAAAAAATAATTCTGTTTTTAAGTTTGATAAAATTGAAGACTGAATTTGTAGTTTTTATATTTTTTTAAATACAATAATAATTAAAATAGATTTTTTTTTTTTTTTTTTCGTCTAAGAGGTATTTTTTACACCGTGAATTATTTTCCTTTTCCACCATAAAATAGAAAAAAAAGACGCTTTGATACAAAAAAAAATCTGGAATGCACTCTTAAGGGCTATTTTACAAGCTTCCAAAATTTCTACGAAATAAATTTAATATGTATAACTAGTAAAAAAAAAAATTGAAAATTAAGTGGCTATGCGAATTAATTTCGAAACGCCCACAACATTAATATCAGTATCAAAGTTTTAGAGCGAGAAGTCAAAAGTGTCGTAATTTATTTTGTTGTAAATAGGAAAAAGATAAGGACACACCAGTACGTGATGTACTTTAAGGATGTAGTTAAAGCTACAATAATACTCGCAAGAGCCATTAAGAGGTAGAAAACACAAAAAAAAAAAGAAAAATGGGAGAAAACTAAAGGGAAAAAGAATGAGGAAAAGATAGTGAGCGAATGAGAGAAAAGTTGAAAGTCCAAAGAAGCTCCGGATTATCTTAAAGCCTCGATGCTACAGTTAATTCGATACTCTTTTAACGATCGAGACTCGGAAGAGTGGGGGAGGGGTTCGCGCAATTCAAGATTTTAATGAAACTCGAAACTCTGCGGTCTCCGGCAGAGAACGTTTCTCGTAACTTTCGTTTACGATGGCCAATGAATTTCGAAGTGTACGAGAGGAACCGAGAGCAGACCGTGCATTGGCAAAACGTGGCGCAGTTCGTATAGCCCAAGAAAATTACGCGGTTCGCCGGCATTCGGCAACGGTTGGAACTGCGATCGCAGCTTCGAAGCGGCGATTTAATTATCTTAACGCAATTAGCTCTCACGCCTTCTCTCCTCCATCGTGAATCTTTCATCTCTATTCCACGTTTTCTGAGAAAGATAACGAGCAAAAGGGTTATAAATCTACGCACAGTCCAAGGGGTAGAAATTTAACGAGTTTTTTCTATCGTACTTGGGAAAAGTGAATTAATGGCCATAAACAATTTAAGGATTTAGTTAAATACGAAGTTGAAAGAACTGTGCTAAACAATTGGTTAGTTGGACAGTTAAGATAAGTGGGTTAACTGTTAATTTATATTAGGTTAAATAATCTTGGAGTCAATAAATTGGCAAAGGAGGTAACTGAATCTCAATCGTACCTTCTCGTCGTCAATTGGACCAACTTATTATTAATCAGGCAAATTTACCCTCAATCGAGCCAACTGGTTATAAATCGGCTGGACAAATTATCAATTAAACCAACGGGTCATATATCTGCTGAAAAAATTATCAATCGGACCAACTAATCATCAATCGGACCAATTATTAATCAATCGGACTAACTAATCATCAATCGGACCAATTATTAATCAATCGGACCAACTAATTATCAATCGGGCCAACTAATCATCAATCGGACCAACTAATCATCAGTCGGACCAACTATTTATCAAACGGACCAACTAATCATCAGTCGGACCAACTGTTAATCAATCGAACCAACTATTAATCAATCGGACCAACTAATCATCAATCGGACCAACTATTAATCAATCGGACCAACTAATCATCAATCGGACCAACTAATCATCAGTCGGACCAATTATTAATCAATCGGACCAACTAATCATCAGTCGGACCAATTATTAATCAAACGGACCAACTAATCATCAATCGGACCAACTAATCATCAGTCGGACCAACTATTAATCAATCGGACCAACTAATCATCAGTCGGACCAACTATTAATCAATCGGGCCAACTAATCATCAATCGGACCAACTAATCATCAACCGCACCAATTAATCAATTCGACCAACTATTAATGAATCGGACCAATTAATCATCAATCCGACCAACTATTAATCAATCGGATCAACTATTAATCAATTGGACCAACTAATCATCAATTGGACCAACTAATCATTAATCAGACCAACTAATCATCAATCGGACCAACTAATCATTAATCGGTCCAACTAATCATAACTCTGACTAACCAATCACCAATCAAACCAACTAATAAGAACACTGGCCACCACCAAAAAAAAAACCGCAACAGAAGTTATACACAAGATACTCCCCAAATGTCCAAAAAGCTATAAATCATTAAAAGAACCTACTAACCCTCCAGAACAGTGAACAAAATCCTCCTCCACTAATATTAATCGTCATTACAACGACCACTAATCGAATAACACAAACTAATCGAATAAAGAGACCATACTTCAAACTGTCGCGCTAAAAAGATCACAAAAAGCGCTTACTTAATAGATCTGAACTGCAAAAGCGCTTCTAATCAATCTTGCTCGAGTTAGACGCGATTTAATCAAGGCTCGCACTGCTCGACGAGTCGACTCGAAAAGGACGCAACGTCACTTGTTCTACGCGACTCAAGAAGTGCATCAACGCGCGTGCGCTCAAGCACAAGATATAAACGAACAGCCGTGACGACTCGCGCGGCTTATATACACGAGCTGTAACCGATTGACGGATGGATAGATGGGCCGGCGTGGTTCTAATTAAATTCGTCGCGGATAAACGAGACGGAAATCTCTCTTTCTCTCTATCCCTTAGGTTTAAACGAGACGTGAAAGGGTTAGAGAAAGACACTTGCAGGGAGAAGCCAGACGAACTACCGCAGTTATGCGAACTCTCGCGGTCTCATCGTCGTATCTCATCTCATATAGTAAAGCAGAAAGAGCGATCGCGCTGGTGTTCGTATCTCAAACGTTCGCCTCATTTTCAGGGCGAACGTCGTACCGGCATTTCTCTGACACGCTCTTTCGAACCAAGCGCAGAGATGGTAACGACGAAGAAGAAAGATCGGATGCATGGTAGCACAGCACGAGGCACACCTCCGTTAATAAGATCCAGAACGGCTGCTAATGCGGACCGCAGAGCCTCGGTATATAGGTACTTACGAGAGGTATCCCGTAGATATGAGAGAGCTCCGCGAAACGATATTCTTCTCTTATTTTATCTTTACTTCATATACTTCTCGCGCTTATTTCATACTCACAACCGCCATTAACCACACACTCGGTTTGTATATATATATATGTGCTCTTTACTCTTGGCCTCGTTCGAGGATTTTTTATCGCTCGCATTATTCTATAACGTCTCATGAAAAATCTTGTTTTTTTTTCTTTGTGAGTTGTACATTTATTGCGGCATTTGGGAATGAGTCGGATTTGGTTGGAGTTTGTTGATGTCTGTTTTGCAGGTCATTTGTGGAGAGGGTTTCTTATGAGGATGAAAATACTCTTTTTGAGACATTTTTAAAGAGACTCTCTTTGAGATGTTTTTGCCGAGACTCACTTTGAGACAGTTTTTACCGAGACTCACTATGAGACATTTTTACCAAGACTCCTTCTGAGACTTTTTTTGCCAAGAATTCTTCTGAGACTTTTTTTGTCAAAAATCCTTCTGAGACTTTTTTTACCAAGATTCTCTTCGAGACATTTTTACCATGACTCTTTTAAAGACATTTTGACCAAGACTCCTTCTGAGCAATTTTCAACCAAAACTCCTTCTGAGCAATTTTCAACCAATACTCCTTCTGAGACTTTTTTTGCTAAGAATCCTTCTGAGACTTTTTTAACCAAAACTCCTTCTGAGACTTTTTTTTAACCAAAACTCCTTCTGAGACTTTTTTTTAACCAAAACTCCTTCTGAGACTTTTTTGCCAAGAATCCTTCTGAGACTTTTTTAACCAAAACTCCTTCTGAGACCTTTTTAACCAAAACTCCTTCTGAGACCTCTTTAACCAAAACTCCTTCTGAGACCTCTTTAACCAAAACTCCTTCTGAGACTTTTTTCAACCAAAACTCCTTCTGGGACTTTTTTTAACCAAAACTCCTGCTGAGACTTTTTTAAACCAAAACTCCTTCTGAGACTTTTTTTTAACCAAAAATCCTTCTGAGACTTTTTTAACCAAAACTCCTTCTGAGACTTTTTTAACCAAAACTCCTTCTGAGACTTTTTTTAAACCAAAACTCCTTCTGAGACTTTTTTACCAAGACTCTTAGAGAAATTTTTATCAAGATCCCTTTCGAGACGTTCTACGAGACATCTTTTATCAAAACTCTTTACGAGACATTTTTTATCAAGACTCTTTACGAGAGATCTTTTATCAAGACTCCGTCCAAGGCTTTTTTAAACTGAAGAATCCACCCGAGATTTTTTTTTAATAAGACTCCTTTCGAGACTTTTTTGACTACATCAATTAGGAATATCGTATTTCTAATTTCAAACGTTCCAGCGACTAAATCGCGATTTATGGATCCACGATCCACTTCCATTCTCTAATCCTCCGTTATATGATCCGTAATGAGAAAAATCCGCCGGGTGCGCACTTCCAGACCATATAATCCATCCGTCCTTGGTCACTAAAGCTCCGGCTCTCGGTCAAGCTGAATCTTTCACTTCCTGTCTTCTTTTTTCTCTCGCTTTCTCTTTCTACAGCGGGCAAAAATAATTGCTCCGTTCCGCTGGATCCTCGCATTTCTTGGGCCATGGATCAGCCAATGCTGGACGGATCTGCAGGCCCATCCGACATTGCACACCGTCAACTAGCTGTATACGAGAAGAAGACGAAGATGAAGAAGAAGAAGAAGAAGGAAGGAGAGTCGAACGAAAGCTTCACTATATAACTCTCCACATGATGCATGGTTATTACTCTGGACGATCGATTCCACTCTCAAGAGCGAAACCGTAGCAAAGAGGCAACTTCAGGAGCACAACGAGCGATCTCTTCTGGTCTCAGCGACAGCAGCCACGAAGAACACGAAGTGACGACGACGACGACGATGAAGATGAGAATGAGGAGTGGCCTCTGCACGTTGGGCAACGCCCGTAGAAAATCTCCAATCTCTCCAGTATCGTTAAATTATATAGAGATGAAAGAGGAAAAAAAGGGGTAACACGATGTGTATCATGAGAAACAAAAGATAAAACACATTTTTTGCAAGGTCATCATCGTGCCAGTGTCTGAAACAGAAATAAGTTAATTTACGAGGTCGAGTGAAAATAAATCGTCCAGTCTGGAATGTAATCGATATTGGATAAGTCTGGAGATTAATGTAGGTCACGTCCGGTCGTATTTACGGAAAAGTTCATATGTCAAAATAAAGTGGGTTATTGATTGAAATACAAAAATTTAATTTGGCGAGTTTATAATTCCTCGACCTACTTGGATTTTTCAATGATTTCCCGTTTTCAATTTTGTTTAAATTAAATATAAAAATCAATTTGATTTTTAATTTAAAAAATAGCTTTGACCTGGAGGTTTTAAATATTCCCTGCTTTTCATGCGGCATTTATAGTGAATCGTAGTAAAATTATAGTGAATTTGTAACTTTAATGCAAGCTTTCGAATAAAATCAAAAAAATTTACTACGATTTAATTTCCGATAAAGTATACGAAAAAAAATTGTCCCTAAGTCCATTTTTTATTACTATTTCAAGTATCCCAATTTCAACCCAATAAATTTTTTTTTATAAAAACAAAAAATTCTGCCGCGATTTAAGATCCAAAAAAATATGCAAAAAAATGGCTCTCAAAAAATTGTCCCTAAGTTCATAACACACAGCTTCCGGATAGTGCAAATATTTTTTTAATTACTATTTCCAATATCTCAATTTCGACCCAATGAAAAAAATGTCACAAACGTCACTACATTTGAATACGTATGTTGTAAATCGTCGCAAATAAAGATCCTGCCCGGAAAAGGGATGTGTAACGAAGGAAATAATGTCAAAATAAAGTGGAACTTACTGATTGAAATAAAAAATAAAAGTTGCCTTTATAACGAATTGTCGGAAAATTATAGTAAATTTATAACTTATTTATATAAAATTTATTAATTTATTAAATTGATTTATATATATAAAATTTGCCACGATTTAAAATCCAAAAAGGTATATGCAAAAAAAATGGTTCCCAAAAAAAATTGTCCCTAAATTCATAACACAAAACCCCAGCTTCCGGATAGTGCAAATATTTTTTAATTACTATTTCCAGTATCCCAATTTCAACCCAATGAAAAAAAATGTCACAAACGTCACTACATTTGAATGCGTATGTTGTAAGTCGTCGCCAATAAAGATCCTGCACGGAAACGGAATGTCTAACGAAGGAAATAATATGTCAAAATAAAGTGGAACTTACTGATTAAAATAAAAAATTAAAGTTGCCTTTATAACGAATTGTAGGAAATTTATAGCAAATTTATAACTTATATATATATAAAATTTATTAATTTATTAAATTAATTTATATACATAAAATTTGCCACGATTTAAAATCCAAAAAGGTATATGCAAAAAAAATGGTTCCCAAAAAAATTGTCCCTAAGTTCATAACACAAAACCACAACTTCCGGATAGTCCAAATATTTTTTAATTACTATTTCCAGTATCTCAATTTCAAGCCAATGAAAAAAAAAGTCACAAACGTCACTACATTTAAATACGCATGTTGTAAGTCGTCGCCAATAAAGATCCTGCACGGAAACGGAATGTGTAACGAAGGAAATAATATGTCAAAATAAAGTGGAACTTACTGATTAAAATAAAAAATTAAAGTTGCCTTTATAACGAATTGTAGGAAAATTATAGTAAATTTATAACTTATTTATATAAAATTCTTTAATTTATTAAATTAATTTATATACATAAAATTTGCCACGATTTAAAATCCAAAAAGGTATATGCAAAAAAAAATGGCTTCCAAAAAAATTGTCCTCGAGTTCATAACACAAAACCACAGCTTCCGGATAGTGCGAATATTTTTTAATTACTATTTCCAGTATCCCAATTTCAACCCAATGAAAAAAAATGTCACAAACGTCACTACATTTAAATACGCATGTTGTAAGTCGTCGCCAATAAAGATCCTGCCCGGAAAAGGGATGTGTAACGAAGGAAATAATGTCAAAATAAAGTGGAACTTACTGATTAAAATAAAAAATTAAAGTTGCCTTTATAACGAATTGTAGGAAATTTATAGTAAATTTATAACTTATATATATATATAAAATTTATTAATTTATTAAATTAATTTACATACATAAAATTTGCCACGATTTAAAATCCAAAAAGGTATATGCAAAAAAAATGGCTTCCAAAAAAATTGTCCTCGAGTTCATAACACAAAATCACAGCTTCCGGATAGTGCAAATATTTTTTAATTACTATTTCCAGTATCTCAATTTCAAGCCAATGAAAAAAAAGTCACAAACGTCACTACATTTAAATACACATGTTGTAAGTCGTCGCCAATAAAGATCCTGCACGGAAACGGAATGTGTAACAAAGGAAATAATATGTCAAAATAAAGTGGAACTTACTGATTACAATAAAAAATTAAAGTTGCCTTTATAACGAATTGTAGGAAATTTATAGTAAATTTATGACTTATATATATATATAAAATTTATTAATTTATTAAATTAATTTATATATATAAAATTTGCCACGATTTAAGATCCAAAAAGGTATATGCAAAAAAAAAATGGTTCCCAAAAAAATTGTCCCTAAACTCATAACACAAAACCACAGCTTCCGGATAGTGCAAATATTTTTTAATTACTATTTCCAGTATCCCAATTTCAACCCAATAAAAAAAAATGTCACAAACGTCACTACATTTGAATGCGTATGTTGTAAGTCGTCGCCAATAAAGATCCTGCCCGGGAAAAGGGGTGTGTAACGAAGGAAATAAAAGAGCGAATAAGCGGTCGTGGAATGCACGACATGTGGCGCACATCCGCGTGTGTAAGTAGTGATGACCGTGAGTCCCAGCTTTCCGAGTGCTATTCTGCCATTGAGTACACGCTGTTTCAGTACAAAGCGGCGGTACTTTTCAGCGAGTGAGATTTTCTGTCGTGCTCTGAGATACAAAATAAGAATTAAGGTATGTCATGTCGACGGGGTGTGCTCATATATATATATATATATGTGCCATATGGGGAGATTCCGGACAGTCGTGTAAACGGAAACGAAATTACGAGGATGAGGAAGACGACCAAGACGACGACGACGGAATCCCCTGAGAATTGTGCTGGGAAACGTCTGCTGTTGCTGCTGTTGCAGCGACGAAAAGCTGCTGGAGGCTAAAGACTCCAGGACTCGAATATTACGAGATCCCTGGAGCGTCCAGAGTGGTTGAGAAACCGGAGATTACATATTACACAGAATGCACCATATATGCCATACTGCACTAGATATAATATACCTCTAGAATAAAAGTGTCGAATATGGACCACTAAAAAATTTCGGTCCATTTCTTCTATTTCACTGTTGAAAATAATTAAAAATTTACATTAAGGGGAATTTTATTCAACAAGCTGATATATTAAATTTGATATACAAATGTAGGGAAAAAAAATTATATTAAAAAATTTATATTTACAATTTTCATAGGATTTAGTGGAAGTAATGGAATTTTATATTTCACTTGCAGATCAAATTTAATATACCAGTTTCAGCATATTCTGTATATTATTCTGTATGAAAGAACTTCCTTTAGACGTAATAGAAAATTACACTTTTTTTGTGTTTTTGTGTGTGTGTTTTTTTTTCGGGAATTTACACTATAAAGGCACGGAAATATTTTTAAAATTCGTTTTTCACGATCGTCGCGCAGTCGTCCATTAAAATAGCTTTTTTTCGATGTTTGGTAATATTCACCATAACTAAACTCGACTAATATGGACCACCTGTAAATTGCTTAAAAATAATTCTATGCTGCAAGGAATTTTTTTTTAAAAATAATCCTTAGATTCTTTTTTTCTTAATAAAATTCTTTCGCCAATTTTTTTTTCTTATATTCTATTTTAAACACTTTGAAGAAATTTTGTTCGAATCATTGAATTTTCCCAGGATTTTTTAAAATAAATTTGAAATTGTTTTTTATTGTTGGTTATTTTTTTTTACCACAGAATCAATTCAATATTGCAACAAAATTGCAATGTAAAATGTTGGTCCATATTACTGGATGTTGAGACCAAAAGATTCTTAAGACTCCTCCGGAGGGACTCAGGATCTCGCCGGACATTTTCCGAGGCTGATGCTGCTTACAGTATTTTCTATAGTATATTGGAACCGGAGCATAGGCTCAAGGGATAAAAAGGTATTTTAAGAGCATTATAAAAAAAAACGAAATCGTATTTCGATAACGTATTATCCGAAAGAAAAATTGTTACCCGCAAGAAATTAATAATTGAAACAAAAGAGCTCCACAATTATTTTCTTATAGAAAACAAATAATTTTATTTTTTCAATTTTTTCTGATTTATTTAAAATTCCACAATAATATTTTTAATATGATTATTTTCCTCCATATTTCCTACCTTAAAAAAATTCTTTACAATTTTCCACTATTTAAACCTAGAGATTTTAAATATTCTACAACTCAAATAAATTACGACCAAAAATCAAACATTTCTTAATACAATTATTTATAATGTAGACTCAAGGAATAAAAAGATATTTTAAGAGCATTATAAAAAAAAACAAAATCGTATTTCGATAACGTATTATCCGAAAGAAAAATTGTTCCCCGCAATAATTTAATGATTGAAGCAAAAGAGCCCGACAATTATTTTCTTATACAAAACAAATAATTTTTTTTTAAATTTCTTCTGATTCATTTAAAATTCCACAATAATATTTTTAATATGATTATTTTCCTCCATATTTCCTACCTTAAAAAAATTCTTTACAATTTTCCACTATTTAAACCTAGAGATTTTAAATATTCTACAACTCAAATAAATTACAACCAAAAATCAAACATTTCTTAATACAATTATTTATAATGTAGACTCAAGGGATAAAAAGATATTTTAAGAGCATTATAAAAAAAAACAAAATCGTATTTCGATAACGTATTATCCGAAAGAAAAATTGTTCCCCGCAATAATTTAATGATTGAAGCAAAAGAGCCCGACAATTATTTTCTTATAGAAAACAAATAATTTTTTTTTCTCTGTTTTATTAAAAATTTCAGAATAATATTTTTAATATGTTTTTTTCCCTCCATATTTCCTACCTTAAAAAAATTCTTTACAATTTTCGACTATTTAAACCTAGCGATTTTAAATATTCTACAACTCAAATAAATTACAACCAAAAATCAAACATTTCTTAATACAATTATTTATAATGTTAAAAAAAAACCTTAAAAATTATTTACACTCCTCTTAAGGTGTATACTATGCACCAAAGTCGTCGTACGTAATTTAAAATCATAAAATAGCTCCACCCAATAATAACAGTGCGTCGTAAATATAACAATAAATATATACCTAAATTCAAAAAATTCTTTACAATTTTCCACTATTTAAACCTAGAGATTTTAAATATTCTACAACTCAAATAAATTACAACCAAAAATCAAACATTTCTTAATACAATTATTTATAATGTTAAAAAAAAACCTTAAAAATTATTTACACTCCTCTTAAGGTGTATGCTATGCACCAAAGTCGTCGTACGTAATTTAAAATCATAAAATAGCTCCACCCAATAATAACAGTACGTCGTAAATATAACAATAACTATATACCTAAATCCATATGCCCATAATTTCCATTTCTATTTCTATTTCATGAATATGCTGCCCCTATTAATAATTTGACATATTAATATTTTATCACCCGGGCAAAATTGACATCCATTATTGTAAAGCCATTAGAAAATATTTTCATATCTCTTCTATCGTGAAATGTCGGTGCGAAATATCATATAGCATTAGTTTTGTAGAATGCAAATTGTGCCCTCGGGCGAAAGACTTCTCTCAATTAAACTCTGGGAGCCCGATAATTATGAAGCCTGGGCCATGTTCTCTGTCTCTTCTGTAAGAGTTGGACTTGGGCCGAGGGCTTTCGAGTTCGATATATCGTTTTAATAAAACGTCTCATATTTTACGAGACTCGGGCGCCTCTCTCACCTCCTTCGTACCTAACCTATATACACCACTATATTTTTCCTCTCTGTTTTTCTCCCATTCTCTTTTTCACTCTTCGAGAATGATTAATATCGCCACTGTGAGCCGCCGGTTTACTGCCGTCCCGCAGCGTTCCTTACTATCCTTCTCTGTATTATATACTGCATATATACTATGTGTCCTGTTCGCTCGAATGACCACATACGATTTTCCGTCTCTCTCTCGTACTACAATTTCTTCAGTCTTGTTTTCATTTTTTTGTTTTCTTTTATTTTTATTGTTGACCTTTTTCCGTCTCTCTTTGATTCGTTACTACGATTTTCTATTCTTCTCTCGTAAGACAATTCCTGAAGTATTATTTTCTATCTCATTTTATTTATTTTTTAGTTATTATTATTATTATTATTTTTTTCTTAAAATTTTTCGTTTTGCTTCAACTCGTTACTACGATTTTGTATCCTTCTCTCGTAAGACAATTCCTGAAGTATTATTTTATCTCTCGTTTTACTTATTTTTTTATATTTTTTTTTATTTATTCATTTTTTATCTTCTGTATTTTATTTTATTTTTATATTATTGTGTGCTAACCCTTTTCTGTTTCTCTTTGACACGTTACTACGATTTTCTATTCTTCTCTCGTAAGACAATTCCTGAAGTATTATTTTCTATCTCCTTTTATTTATTTTTTACTTATTATTATTATTATTTTTTTTTTCTTAACATTTTTTGTCTTTTTTCAACTCGTTACTACGATTTTGTATCCTTCTCTCGTAAGACAATTCCTGAAGTATTATTTTCTCTCTCGTTTTATTAATTTATTTTTTTTTTTTTTGCTTTTTATTTATTCATTTTTTATCTTCTGCATTTTATTTATTCATTTTTTATCTTCTGCATTTTATTTTATTTTTATATTATTGTGTGCTAAGCCTTTTCTGTCTTTCTTTGACTCGTTACTATGATTTTTTCTATCCTTCTCGTGTACGACAATTCTTTCACTATTATTTCTCCCTTCTTTTATTTTTTTTTAATTTTTTTTTTTTTTTTTTTTTTTTTTTTTTTTTTTTTTTTTTTTTTTACAAACCCTTGTCCATCTCTCTCTGACTCATTATTACAATTTTCAATCCTTTTCTCGTACGATAATCCCTTAAGTATAATTTTCTCTCTCGTTTTATTAATTAATTTATTTATTACTCATTATTAATTTATGTGCATCCACTTTTTTTTTTAATTCTTAATTTAATTTTTTGCTAACCCTTTTTCGTGTCTCTTTGACTCATTACTATGATTTACTATCCTTTTCGCGTATGATAATCCTTTCACTATTATTTTTCCCTTTTTTATATATATATATTTTTAAATCTCTATCTTTTTGATTCCTATATTTATTATTTTTTATTTTTTTGCATACTCTTTTCCGCCTCTCTTTGACTCATTACTTTGATTTTCTATTCTTTTCTCGTACAATAATCCTTTCAATATTATTTTCCCTCTGTCTTGATTTTTTATCTTTTTTTTAAATTTTTTTTTCTGACCTTTTTCCGTCTCTCTTCGTCTCGATACTTGGTTGGCTGTACATAGTACAAGTAGTAGTCACGCTCAGAACCTCCGCGGGGCTATATTCGCCCGGAGTGGTGAGCGGCTCGCGAGTGCCCCACTTGCCAATCGTGCCTCTACTCCCTTTCTCAATGTCTGATTTCTGTACCGCCCGGAGCGCGCGCTTCCGATATTGCAAACGATACGATCGACGACGAAGATCGATGCTATCGAAAATTCGATTGGGAGTCACACGTCGCCTCCGGTATGTGTGCTGAACAATCATTGAATGTTCGACCCGATAAATCGATTATTCGACACGATGATTATTAACAAAATTGCTGGAATTTTTCTGTTAGCGTGGGAATTGTTACATTGATAATTACAACAACGGAATAAAATCAGGAAAAAAAAAGATTTTTTTTTCTTTTTTTTTATAATCGAACATTGCAAAAAAGCATCTTTTTCATTTTTAATATAAAATTTCGGAAAAAAAATTACCAAACAGTGGAAATATATGAGAAATGCATCCTACATTTTATTTCAGTTAATTCTGAAATACTGCATTTTTTTAAAGTCATTTTTTCACTATTTTAAGCAAAAAAATTAAAACTGTCGAATATTTAACAATTTTTTTTCAATATCCATGTTCTTGGCTGCTAAAAGGTTGAATTTAATTTCGAAATTTTTCCACAAGAGTTAAAAATTATATAAGCCTAAAAAAATCATTGTTTTAAAGATAAACTCATTTTTTTAAATTGAAAATCTGTTTAAATTTAATATTTTGCCTTACAAACTTTTTTCCAACTTATTCTTCAAGTTCAATTAAAAATGAGCTATTTTCACTGTCACACGGTTGTCGAATAATTCTTATTTAACCATTTTTCATTTCCCCAATTTGTTTATTAATGACACATTTTTTTTTCGTTCGGGAGTTTAAAATTTTTTTTTTAATTTTTTATTTTCAATGTAATTTAAAAAAAAACATTGAATAAAATCTTATATCAATTGGTAGTCATCTAATTGATTGATCATCCTCGGGCTGAAATAAATGAATTTTGAAATGAATTTTTTTAGTCATTTTTCCACTATTTTAAGCAAAAAAATTAAAGTGTCGAATATTTAACCCATTTTTATCCAATAGCTTGGCTGCTAAAAGGTTGAATTTAATTTCGAAATTTTTCCACAAGAGTTAAAAATTATATAAGCTTAAAAAAATCATTGTTTTAAAGATAAACTCATTTTTAAAAATTGAAAATCTGTTTAAATTGAATATTTTACCTTACAAACTTTTTTCCAACTTATTCTTCAAGTTCAATTAAAAATTAGCTATTTTCACTGTCGCACGGTTGTCGAATAATTCTTATTTAACCATTTTTCATTTCTCCAATTTGTTTATTAATAACACTTTTTTTCATTCGGGAGTTTTTTTAATAAAATTTTTTTTTATTGTCAATGTAATTTTTAAAAAACATTGAATAAAATCTTATATCAATTGGTAGTCATCTAATTGATTGATCATCCTCGGGCTGAAATAAATGAATTTTTTAAGTCATTTTTCCACTATTTTAAACAAAAAAATTAAAGTGTCGAATATTTAACCCATTTTTATCCAATAGCTTGGCTGCTAAAAGGTTGAATTTAATTTCGAAATTTTTCCACAAGAGTTAAAAATTATATAAGCCTAAAAAAATCATTGTTTCAAAGATAAACTCATTTTTAAAAATTGAAAATCCATTTAAATTGAATATTTTACCTTCCCAACTTTTTTCCAACTTATTCTTCAAGTTCAATTAAAAATGAGCTATTTTCACTGTCACACGATTGTCGAATAATTCTTATTTAACCATTTTTCATTTCCCCAATTTGTTTATTAATGACACATTTTTTTTTTCATTCGGGAGTTTAAAATTTTTTTTAAATTTTTTATTTTCAATGTAATTTAAAAAAAACATTGAATAAAATCTTATATCAATTGGTAGTCATCTAATTGATTGATCATCCTCGGGTTGATTGACTGATACCGACAATTCGATGACTTTGCTTGTATCCAGTTGCACACCGCTAGAATATCAATAGACTTTTTTTTGCAGCTCGAGAAAACACCGGCAATAAAATTACACGTTCTAGTTTCCCAAGCCCATATTTCTGCTAGTAGATATGTCGAGTATAAGCGCCAATGGCAGACAGAGAAGGTATAACCAACGAGACGCCAGTTCACATGGAAGAAAACGGGTAAAGGTAGTAAGAATTGTCCCGACGGTATAGATTAACATTAGTAGTAGAAATAGAGAGAGAGAGAAAAATCTTTCATCGCTTACTCTCCTGTGTATTAAGTATTTTACAGTTAGTCGTCGCCGTTCACAGAACTAAACTCGTGTCTTTTTGCTGACCGTCAATCACGAGCTGAGATACTGAGGAAACGTCCTGCAACATGTAACTGCTGCTGGTTCAAGCGTTGATCCTTCGCATGTCGTTTCTGTCTCTTTTTTTTCTGTTTCACGTTAAATAATTTCCTTACTCTGTTATATTCGACATTTTTGTCCTTGGAATTCTGTCTCTTTCTGTCTTCTAGGTTATGTCGTACTTATTTCTGCGACAATGATGAAGTGTGCAATAGTGAGGACCTTAAGAACTTTGTTTTATTTATTTTCTTTTTTTTTTAACGTTTTTTTATGACGATCGAACGGATTCCAGCGATCTGAGATATGCTGGAATCGATACGTCAACTTGACTCGGTTCTTCGAGTAGTGCATCGAAGAATATCAATGATGAACATCCTGGTTTTTATACCTTGCTAATCTCTTCGGTGTATCGGTTTTTGTTCGACTTGAGTATCGAGGTTTAATTATTATCCATGAAAAATCGAATTAATTTTGCTTTGGGAATTGAGATTTCATTATTTTGCGGTTTTTGGAATGGCAATGCATGCAGGATTCTCTGCTGAGTATTTTGAGTACCCACTCGACTATGTTTAGAACAAAAAAATTTTTAAGGTAGTTAAAATAACGATTCATCCTATTTTTACATTTTTTCATTGATGGACAATGATTTATTTGATGAACTATTTCAGAATCATGATTATCGACCATTAAACTTTTACAGATTAAGCCCGTGTCGTGTTAAGAATAAAATCTCTATAAAAGTAGACGCTTTTTTAAATCCAGATTATCAAAAAATCGCAAAAAAATGTATTTTTTTCTGTAATTTTTGGGTAATGATCTTGTTTGAATTTAAAAAAGGAATGATTACTCATGCAATTAGAAAGATTCATTTTTCGCTTGTGTTAAAAATTGTTTCGCTCGAGTTTGTTGGTCGCTATGGAATTTATTCACCGACCTTAAGTATACTATCCGTACTTCTGTCTAGTAAATCATGCAGGATCCTCTGCCGAGTATTTTGAGTACCCACTCGACTATGTTCAGAACACAATCCGCATTAAGGTACTTAAAAAACCAATTCATCAAATTTTTCATTTTTTCATTAACAAAAAATGATTTCTTTTGATAAATTATTTCAGGATAAATAAAAAAATCGAAAAATAAATAAAAATCAAAATTCCATAAATCTAGACACTTTTTTGAATCAAAATTATGGAAAAATTACAGAAAAATGGAAGTTTTTAAACAAATTTACTTTTTTCTATAACTTTTTCCGCTCAGCGTTATGATTTGGTTTGAATTACAAAAAAGGAATGATTTGAAATTAGAAAGTTTAATTTTTCGCCTGTATTAAAAATTGTTTCGCTCGAGTTTGTTGGTCGCTATGGAATTTATTCACCGACCTTAAGTATACTATCCGTACTTCTGTCTAGTAAGCCAAATAATGCAGGATCCTCTGCCGAGTATTTTGAGTACCCACTCGACTATGTTCAGAACACAATCCGCATTAAGGTACTTAAAAAACCAATTCATCAAATTTTTCATTTTTTCATTAACAAAAAATGATTTCTTTTGATAAATTATTTCAGGATAAATAAAAAAATCGAAAAATAAATAAAAATCAAAATTCCATAAA
The DNA here is from genome assembly GCA_963970395.1 of Ephialtes manifestator. NCBI lineage: Eukaryota > Metazoa > Arthropoda > Insecta > Hymenoptera > Ichneumonidae > Ephialtes > Ephialtes manifestator. The sequence goes on from OZ019972.1 coordinate 34,633,736, forward strand.
TCTAGACACTTTTTTGAATCAAAATTATGGAAAAATTACATGAAAATGGAAGTTTTTAAACAAATTTACTTTTTTCTATAACTTTTTCCGCTCAGCGTTATGATTTGGTTTGAATTACAAAAAAGGAATGATTTGAAATTAGAAAGTTAAATTTTTCGCCTGTATTAAAAATAGTTTCGCTCGAGTTTTTGGTTATGGAATTTATCCTTCGATCTTAAATATACTATTTCATACTTCTTCTGTCTAGAAGAGTTCGCTGAATAAAGTGGGTCTACGGGGCGTCGTGCCGGGCGTAATTGCATCGGCGAGAATAGCATATTGCACCACGCCTCGGGTGAAAGGCCTGCGGTGGTAAAAGAGAGTGCCCTCGCTGTGTCTGATACAAGCACAGCTAAACCCGGACTCCCGCTGTCCGGTCCAGCCGCGCGTTCCTGGACACGGTCATTTAGTTCTCCCTCTCTCGTAGACCGATCGCACCAGGGATAACCTGCCGATGAACCGTAAACCAGGAACTCGTTACTAGTATTAATGTTCAAGCTGCAATAATCCGAGCACGAGTGTAATCGAAAAGTTCATTTTATCGCGCGAACTGAGTACCTGATCATAGGCATTAAAACTACCAAATCCTCGACCATATCATATATATATATATATATATATCAAACTAATCAGGCTAATAACACCTCGAGTATTTCCCATTATACGTAATTACCACAGTCTCGTTTTTTATCATTTTTTTCATTCGCCGGATTTTTACTAATAATATTAGCTCATTTAGCAGAATAAATGATTCGTTCATTACCATATCATTTTTTTTTTTTTTTTTTTTGAGCTAATAATGTTAGCTCATTGAGTGGAATAAATTATTTTGTATGATATATATATTTTTTTGCGAGTGTATACTTAATACCAATTTTAGCTTTGATTTAGTAAATTTTTACGCTGAGTTCGATTTTAGCTAGTTTAAAAATTTTACAGGTAGAAATTTACGTCATAGAAAAAAAACTTTTTATTTGCAGTTTGAGCTCAAATATTGTAAATTTTGAAATCGGTATTTTTAACCCTTTAACTGCTAACTAATTTTTATATTTTATAATGAAAAATATATCTGAAGTAAATCCAAAATATATTAAAAAATATATTACCCGCCGAAAAGTTGGTTATAACAGATATATTTTTGGATATATTTAAATTTCCATGAATAACGATTTTTCAAAATATCGTTTTGAATTTATATAATGATCCAAAAATTCCGAAAAAATATTACAAAAAAATGGAATTTTACGCGGGATGTATAGAAAAATATTTTGTTCAAAATGTAACATACAATTTACCATTTTGATTCAACAAATAATATAATAAATAAATTATAATAAAATAAATTATCACTATAACTAATTTATAAAATAAAAATATTTTTCCCAAATTGTAACAAATCTTTTTTAAAAATATAATCGAAACAATAAATTTTTTGCTTTCAATAGAGAAAAAAACCAATTTTTCCAAATGCAATTTTAAGAAAATTTTGGAATTTGAATAACTTTATATGTCAATCAGGATGATGTGACACTCTAAAATTAAAACGAGAATAATTGTGTACGGAGTAGCGATATGCGCTTAAATGTAAAGCTTCTCTGTCTCTATAGGTTTAATAATTATCTCTCGGTGTGACCCTCGGGGCAAGCTTTTCATCAACGCAGTAGCAATCCCACGCCCAGCACCCCAAGCTCTACTACCACTAACGCTGGCAGAAGCCCAGAGGGAGTTTTTTTCTTTTTTTTTTGCTCAGGCAAGAAGATCCCAGCATCCGCCACGTCCGGCTAAACTAATGCGATTCTGAAATCGGTCCGACCTTAATTCCACCTCGCTGAGGCTGAAACTCGACTTACTAGTCGTGAATGTGCACACACCTCTGCACGTCTTGTTGCAACTGCGAGATAATACACGGTGGCATTAATTTTCATTGCGGAAATGATTTTTAATAATTTTTTTTTTTTTAAAGTCTCGCTTTCTGCTATCAGTGATATTATATTTCCGTACTTCTGCCGGATGTTCTGAAACATTATTCAAAAAAGCGGACAATCGTGTAATATATTTAAGACGAGTTTATTAGAGAAGAAAAATTTGAATATTAAAATTAAGACATTTTTATTTATTTTGTTCAACTTTTTTTTTTCTTTTAAGATTGATAAAATTTTGTGTTTTAGTATTTTTGGAGATAACATGATTCATACTTTTCGACTTTAATGCCATATTAAGATTTTACTTTGTTTCAATTTTTCGGTTAATTATGAATTTGGAGGAATTTTTAAGAAAAAAAATTGATAAATAATAATTTAAAAAAAAATTACTGTTATTATATTTCCGTATTTGTGACGGATGTTCTGAATCATTATTCAAGAAAACGGACAAACGTATGATATATTTTACGACGAGTTTGTTACAGAAGAAAAATTTGTATATTTAAATGAAGAACATTTTTTTTTCAAATTTGTTCCAACTTTTTTTTAAGATTGATATAAAATGTTGTTATAAAAAAAATTTTACAAGATATTTTTTGGAAAAATGATTTTGTTTTGATGTTTCATTATTTTTATTAATAATTTTGGTGTATTGGGAAATATAATTGAACTGAATTGTTTTCGCAGCATTGGAAATTTTGGCTTTCAGCATTTTTGGAGATAAACTTGTTGCTACTTTTCGAATTTAATGGGATATTAAAATCTTATTTTATTAGAATCGGTTATTTACGAATTTGGACGAATTTTTATTTAAAAAATTGATAAATAATAATGGACATATAAAAAGATCGGAAAAATAACATCTTTTTTCCCTGAAAAAAATGAATAGCCACTTCGTGGTTAAAAATTTTTCATTTTTTTTCAAGTTCTCGCGATTTTTTTAAATTATTGAAAAACAAATTTACAATTTTTTCGCTAAAACCCTTAGTTAATACAACTTTTTACTATTTTGTTTTTGTTTCCTTTTTTTTTGTCGACAACTTACCAATTCTAAATGAAAACCACAAAAAAAAAAGTTTCCGAATTTTTTAGTTGACAAAAAAAAATGAATAATTTTGTCACGAAAACCCTTAGAAGTTATACTATTTTTTTATTACTTTCTTTTAATTTTTATTTCCCTATTTTTTGTCTATAACTTAACAATGCTAAAAAAAACCAAAAAAATAAAAATGTTCGGTTTTGTCACATATGTTTTTCGAATTTTTTAGTAGACAAAAAAAAATGTACAAATTTCACATTTAAACCTTCAGCAATTAATACGACTTTTTAATAATTTCAATTCAATTTTAATTTTTTTGTTTTTTTTTTTCAAATAAAATAAATAGTGGATATCGTCCTTCTGATTGTACTAAATAAAGTAAGAACAATATATAATAATTCCTTTGGGTTTCTCAAGTTCAGTGCAGCACGTAGGAGTCCATATACGTTTCGCTAGATACTATAGCACGATAAACTCGGTAGGTATAACTTGTATTTCTCCATCCAGAGATTCATGTGCTCCCTGTACGATGTATAATATATAGGTATGGTTTATAATATAATCGTGACGTGCCGGTGCGGAACGGGGCACCACGCCCATGGGGGGCGGGGGGAGGGGGGGGTGTAGGGGGGTCAAACAACGAGGACGATAGCCACGGGGGCGGCTTCATTCTATCTCTCGCAAAATGTTGTCGTAGTTGCTGTTCCTATATCCCTACAGTATATATATATATATATAATATATATATATAATATATATATATATTTGCGTATAAGATTAACTAACATGGAAACACGAAACACTGATATCGGAAACTTACGCAACTACTACGCGACATTACCATGAAACATCGTTGCAGGTGCGTTAAATGCATAATATCGGTCAAACCGGTGAATCTAGTTTGAGACCCACTAATGAGACTGTGACAACTACATCACAGCTCACACCTAATGGGATTATACAGATTTAAAAAACTCTTATTAATGAAGTTCGGTGTCGGAGGGTTTGGATTACTTACGAATTTGAATTTTCCAATATTATTTCTTGGCCAATAAAATTTCGCTAAACTTCAGTGATTCAATTTTTTTTTAAATAAAGATGCAGTATTTAAACTTTGTAAAAAACTTTGTAAAAAGTTAAAAATAATAAGGAAGCCAAAATTGATGAACATCTCCCCATAAAGATATATTTATAAAAAATTATTTTATACAAATTTAAAAAATCTGCCGACTGAAAAAGTAAATGTAATTAGTAAACTAATTGGGAAAATGATAAATGGTTAAATAAGAATCACATACTCATATCTTTTTGCCCTGCGGACAGTTGGGAATAAAAACAGAATCAAGGCAATTTTAAATATCTTGAAAAATAAAATTTTGTTACGCGTTTTATTAAAATAATAATTATAATAATAATAAAAGTAAATTAAATTAAATTAAAATTAGAAAAATGTCAGTTTTGATTTTGAGAAATAAATAAATTTATCATTTGGTTAGGGCTGATAATTATCAATTGTTTTTTCATGCGACTATCGCTTCCTCATAAAGAAACATTATTATTGTTATTTTATTTATTTATTTTAATATAAAATTTGTAACTCAAAAACCGCTTAAAATATTAAACTGAAGCTTATTATGTAGGTTAAACAAATATTGGTCAACTACTGTGATACAATAAAATAAACTCGACTAAACCATTTTTTTCATATGTAAATTTGAAAATTTCAAATTAAGTCAAAATTGACTTGGTATTGAGTTAGTCTGGAATTGACAATTAATAACAAAACTTTTAAGTATTAGATATTAAAATAATAGTAAGATTTCGACAAATTATTGAATCGATTTTACTAATTTATTTTTATTAATTTCACTTGTCTCCCAGATTTTTTTTATCAAGGTACTTAAAAAGCGATATATCAAATAAATTTTTTTTATTAATGGCTTTTTTTTCGAAAAATCGAAAATTGAGGTAAAATCGTTTAAAAAACTTACATTTCTCTGTAACTTTTTTTTTCGCTCAGCGTGATGATCTTGTTTGAATTTTTTTAAAATAATGATTACTCATCTAATTACAAAGTTCAATTTTTCGCCCATGTTAAATTTTTTTTGGTCATTATAAAATTTATCCTCCGATCTTGAATAAACTATTTCATGCTTCTTCTGCCCAGTTAAATAAAGTAGGTCTGAAAAAAAACTATAAATAAAATTTAGACAAATGATTGAATCGATAAAATTAATTTATTTCAAAAAATTTCGCTCATGTCCGAGCAATTAAATCTAACAAGTATCTCAAACTTTTTGTTTTAATTTCACAAATCAACAAGAACTTGTAACCGATAATTAAGCCTTAAGCAGAGTTATAGTGGTGTGCGTGAAATCATTCAATTAGCACTTGTGGCAATCTCACAGATCGATAGCTCGTTTTAGGCTTTGACAAATTAAACCAGATATTCCGGATGAAGTTTTAGAAGCACAAAACGAGTTTGCGATGGAGAAATTGATCGTATCCAAGAGGCTCAGGTGCTTTTGCACTGGCAATGATTTCAGCATCGGCAAATGGACCAAAAATCGGCAAAAAAAAAAAAAAAAAAAAAAAGAACGGTGGAGAAGAAAATTTAAGAGGAGAAGCGAAAGAGAATCGATAATACCTATGTATTATACACGATACGAAAGTTTAAACGAAGAAGAAGAAGGACGAAGAGTCGATCGACTTTCGCGCGCTCGGCCGAGTTTGTCCGGTCATCGATACTGGTTCGACCAGATCCAGTTTGACGCCGTTCGGACTGAATGAAGAGCAGCGAAGAAAAACATAAACCGCGGCTGGAAAGCTCCGCGAAGATACGACTCTCTTGTTCGTTGGCAGCACTCAAGACGATTTACTGGCTCGACCCTCTTTTTTTTTTGTTTTTGTTATTATTATTATCTTCCTCTTCTCTCTCGTCGGACACAAAATTGATTCAAACTCTGCCTACTGCCCTTTGAGTGTATTTCCGTCAACCACCAGTCAATCCTCCTTTCCGAACCCTCTTTAGACTCGCTTTAATGCCGCTATTCCGAAACGACGTTCTGCTTTTTAACTTTTTTATATTAGCGACAAGAACGATGAGAAATAATGCGGAATTTTATGAACGGTTCCATTAAAGTACTACTTTTGTAAAACCCAATTTTTTTTCCGTGCGACAAAAATTGTAGTTGTTGCAATATTTTTTTGAACTATTTTGTTGAAAATTCTGTGAATGTTTCCATAAATTTCCTTAAATATATTTAATTGATTTATTTATTTTTTAAATACAAATGGAATTTTCTTGTTATCTTACTTGAACAAGAAAATGTAATTGCTCTGAGAATATGATTAATTTTGTGAGTAACTCACAAAATTAAACTGTGATTACTATTGAAGCCCTTTGAGTGTATTACCGTCAACCACCAGTTAATTCTCCTTTCTGAACTCTCTTTAGACTCGCTTTAATGCCTCGCTATTCCGAAACGACGTTCTGCTTTTTAACTTTTTTATATTGGCGACAAGAACGATGAGAAATAATGCGGAATTTTATGAACGGTTCCATTAAAGTACTACTTTTGTAAAACCCAATTTTTTTCCGTGCGACAAAAATTGTAGTTGTTGCAATATTTTTTTGAACTATTTTGTTGAAAATTCTGTGAATGTTTCCATGAATTTCCTTAAATATATTTAATTGATTTATTTATTTTTTAAATACAAATGGAATTTTCTTGTTATCTTACTTGAACAAGAAAATGTAATTGCTCTGAGAATATGATTAATTTTGTGAGTAACTCACAAAATTAAACTGTGACTACTATTGAAGCCCTTTGAGTATATTACCGTCAACCACCAGTTAATTCTCTTTTCTGAACTCTCTTTAGACTCGCTTTAATGCCTCGCTATTCCGAAACGACGTTCTGCCTTTTAACTTTTTTATATTGGCGACAAGAACGATGAGAAATAATGCGGAATTTTATGAACGTTTCCATTAAACTACTACTTTTGTGAAACCCAATTTTTTTCTGGGCGACAACAATTTTAGTTGGTGCAATAATTTTTTAAGCTATTTTGTTAAAAATTCTGTGAATGTTTCAATGAATTTTCTTAAATATATTTTATTGATTTATTTATTTTTTAAATGAAAATGTAATTTTCTTGTTATCTTACTTGAACAAAAAAATGTTATTGCTCTGACAATATTATTAATTTTGGGAGTAATAACTCACAAAATTAATTTAAACTGTGACTACTATTGAAGCCCTTTGAGTATATTACCGTCAACCATCAGTCAATCCTCCTTTCCGAACCCTCTTTAGACTCGCTTTAATGCCGCTATTCCGAAACACCGTTCTGCTTTTTAACTTTTTTATATTGGCGACAAGAACGATGAGAAATAATGCGGAATTTTATGAACGGTTCCATTAAAGTACTACTTTTGTAAAACCCAATTTTTTTTCCGTGCGACAAAAATTGTAGTTCGTGCAATATTTTTTTAAGCTATTTTGTTGAAAATTCTGTGAATGTTTCCATGAATTTTCTTCAATATATTTTATTGATTTATTTTTGTTTGATTAAAATACAATTTTCTTGCTATTTATGTTGAACAAGAAAATGTAATTGCTCTGAGAATATGATTAATTTCGTGAGTAACTCACAAAATTAAACTGCCTACTATTGAAGCCCTTTGAGTATATTTCCGTCAACCACCAGTTAATTCTCCTTTCCGAACCCTCTTTAGACTCGCTTTAATGCCTCGCTATTCCGAAACGACGTTCTGCTTTTTAACTTTTTTATATTGGCGACAAGAACGATGAGAAATAATGCGGAATTTTATGAACGGTTCCATTAAAGTACTACTTTTGTAAAACCCAATTTTTTTTCCGTGCGACAAAAATTGTAGTTGTTGCAATATTTTTTTGAACTATTTTGTTGAAAATTCTGTGAATGTTTCCATGAATTTTTTTCAATATATTTTATTGATTTATTTTTTTAAATTAAAATGCAATTTTCTTGTTATTTTTGTTGAACAAGAAAATGTAATTGCTCTGAGAATATAATTAATTTTGGGCGTAATAACTCACAAAATTAATTTAAACTGTGACTACTATTGAAGCCCTTTTAGTAGGTATATTACCGTCAACCACCAGTTAATTCTCCTTTCCGAACCCTCTTTAGACTCGCTTTAATGCCGCTATTCCGAAACGACGTTCTGCTTTTTAACTTTTTTATATTGGCGACAAAAACGATGAGAAATAATGCGGAATTTTATGAACGTTTCCATTAAACTACCATTTTTGTGGTAATCAATTTTTTATTTGGCTGGTACTTTATTTATTTATTGATGCAATATTTTTTTAGGCTATTTTGTTGAAAATTCTGTGAACCTTTCCATGAATGTTCTTAAATATATTTTATTGATTTATTTTTTTTTAAATTAAAATGCAATTTTCTTGTTATCTTGAACAAGAAAATGTAATTGCTCTGACAATATGATTAATTTTGGGAGTAATAACTCACAAAATTAATTTAAACTGTGACGATTATTGAAGCCCTTTGAGTATATTACCGTCAACCACCAGTTAATTCTCCTTTCCGAACCCTCTTTAGACTCGCTTTAATGCCGCTATTCCGAAACGACGTTCTGCTTTTTAACTTTTTTATATTGGCGACAAGAACGATGGAAAATAATGGAGAATTTTATGAACGTTTCCATTGAACTACCATTTTTGTGGAACCCAATTTCTTTTTTGCCAAAAATATTTAACTTGTTTGGTACTTTATTTATTTATTGATGCAACATATTTTTAATTAAGGTTACAGAATTGAAACGGGATTATTATTTATTAATGCAATTTTTTGTAATCCACATTCTTAGAATTTGTGCGATCATTTGAATTAAACTACAATTTTAATAGAAATCATTTTTTTGTCCAAAAGATTACACTTCTTTGTTAATCTTCAACACACCAAAAAAAATCATGTTTTTGCATGAATCTTTAAGTAATTGACGATTATAAAAAAAATTAATCTACTTCGCAAGACATTCTGATAACTTTTCGATTAAAACACAATTTTTATGGAAGCCAATTTTTTTTTCTGCCCCTAAAAAAAATGTGTCTGGCCCAAATTTAAGCTAATGAATAAAATTTATTATTTTTCTGCAAAAATTAAAAAATCATTACAACCTTAACCCCAAAAAAAAGCCTCTAATATTTCGAAGCAAAAAAATTTCTCTTAATTCACAGAAAATTTTCAAATCTCCATTTCATTAATATTTATGCACGTAAAATTAGTATAGAAAGTGACCAAAACGATGTCGATTTGATTCAACGCCGATTGTCATGCATGTATTCGTCGAGATTGGCAGAATTTGCAGGAATCAATTGGGGCGTATTTCGGTGGCGAAGTAAAACACGAGAAGCACGAATGAAATCGAGCACGAACATCGGCAAAGCAGAAACGGAGGATCTAGAGTCTCCCTTGCTTATATTTCCATTCACATATGTGATCATGTTTTTTTTTTTTTTCATTTCTTTAATATTTTTGTACCTATTTTTTCTTGCCATTCCTATGCTCGTTGTTGCCGCCTTATTTTTTTTTATTTTTTTTTTTTCTACAGTTTCGAAGGAAAGGGGAGAGCAAAATACAGACAGAGTTAACGGAGGAGAAAGAACGACGAAGAAAAAGGATTAACGGCCCAGCGGCGGCAGCGCATGACAGACACTCCGAGTGTAAGATAAGATCGGCGTTTTCTTCATGGACCGATGCGATGCTTGCGCCCTTTATTTCTATATTTATATACACCGACCGATTAAATCACGATGATATCTCCCTTGTATATAAGTTTGTATGTACTTTTACATTTATAATGTATATAGCAGCGAAAAAATGTAGGTACACAAAAATACGGGTATTTACACTTGGAGAAATTATCGTTTTTTTTTAAATTTTGCGTCCAGTATTTCTTTTTTGTGTGAAAGTAAAAAGGGGAAATGAATAAAAATAGGCAAACAGTTTTTAATAAAATATATTAATGTGGTTAAGAAACTAAGTTAACTGAACTCAACTGACGTTAATAAATGTTAAATACTTATTATATTAATACCAAAAATGTGAAGCACTCTTTAAAAAAAATAGGTAAAGAGTTATTATTTCTATATTTATATGCACCGACCGATTAAATCACGATGATATCTCCCTTGTATATAAGTTTGTATGTACTTTTACATTTATAATGTATATAGCAGCGAAAAAATGTAGGTACACAAAAATACGGGTATTTACACTTGGAGAAATTATCGTTTTTTTTTTAATTTTGCGTCCAGTATTTCTTTTTTGTGTGAAAATAAAAAGGGGAAATAAATAAAAATAGGCAAACAGTTTTTAATAAAATATATTAATGTGGTTAAGAAACTAAGTTAACTGAACTCAACTGACGTTAATAAATGTTAAATACTTATTATATTAATACCAAAAATGTGAAGCACTCTTTAAAAAAAATAGGTAAAGAGTTATTATTTCTATATTTATATGCACCGACCGATTAAATCACGATGATATCTCCCTTGTATATAAGTTTGTATGTACTTTTACATTTATAATGTATATAGCAGCGAAAAAATGTAGGTACACAAAAATACGGGTATTTACACTTGGAGAAATTATCGTTTTTTTTTTTAATTTTGCGTCCAGTATTTCTTTTTTGTGTGAAAATAAAAAGGGGAAATAAATAAAAATAGGCAAACAGTTTTTAATAAAATATATTAATGTGGTTAAGAAACTAAGTTAACTGAACTCAACTGACGTTAATAAATGTTAAATACTTATTATATTAATACCAAAAATGTGAAGCACTCTTTAAAAAAAATAGGTAAAGAGTTATTATTTCTATATTTATATGCACCGACCGATTAAATCACGATGATATCTCCCTTGTATATAAGTTAGTATGTACTTTTACATTTATAATGTATATAGCAGCGAAAAAATGTAGGTACACAAAAATACGGGTATTTACACTTGGAGAAATTATCGTTTTTTTTTTTAATTTTGCGTCCAGTATTTCTTTTTTGTGTGAAAATAAAAAGGGGAAATAAATAAAAATAGGCAAACAGTTTTTAATAAAATATATTAATGTGGTTAAGAAACTAAGTTAACTGAACTCAACTGACGTTAATAAATGTTAAATACTTATTATATTAATACCAAAAATGTGAAGCACTCTTTAAAAAAAATAGGTAAAGAGTTTTTATTTCTATATTTATATGCACTGACCGATTAAATCACGATGATATCTCCCTTGTATATAAGTTAGTATGTACTTTTACATTTATAATGTATATAGCAGCGAAAAAATGTAGGTACACAAAAATACGGGTATTTACACTTGGAGAAATTATCGTTTTTTTTTTAATTTTGCGTCCAGTATTTCTTTTTTGTGGGAAAATAAAAAGGGGAAATAAATAAAAATAGGCAAACAGTTTTTAATAAAATATATTAATGTGGTTTAGAAATTAAGTTAACTGAACTCAACTAATGTTAATAAATGAGGCATTCTTCGTCAATCCAGCCAGTTTTTTTTCGAACCTTTTTGATTAGTCCCATAATTGGACACATTGTAGTACCACTTGAAATTAATCTCTCCTAATTTTTGCTTCCTCATAGAGGAAGCTTTGTTTTCATGAAATTTTTTTTTTCGAGATTTTCATGTCAGTACACTCAGAATGGGCCAAAACGTCGAGAAAAGTGATTTAGAAAAAATGTCTGTATGTGTGTGTGTGTGTATATGTTACACGATCGAAAAATGTAAACCTTTATAACTCGGGACTGCCTTGAGATATCAAGCTGAAATTTGAACCATAGATAGAGGGATCAAGCCTCATCGTTCATACAGATTTTTGTTAAAATCCACTTCATCGTTAAATTATTACGCATTTTTTAATTTTTTGAAAAATGTCTGTTTACGCGATAACTCTTTCAATTTTCGAGATATTGATCTTAAAATTGGTATGAATGTGAGCTTTCATACGCCGGTGATCGCTATTGAATTTGGTTAAGATCAGTTGAACCGTTAAAATTTTATGATGTTTTGAATTTTTCAAAAAATTAATATTAACGCTCTATTGTAACTTTTGTAAAACTTAAGATAGCGAGCGCAAATTTTGTATATAAATGAAACAATATTCAGTCATTATATATGTATAATTTAGTGACGAACGGTATGAAATTTTTGATTTTATGGAATGTTGAATTATTTTTAAAAATATACATTATCACATTCACTTTCGGAAACGCTCTAATAATCACGAAATAACGTAATAATGAAATAGAAAAAGCGAATCCACAACATGTATATTTATCTAATTAAAACAAGGATGGAAAGTGGAACCTTGCACATTGCTTCCTCATTATTTTTCGCGTTTTACAAAGCTTCCTCTATGAGGAAGCCAAAAATTGAAAAAAAACATACTTCCTCATAGGGGTAGCTTTATAAAACGCGAAAAATAATGAGGAAGCAAGGTTCTACATTGCTTACTTATTTTTATTTTGCATCCAGTATTTCTTTTTTGTGAAGAAATATGCAACACCCTTCAAAAAAATAGTTAAATTGTTTTTAATAAAATATATAATGTGGTTAAGAAATTAAGTTAACTGAACTCAACTAACATTAATAAATGTTAAATACTTATTATATTAATACAAAAAATGTGAAGCACATAAGTTTGTATGTACTCTTGTATTTATAATGTATATAGCTACGAAAAAATGTAGGTACACACAAATACAGGTATTTACACTTCTAGAAATTATAGTATTTTTTTAAATTCTGCATCCAGTATTTCTTTTTTGTGAATTAAGACTCGCCTTAATGCAGCTATTCCGAAACGACGAACTGCTTTTTATCTTTTTTTAGATTGGGCACAAGAACAATGAGAAATAATTCGATAATTTATGAACGTTTCCATTAATTAATTATTTTTATGAAAGCGAATTCTTTTTTCTACGCTCAAAAAAAAAAAAAAAAGAAAAAATTATTACAATCCCAATTACCAACTAGGTAAGATAATAATATTTTTTCTCTTGCCGAACTAAAAAATTGAAAAAAAAGTATGAGCACTGCAAAATGTACCATCCATTTTTTGTTTTTTTCTTTTTTTTCAATGTTTCGGTTCTGTCGTTGTGATCCTCGAAACGTTGAACAAGCTCAACGAAGCCCGAAGCGGATTGCGCACAATGTTGTTTCACACAGATGCATAAATTCGATAAGACCACCCGGTAGACTTGTACACGAGTCGTTTCTCCCTCGACTCCTTTATCTTTTTTTTTTTTTTTTTTTTTTAATTTTCATTGCTCGCCATCTACCCTCCGTCTTATTCTCTTCCCCACAATTTCCGCTTACTCTCGCGCTCGGGAAAATAATTTTCATCGTTAAATCCAACGGCATTACAAGCTTGTAACGATCTGCCACGTTCTATTCTATCCGGTACCTTTGAAATTAATTCTCGCATTGCGATACGTCGGGACCAAACGAGAGGAACTTAAGGCATAAGTGCAAGTGAGATAAACGTATAAATACGTTATTGCGAACAGAGGAAAGAAGAGACGAAAAAAAAGAAAAAAAATAAAAATAAAAAAAAAAAAAAAAGAAGAGCCGAGGGATTAAGTGGATGAGGAGGAAGAGGTACAACGAGATAACGCCTGAAGTCCCTCTCAGGTCGTTTCGCCCAAGCGAACGATAGCTGTACTACAACGTTACCTCTGCACACCATGTTACAGTCTAACGTTCTATTTATCTCTCGTCAGACTTTAAATTAATTTCGCCACAGCCACGCAAAGCACTAGTGCTCGACACTCCTAACCGCAAGTACCCGCAGAGAGATAAATAGCTAGATGCAACGAAATGTGACGAGAAAAAATAATGTACGTATGATGGGTTTGAAAATACAAGGTAATGTTGTAAAATAAACAAAAAAGAAAATTAAAAACAGTAGATTTAAAAGAGATTTGAAAAATCGAGGACTTGAGAATTTTGCAAATACTGAAAACAATGATTTTGAATAATAATAATAGTAAAAAGAGTAATAATTATGAAACATTTGGATTATCTTTTGAAATAACAAGAAATCAGTGTGTGGATTTTTTTATTTTTGGGCACAGATGGAAGATTTTTGGTGCAGCAAGTAAAAAAAAATTAATATTTGTTCAAAATTTTAAAAAATGAGGAAATAAAAATAAATTTAGTTTCGAAGAAATTCAAAAAATTTCAGAAATACAAAAAATTTCTGATATTCAAAAAATTTTAAAAATTCAAAAAATTTTAAAAATTCAAAAAATTTTAAAAATTCAAAAAATTTTAAAAATTCAAAAAATTTTAAAAATTCAAAAAATTAAAAAATTCAAAAAATTTCAGAAATTCAAAAAATTTCAGGAATTCAAAAAATTTCAAAAATTCAAAAAATTTCAAAAATTCAGAAATTCAAAAAATTTAAAAAATTCAAAGAATTTAAAAAAATCAAAAAATTTCAAAAATTAAAAATTTCCAAAAAATCATCATTTTGCTAACTACATTTTGTCTTAAAGTCCAATTGGCCATAGAATTTCGAGCGAGTGGTATCAAGTTGGCGATGGGATTGTAAAAAAAAATATTAGTGATATTCAAGCGAGGTTTTGCGTGAGCGCGAGGCACAATATCCCCTAGTCAGTCTATGATAATCCATTCGTAGACCAAACTTGAGCCAAATATTTTAAAAAATGTGAAAGTAAGAGCGTGATAAGTGATTTTATAAAAAATTCAAATTGTCATAATTGTGGAACCACTCACCGGATTCGTGCCAAATTGGAACTTAGACTTTGTCTACCCACATTATATGTGTATACCAAATTCCAGAGCGATATCTTGAAAATTGCGTACGCTATCGTGGTAACAAGAATCCGAACATTCACACACACATACATACATACAGACATACAGACATTTCGTACAAATCATTTTTCTCGACGTTTTAGAGCATTTTGAACATCCTGAGATGAAAATCTGGAAAAAAAATTTTTCGCGAAAACAAAACTTCCCTTGCGGGGAAGCAAAACATAAAACTTTTTTTCAAAAATGAAAATATCGTAATCGACGAAAATTGGAAAATAAATAAAATGGAAAATTACGTACACGAAAAAAAAAAATTGAATAATGAGAATGAAAAAAAAAAAACTGGTTCATTGACTCACCGGTTGCTTGGACGGTTCTGGTCCCTGCCTCACGATCTCTATGGGTGCGGGTATCGAAGGCCTGCCCAGATACCAGTCCTCACGAGGATTGTAATTGTCCAGCAGCTTCAGCAGACGCGGCACGTTCACGTAATTGTCATCGTCGAAATGGCAAAACCATCTGGAACAAAAGAACGACGTGATTGGTCAGTAAAATATTATTCCACAATATTTCAACATGAACAAATTATAAACCAACGACAAAATAATTTACATTTTTTTTACCATCAATACCATTGTTAAATAGTCCACAAAAAAAAATTGGCAAATGGTAAAAAAAAAATTTGATAAATAAATAAAAGTTTATAAACATAAATGTGATGAAATTATGAATAATTTTTTTTCTAATATATATTTTTTTTTTATGTTGGTAAAACCATCTGGAACAAAAGAACGACGTGATTGGTCAGTAAAATATCATTCCACAATATTTCAACATGAACAAATTATAACCCAACGGCAAAATAATTTACATTTTTTTTACCATCAATACCATTGTTAAATAGTTCACAAAAAAGATTGGGAAATGGTAAAAAAAAATTTCGATAAATAAATAAAAGTTCATAAATATAAATGTGATGAAATTATGAATTTTTTTTTTTTCTGAGAATATTTTTTTTTATTTTGGTAAAACCATCTGGGACAAAAGAACCACCTGATTGGTCAGTAAATTATTATTCCACAATATTTCAACATGAACAAATTATAACCCAACAACAAAATAATTTACATTTTTTTTACCATCAATACCATTGTTAAATAGTCCACAATAAAAAAAATTTCGATAAATAAATAAAAGTTTATAAACATAAATGTGATGAAATTATGAATAATTTTTTTTTCTGAGAATATCTATTTTTTTAATGTTGGTAAAACCATCTGGAACAAAAGAACCACCTGATTGGTCAGTAAAATATTATTCGACAATATTTCAACATGAACAGATTATAACCTAACCACAAAATAATTTACATTTTTTTTACCATCAATACCATTGTTAAATAGTCCACAAAAAAAATTGGCAAATGGTAAAAAAAAAATTTGATAAATAAATAAAAGTTTATAAACATAAATGTGATGAAATTATGAATAATTTTTTTTCTAAGAATATATATTTTTTTTTATGTTGGTAAAACCATCTGGAACAAAAGAACCACCTGATTGGTCAGTAAAATATTATTCGACAATATTTCAACATGAACAGATTATAACCCAACCACAAAAAAATTTACATTTTTTTTACCATCAATACCATTTTTAAATAGTCCACAAAAAAAATTGGGAAATGGTAAAAAAAAATTTCGATAAATAAATAAAATTTCATAAATATAAATGTGATGAAATTATGAATAATTTTTTTTGAAACAAAAGAACGACGTGATTGGTCAGTAAAATATTATTCCACAATATTTCAACATGAACGAATTATAACCCAACGACAAAATAATTTACATTTTTTTTACCAACAATACCATTTTTAAATAGTCCACAAAAAAAAAATTGGGAAATGGTAAAAAAAAATTTCGATAAATAAATAAAAGTTTATAAATATAAATGTGATGAAATTATAAATAATTTGTTTTTTTTTTCTGAGGAGAATATTATTTTTTTAAAGTTGGTATGGAGTTGCGTGAATGTTAAATATCATTGATACATTCAAATGACTATTAATCCAGTTGCAACGTCCATTAATCACAAATGCAGTATCGATAAGCATGATTTTTAAATATGATGATTAATCGTTTCAGCCATTGATAAATACAAGTAATCAATGGCTCGACGAATGGTACCTGGCAATATACAGGAAATAATACAATTTTACGATTATTAATAACCCTGAATATCAATACATAAGTCATGTCTTCGATTCAACGTTAATGATTCTTGAATTCTGTCGACCACATAATTTATTATCACTCTCTATGTTTTAACATACCATAACTTTCCATGAATTAATGTAAAAATAGTTATTGCACAAAATATAATTTTTTTAAAAATCTTTAATAATAATTTGAAAAAAAAAATTCAATAAAAATGACGTAAAAACGAAAAAATGTCAAATTTTTTTTTACGATTAAATTTGTTTATAAAGATTTTATTGAGTGAAACAAATGTCATCTAATTATTTGATTTTTTTATTTCATTATCCGTTTTTTTTTGTTTTATAAAAATTTTAATTGCCATAAAATCTGGACCAAAGTCAAAAAGCAATTATAAACAAATATTAATAGCAAACGGGGAATAATGTTATAAATGACAGAGATAAATTTTACCTAATCTGATTTTTTTATAATTTTTAATAATAATTCTGAATTTTTATCTAATTACCCTTTTTTTCGGTTTCACAAAAAATTTTAATTGCATCCACAAAAATCTTGACCAAAATGCAATTATAAAAAATAGTAACCGGAAACGGGAAATAATGTCATAAATAGCGGCTTAATTAAATTGTGCAAGAAGGACAAAGTATAATTTACGAAAAGACATAATTAATTTTGAACTCGTTGTTTAAGGACCGTTTTTAACGAGGCCTTTAATTATCGTGTACGCAGAGACTTTTGGTCGGTACAACGTGTAAAATATAACGACCGAACTTGACCGAATTACATTTTTTTTTTTTTGTTTTTTTTTTTTTTGGCGGTGACGCGTTAACTCATCGAGGACGGAAGCCCTGCGGGAGAATTTCCGAGCTGCCTCATCGATGTGCTTACACTCATACGCCTCGCATCTCTCATCCCCCGAAAAACCGCAATGTTCGATCGAGCATCGATAAGGTGGCCTGACCAACATGCACTTTATTAATGCCCCGGACAAGAAATACGAGAGAAAAATAGCAGACGTGCAGCCATAAACGTGTTCGTTGTCCGATATATGTACTACCATTATAAAATACTGGATATCGTACAGGTGCAAAATGCACTGTCATTTCTGTTTTTAAGATTAATCGCAACCAATTCATAATATCCAATGAATGGAAATATTTTGCTATTAAATGAACGAATAAATAAAATAAATAAAATAAATAAAATACAGAAAATAAAGAAAATAAAGAAAATAAAGAAAATAAAGAAAATAAATAAAATACAGAAAATAAATAAAATAAATAAAATAAATAAAATAAATAAAATAAATAAAATAAATAAAATAAATAAAATAAATAAAATAAATAAAATAAATAAAATAAATAAAATAAATAAAATAAATAAAATAAATAAAATAAATAAAATAAATAAAATAAATAAAATAAATAAAATAAATAAAATAAATAAAATAAATAAAATAAATAAAATAAATAAAATAAATAAAATAAATATTTTTCCATTCTTAGTCGTAAGTGCATGAATTTTTACAAGACGGCGTATTTACGTAATTTTGAGTAAATAATATATAAATCAAATTTGGCAGATTTAATTTTTACAAAAATTATTATGAATCAAGAGAAATGTCTGGTTTATTAATTTTTATTTACTAACTTTACCACTTTTCCGACAATTTAAAATACTTTGATACTATAAAATATATAAATCTCTTTTAGAAAAGAATTTCTTTTATGAGGAAGCAACAAATAGTTTGTTTATGATTTAAATGTTATCTTTTATTATTCTATTTTTCTGAAAAAAAAAATAATCAGCAAGTCCTTGAAATTTCACTGTAAATTTTGTAAATAATATGAGCTCGTGTGATTTTTTTAGATGACTTTTCTGGACATTTTAGTCAATTTCAAACATCCTTATAATAGAATCTCAGATTTTTAATCAAAACCAATAAAAACAACGCATTTTTCACAAGAAATTTAAAAAAAATAATACATCTGTAATAACAATATAAATTTTAACAATTTTTTTTTCTTGTCTAAAAAAAAGAGAAAATGAGACTTTGTGAATTTTAACGATTGCACTGTATATTGTGTCAATAATGTAATTTCACTGTAAATTTTGTAAGTAATATGAGCTCGTGTGTATTTCGTGATTTTTTTAGAACTCTTTTCTGGACATTTTAGTCAATTTGAAACATCCTCATAATAAAATCGCAGATTTTTAATCAAAACCAATAAAAACAACGCATTTTCCACAAAAAAATTTAAAAACCTTGCAAATTGCTTCCTCATTATTTTACACCTTTAACGAAGCTGCCTCTATGAGGATGTACGTTGATCGATTTTGGCTTCCTCATAGAGGAAGCTTCGTTAAAGGTGTAAAATAATGAGGAAGCAATTTGCAAGGTTCTACTTTGCAGGCTTGTTTCAGCTTGAAAGACTATTCAGAAAAATGCTCGAAAATAATAAAAAATTTGTAAAATTTTAACCACTGTGCCGATTTCTCTCAAATTTGTACCCACCCCTTATTTCACGATAGTCAATGTGTGGACCAAATTACAACCCGGTATCTCGTAATTCGCACGATCCAGCGCTTGAACGAGAATTTTCAAAATATTCTAAGTGCCATAAAATTTGAACGGATGGACAGATCAGCGTCAAATTTGTACTCAAAACGTGGTCCATGGTTGTCCATATGTGAGCCAAATTTGAGATAATTCTGAAAAAAAATTTTTACCATTTTTCTTTTCATGTCGGCTTTTTTTTGTTTCTCATGCCGCAAAGTCAAAATTTATTGACATAATGGCCGTTTCCTTGACGAAATTCATCACGGATAATCAATGAACGCAATGACACGTTTGAAATTGCAATGGGATGTCTCATAATTTACAGGAGCTGAAATACTTACAGACATTTGAAAAAAAAATTGAAATTGCAATAACATTAGAACCGCTTTACCAATTGTCGCCAAATTTGGTACAGATCATGGTTTGATGGTAGTCCATTAACGTGCAAAATTGCAGCCCGATATCTCGCAACTTCCGAAAGTTATAGCGTGAAAAAGCGTGAAAACGATTTTTTCGAAATTTTCAAAATGCTGTGAAATCTGAATTTATGAACCGATTCGCGTCAACTACAATCCCAAACAGTAGTCTATGATAGCCCACTTGCGTGCCAAATTTGAAGAGCATTCATCGAAAATTGCGACAGTTATCGTGTAAACAAAAAAATGAACACATACACACACACACACACACACACACACACACACATACACACACACACACACATACATACAGACATTTCGTACAAACCACTTTTCTCGACGTTTTGGACCATTCTGAGTGTACTGACATGAAAATCTCGAAATAAGAATTTTTCATGAAAACAAGGCTTCCTCTATGAGGAAGCAAAAAATAATACATCTGTAATAACAATATAAATTTTATCAATTTTTTTTCTTGTCAAAGAAAAAAGGAGGCTCTGTGAATTTTAACGATTGCACTATAAATTGCGTCAATAATGTGAGCACATGTGTAGTCCAGTAATTTGCAATTAGGTCATAGTCAGCTCACCGCGGAATTGACCGAGACGAGAGTCAATTATTTGGGGATTTAATGAGCGAGCGAGAAGAATCAAGATACTCACTTTTAAGTGTATATGTGTACATGTGTATGTGTGTGTATCTCTCTGTGTGTGTGTGAGGCGCAAAAGCCCAGGCTCGATCGCACCTGCGTCGATTCGAGGCTTCGATCCAAAACACGTTTGTGTCGTTTATAATTAAGGTCCTGTTTACAAGGCACTGGGCGATCCTGCCCGAATAAAGGTTATCCGGATCAGCATTGAGTATACGTAATACTAAAACTAAGGTAAACGTACCAATGGTGGGACAGGTCCCAATTGAGGGACACTAAAGGGATATTTGTAGATACTAAGAGTTTAATGGATAAAATATTTAAAAATAACTCTTCCAATTGTATCTGTTATATATAATTAACATACGTGAAAAGATTTCATGTTTTTCATCGTAAATTGAAAATTTAAATAAGAAGTATATTAGCGGACCTATGGTGTTCGAGCTTTTTCAGCAAATCCCTAAACCAATTAGCTAAGGAGAGCCGTATAATCATTAATATGATACCCCGGAGATTATACTTCGTTCGAGACTTTCCATAGGTATTTCAAATTCAGAAATTCTTAAAGTTTAAGATTACACTGTCAAATGTTACGTACAATATCTTAAAACTCGTAATTTTTGTGTCCCGTTATTGGAGCTGACCGAATATACGTTGGCACCACTGTCCAACGTATGTTCCGCCACTGGGGCAAGTAGTAAGCAATCTCGCTACGACCCAGAGCCGGGACACAATCGCACGATTGACATTTTGACGCGGATGTTGGGTTATGCGATATCAAAAACTTCATTCATAATTTACTAAAATATATATATGTATTTTATAAACATATATGTTTTATTTATTGCATCATAGGTGTAAATATGTGAACCGCACATTTTTTGGCAATTCTTTTCAAGCAGATGCATTAAAATTTGTAGATGTCCACCGATACGCACATTTGGTGTCCCGGCAGCGGGACATGAACAAAAATACCCGTCCCGGCACTGGTACATCTGCATTTTTCAGCGTTTTAATCAATAACTATTTATCAAACAATCGGAAATATTTTTATTGTATAGTTTTTGGAAACTAGAAACTCTAATCTTGCAATTCGTTACCACCATTTGCAAAATAATTAATATATGCATGCGGAAATTGGCATACAAAACAGACACCGCCGTAAACGTCCCGCCATTGGTACGTTTACCTTATATATGGGGTATTCCTGGCCAATTCAGTAAGCGTTCAATCCTGAATCCTTCCAATTTGCTCCATAATTTTTTATACTATTCTTCATGCTCAAAAAAACACTTTTAATTTTTTTCTTAGATTTTTTTTACTGAATTTTTTAAATAAAAATATTGCGCCCAAATTGAAAAACTTGTAATTATTCTTAAATATCCTACATTAGAAATGAAATTTTTTTAGCTATCACTCAGAGTGAATAAACCTTTGCATCGAATTTTTAAATCATTTTTTCGAAAAAAAATAAAAATAAAATTCGTTCAAAGTGAAAAAAAAAATTAAATAAGATGGCATTTCATAGTCGGTTGTTGCGTAAATATTTTATACATGACGCAAGATTATTTCAGAATTTTGCTGAAGCTTTTTTATATATAAATAAAACATATGAAAAAAATCATGTATTAAATAATGAGTTGTTGAAATAAAAAATAAAGTGAAACATTTTTAACTCTCGATTTGTAAATTTTTAAAATCGAATCATCAACCAACTATTCTTGGTTATGATGAAACGTTGGTTTACGGTTAAATAACACAATCGGAGTGCAAAATTTTTATTAAACAAAGTCATGAAAAAAAAATTTCCGTAAAAAAAATCTGAAAAAAATTTAAGTGTTTTTTCGTGCATATAAAATGGTATACAAAATTATGGAGCAAGTTGGTCAGGAATGCCCCATATGTAAGCGTGTATTGAACGAGGAAGAAAAGAGGACAGGAGAGCAAAGCAGTCAAGAAACATAGGCTGGAATTTCCATCTCGAGCTTCCCATCGTTCAACATGTGATTGATCAACGGTCCAATATATGCCCCTGGGCCCTGAAATCATTAACGTCAATCTATTTCTCTATCGAATCACCGCATCTTCATATCCAAAAAAAAAAATAAAATAAATATATTGCTTCCAGTATAAAAATAAACCAAGACTACTTATCACGTGATAAAAAAAAGAAATTAAAAAAGAGCACTAAAAAAATCGATCTTGTCATAAAATTTAAGAACTTAATCAATTTTACGTTTTAATCGATAAGATAATACGAAAAAGAAAATAATTAATAATTCGGAGTCAATAATGAGCCTATAAAAAATATTCATTAATAATTTTTTAATTATTACTTTGTTAATTCCTTTCATGAGTTGCTCTTAAAAGGCCAAGACCAATTTACGTTAAAAATAATAATAATTTAACGTTGAACATAAAAAAGAAAAAAATAAAATAAAAAATAGGCATTTTCAGCAATTTACTTTCACATTTTTTAAGTATAAATATATTTTTTTTCTTTTTTAATAGAAATGTAGGTTACATTTTTTATGGAATTCCGCATCTCATCAAATTGTTCGAAAATAAAAAAAGGTGATTTGAAAAAAGACTTCCTTCAATTCCGAAAAGAAAAAAAATCCCAATACTTCTTAATTTACAATTCTGCTTTCCAGAATTCACTAATTTAATTCAAACACAATTGATATCCTCGACAATTAGAATCCTAATTAATCAGAAACATCGACAATAAACTAATAAACAAAAATAAAAAATTGTATTACAAAATACTGCATAACTTTCAAAATTAAAAAAAATAAATAAAAGCTGTTATTTAAAGCAAGCTATTGAAGATGAAAGGGACTCTTTCCGGTTCCTTTCAACGTTAATAAGTCACTATTTTTGTATTCTCAATATCACCGGTTGTCGTTCGTCTTCTTCTGTGAGAAAATAATATAAGCAGTTGTAGCTGAACGCAGAGAATGAGGGTTCGCATATAAGTCCGGGCTGTCGAGTGTGACGCGCGCGAGTCGCGTGTCCTCCACCTCTTTCATATCCACAAACACTTTTATCTTCACATATTCACAGACACAGACACACACACGGACAATTTGTGAGTTTATATGTATATGTGTGCGGTACTTAGTATAGAATATAGGGGATGTTGGTAGGTTCGTCAGTTTCGTCCCATTCTTGGCAGCCGTGACGGGTCGGCAACCCCGTGGCACGCTATACCCCCCAAATGGTTATGGTAATAACATACGCCCGGTCCCCATAGTCAGTGGGTGCGTAACACAGAGATCCGTAGGGTTGCGTGGGAAACTACGGAACCTTTAGGGTTCTCCGTCTATGTACTGTGTTGCTCCACCAATACTATGCGCTGCTCCTTATATACCGGGCATTCCATGTCAAATCAACGACTCGGATATAGCCAATTATTTATTTAGTGTGTTTAATAATGCAATGCTATTTTTTTAATAAAATATTATGCATAATTTATTTGTTTTTTATTTTTATTTTGTTTTTTGTATTTATAAATTGTAGAACGCATAATAAATAAATATATTTTTAAACATAGAATTGGAAAAATTGAGTCTACATATGCTACGTTTTGGTCAATTGTGTATTCTATAATGCAATGCTATTTCTTTTTTATTCCAAGTAAACAAATTATACATAATTTAGTTGTTTTTTTATTTCATTTGTTTAATTTTTTTGTTTTTTATATTTATAAATTATATATAGAGTAAATAATAAATAAATATGTTTTTAAACATAGATATATATTTTTGTTTTTTATTTTTTTATTTTTTTATTTTTTTGTATTTATAAATTATATCTAGGGCGCGAATTTCAAATCTTATTGTCAAATTTTATTTAACTTTGCAATTTTCGAAAAATGTCTGTACGCGCTCTAGATCCCGCAAATTTTTAGCTATAGAGATAAATAATTTTTTATACATAAAGCAGCCTTAAAGAAGGATCGGTATTGAATTGGGGGCGAATCTACAAATAGGTTCCGTTTTTATGAAATTTTGAATTTTTCAAAAAATTTACGTTTTGCTCTAACTCCTGTAAAATCTCACGAAATCAACTGATATTTTCTACAGATGAAGAATAACATGCAATGCTGCTATGTACCAAATTTGGTGATGATCGGTAAAGGGGTTCGGATTATATAGGATTTTGAATTTTTTGAAAAATGTATGTTTTGCTCTAACTCACGTTAAACATTAACAAATCAGCTGAAATTTTATACAGACAATAAATAATACTCAGCGCTGCTACGTACAAAATTTGGTAATGATCGGTAAAGCGATTAAGATTTTACGTGATTTTGAAATTTTGAAAAAATGAAAAGTAACGAAATAAGTTGCAAAGTTGAACTTTGTACATTCCTTTGTCATTAATTTACATTTTTCACAAAGCTTCCGCTATGAGGAAGCCAAAATTAGTAAATAAGCTTCATAGAGATCGCTTTGTGAAAAAAAAAAATAATATTGAGGAAGCAATGTGCAAAGTTCAACTTTGCAACTTTTTTATATTTATAAATTAAATATAGAGTAAATGATAGATAAATATATTTTTAAACATAGAATTGGACATAGAGTTTTTGTTGTTGTTATTTTGAGGGCGTAATTTAATTTGTTAATTTTATTAAACGATTATATTATTAAG
Organism: Ephialtes manifestator; assembly: GCA_963970395.1. Classification (NCBI taxonomy): domain Eukaryota; kingdom Metazoa; phylum Arthropoda; class Insecta; order Hymenoptera; family Ichneumonidae; genus Ephialtes; species Ephialtes manifestator. The sequence continues at coordinate 34,659,107 of OZ019972.1, forward strand.
CGAAGTAATGCGAAATATTAAATCTGCGAAATATCTCAAAAATATTGTTTCTGATGTACAAATATCTAAGCACTGAAAGAAATAACAATTTAAAGAAAAAATACTTTGTTTAAAAAAAACGAAATAAAAAAATAAACATTGATTTATTGCTTTAATAAAAAATCTGAAAAATAATAAATCCAAAACACTTTTTAAATATTAACAACAATAACAATGATAAATTTAAATATTCGAAATCACTTAAAAATAAAATACTTTTTAATCTTTTTTCAAATCATTAATTATGTTGTTAGATAAAAAATTAAATTTAATATCTTACACGAAATGAAAGAGATTAAGACTTAGAATCAAGTCGATTTGATATGGAATTCGCTGTATGCATACTGTTGTAGTAAAAGTAGTGGTTTACTGGCTTCTGCCACGCGTACGAGTCTTTTTTTTTTTTCTCCGTACACAAAAAGGGTCGACCCTTTTCGTTGGTATTGCCACTCTGTTGGTGGCTAAAGTGCGTGAAAAGGTAAAAGTAACGAAAAGGGCAGAACCTTGGGTACCAATCGCTATGTACTTTGACTCGAAGGTACTTGAGTTTCTCTCGTTTCGCTTCGATATATACGAGTTGATGGTGAATCGATGAATACCGGAAGCTATTTTAGTGCTGACAGTAACTACTAGTGGCGCCAAATGTGCGTGAGACTATACGAAAAGGGAAAGTGGTCTCAAGTACCAGTCAATGAATCGAGGGTTCATCCTGCAAATCAATAAGGCACGTGACTCGGCCCTTTGTTAAATTTTAACTGTAGGGCGACACTAATTGATAGTTATTTGTTACACATCGAAGACTCGAGTAGACTCTGGGACATATTTGTTCTCGGATTCCCATCGAAATCGATTGATCTCGTTATAAACTAGATTGTGTTCCACTTGACAAACTATTTAATCTGCAATAGTTTATAGGTTTTTTTTTTGTAATCACATTTTTGGAATTGAAGATGAAATAAAAAATTCTTTTTCTGGGACACAAATAAAAATTAAAAAATCTAAAACGTCCGCAACAAAAAAGTTAAATAAATAAATAAAACTTGGATGTATTTTACACATTTGGAGAAAATATTTTTTTTTAATTTTTTTTATTTTTTTTTTTTATTTTTTTTTTTATTTTTTGCATTTCCCCCCGTCTGCAGGCATTACGCCTATACAGGGTCGGCCCGGATCAGTAGCCAGCCCCCCATGCGGCCCCCCAACCAGGCCCCCATGCGGCCGCATCCGACTTCCCCCTTTATGCCGCATTTGCCATAGAAAAAAAAACAAAAAAAAAAAACAAAAAAAAAATTATTTTTGGGAAATATTTGTTCTCGGATTCCCATCGAAATTGATTGATCTCGTTATAAACTTGATTGTGTTCCACTTGACAAACTATTTAATCTGCAATAGTTTATAGGTTTTTTTTTTGTAATCACATTTTTGGAATTGAAGATGAAATAAAAAATTCTTTTTCTGGGACACAAATAAAAATTAAAAAATCTAAAACGTCCGCAACAAAAAAATTAAATAAATAAATAAAAGTTCGATGTATTTTACACATTTGGAGAAAATATATTTTTTTGATTTTTGGGAAATATTTGTTCTCGGATTTCCATCGCAATCGATTGATCTCGTTATAAACTTGATTGTGTTCCACTTGACAAACTATTTAATCTGCAATAGTTTATAGGTTTTTTTTTGTAATAACATTTTTGGAATTGAAGATGAAATTAAAAATTCTTTTTCTGGGACACAAATAAAAATTAAAAAAAAAAATAAAACGTCCGCAACAAAAAAAAATAAAAGTTGGATGTGTTTTACACATTAAAATATATTTTCTCCAAATATATTTGGAGAAAATATATTTTTTTTATTTTTTCAATTGGAGCTGAAAATATTTCGATTTTTTCGGGGACAAAAATTTAAAAAAAAATCCAAAATGGCCGAGAGAAAAAAAAATGAGAAGATATAGGAAATATATTATTTGTATTGTTATTATATTCAATTATTTTATATATACAAATAATAACAATGAAAATAGTATATTTGCTATTTTTTCTCCAAATGTATAAAACATTTGCCATTTTTTAAATAAACAATGGTCTTTTTTTTCGTACGATCTTTTAATTATATCAGAGATGTACTTTTTCATGGTAATTGTTCTTAAAAAAAATAAAACGATTCAGCTAAACCTGAAAAGTTACATAATTTTGAAATCCTGTTTAGTAAAATATCAGCTTATCATTTTAGCTCATCACAAATGTCATGAAATTTACGACAGGAAGTTAGACATTCATTTGTCCTGTAATTGCTCACAGTTTAAGTCGAACTTTATCCTTGTGTTCTGGCAAAGTAGTGAAATGTCGTCTGATTTTTTTTTCATATCATATTCTAATAGGAATTTATATCTGCATAGTTATGCATTCAGAGCAATTTAATCTGTATGCTCAAGAATTTCAAATTGATCCACTCTTATGTCGAATGTTTCACGAAATGTCGACTATAATGAAACGAGATAACGAGATAAACGCGCACATTCATTATCGTAACCACGTGAAATACTGCTGCTACGGATCTTTACATAATAATTCGAACGGTCAATTTTTTTTCCCTTCCACAATTTTCAGACTTTTCAGCGACGTCCTCGCGACACGCGACTCGCAGTCCTCTTTCAGTGTAACGTTAAATCATTCGTTGAGGAGCAACGGTGATCAATTTTTTCCAACGTATTGCTGATTTTAGTTCAAATCCATGTTTATTTTTTGTTTAAAAAAAATAAAAACTTTTTTTTTGATAAACACAATTATTTGGAAAGTAAATTTTTTTGACAAATAAATTATTTGGCAAGTAATTTTTTTTGAGAAATAAATTGTTGACAAATAAATTATTTGACAAGTAAATTTTTTTGACAAATAAATTGTTGACGAATAAATTATTTGGCAAGTAAATTTTTTTGACAAATAAATTATTTGGCAAGTAAATTTTTTTGACAAATAAATTGTTGACAAATAAATTATTTGGCAAGTAAATCTTTTTCACAAATACATTGTTGACGAATAAATTATATGGCAAGTAAATTTTTTGACAAATAAATTGTTGACGAATAAATTATATGGCAAGTAAATTTTTTTGACAAATACATTGTTGACCAATAAATTATTTGGCAAGTCAAATTTTTTGACAAATAAATTGTTGACAAATAAATTATTTGACAAGTAAATTTTTTTGACACATAAATTGTTGACAAATAAATGTTTTGACAATCACATTTATTTGACAACGAAATTTTTTGTCAAACACTTTGATTTGACAAATAATTTTCTTGACACACATTTATTTTACAAATAAATTTTTTCGCGTATACATTTATTTGACAAATATATTTTGACGATTTTCACACTTTTCAACGTCGTTCTCGGTTCACGCAAATCGCAGTGATCTTAGTGAAACATTAAATCATTCGTTGAAGAGCAACAGTGATAAATTTTTCCAGCATTGCTGATTTTTTTTTTACTTAATCATACAGTGGGTGTCAAAATTGAATTGACGACAAAATAAAATGGATGTAAGTACCCTTGAGTAAAAATTTGATTGTATACATTTTTTTTTTTTTCATGTTGAATGGCAGACCAAAGAGTCCGAAATGTAAAAAATTGTGTAATTAAATTTAAGATGACTGGCGATACATCAACGGCGTTGCAATGGCCGGATTATATCGTTATTGCTATAGTGCTATTGATTTCTGCATCAATAGGAATCTATTATCGATTCAGTGGCGGACGACAAAAAACTTCGGAGGTAAATAAATACATGATTTTTTGCCAATCATGATTCTACGACTTTTCGAATCTAAAGAAATAAAAACGTTCATCTAAACTTGTAAACATTTTTTTGTTTTTCCGAAAAATGACATTGCTAAATATTATTTTGATGAAATTTCATAATTCCAAAATACGATTCCCTAAAAAGGCATTTTATTGAAATACAATTTCAGTAAAACGTCATGAAGTCAATAATCATTTTTCCGAATCGTAATTATTTTAAATTTATGGCTGTTGGCTTATTGACTGTCAAACCCAAAAAAGTAAAAAAGCCAACGATCATTGTTTTCAACCCCTATCAAGCTAGCAGACGGATTTCCCAAAAATGGATTTACGATATACCATAATTAGGTGCTCATTAGGTGCTAATTTGGTACCCAGTTTATAATTTTAGTGCTCCTTTAATTTAGGCAGAAATGAAATTTGAAAGACCCTCTGCTAGCTTGATATCAAGCTAGCAGAATTCTTTGAAAATTAATGTTTTTCTTAACTTTTTTTCGGTAGGAATTAAGTGCTTTTAAAGTGCTTTCAGACAGTATAACTTTCAACCCCGAAAACCCCGTGGAAATATTATTTAAAAAAAAAAAAAAGATTTCAATAATGAAAAACTCAAAATTATAATAATAGCTGGATTCAACCATACCATAATTAGGTGCTCTTTTGGTGCTTCCGAACGGTATAAGATTCGACTCTGAAATATAACCGGAAACACTGTTTTTCTTGAATCTTAATTTGCATTTCTTGGAAGCACTTAAATTTTACGTCATTGCTGTGCAAACAATATTCGACTTTTAAGAAATTGAGATGTCTCCTAGGATAAAGTAGGTTCTGAGATCGCGGGGGTGGAGCACTTAAATTCGAATTTGCGTTGCTCGAAAGCACCTAAATCGCACGTAATTTCTGTGCAAAAAAATTTCGGCGTTTCAACAATTCCAATATCTCCTACGATAATGTAGGTGCTGAGATCACGAGGGTGGAGCACTTAAATTCCAATTTGCATTTCTCGAAAGCACCTAATTCGAACGTCATTGCTGAGCAAAGAAATTCCGAAATTTAACAACATCTGATGTCACGTACCCCAGGGTAAGTTTCGACATCACAGGGGTGGAGCACTTAAATCCACATTAGCGTTTCTTGAAAGCACCTAATTCGTACGTCACTTCTGTGCAGAGAAATTTCGGCTTTTCAATAATTCTAATATCTCCTACGATAAAGAAGGTTCTGAGATCGCGGGGGTGGAGCACTTAAATTCCAATTTGCGTTTCTCGAAAGCACCTAAATGGTACATCATTTCTGTGCAGAGAAATTTTGGCATTTCAAAAATTATAATATCTCCTACGATAAAGTAGGTTCTGAGATCGCGGGGGTGGAGCACTTCAATTCCAATTTGCGTTTTTCGAAAGCACCTAAATGGTACGTCATTTCTGTGCAGAGAAATTTTGGCATTTGAAAAATTCTAATATCTCCTACGATAAAGTAGGTTCTGAGATTGCGGGGGTGGAGCACTTAAATTCTAATTTGCGTTTCTCGAAAGCACCTAATTCGTACGTAATTTCCGTGCAAAAAAATTTCGGCATTTCAACAATTCTAGAATATCCTACGATAATGTAGGTTCTGAGATCACGAGGGTGGAGCACTTAAATCCAAATTTGCGTTTCTTGAAAGCACCTGATTCGTACGTCATTTCAGTGCAGAGAAACTTCGGCATTTCAAAAAATCTGATATCTCTTACAATAAAGTAGGTTCTGTGATCGCGGGGGTGGAGCACTTAAATCCAAATTTGCGTTTCTCGAAAGCACCTAATTCGTACGTCATTTCTGTGCAGAGGAATTTCGGCTTTTCAAAAATTCTGATATCTCCTACGATAAAGTAGGTCGTGAGATCGCAGGGGTGGAGCACTTAAATCCAAATTTGCGTTTCTCGAAAGCACCTAATTCGTACGTCATTTCTGTGCAGAGGAATTTCGGCTTTTCAAAAATTCTGATATCTCCTACGATAAAGTAGGTCGTGAGATCGCAGGGTTGGAGCACTTAAATCGAGATTAGCGTTTCTCGAAAGCACCTAATTCGTACGTCATTTCCGTGCAGAGAAAGTGCGGCATTTTTTAAATCCTGATATCTCCTACAATAAAGTAGGTTCTCAGATCGCGGGGGTGGAGCACTTAAATACTAATACTTCCGAGAAACGCGAATTAGGATTTAAGTGCTCCAGCCCGCGATCTTAGAACCTACTTTATTGTAGGAGATATCAGAATTTATAAAATACCAAAATTTCTCTGCACAGAAATGACGTACGAATTAGGTGCTTTCGAGAAACGCAAATTTGGATTTAAGTGCTCCACCCCCGCGATCACAGAACCTACTTTATTGTAAGAGATATCAGATTTTTTGAAAAGCCGAACTTTCTCTGCACTGAAATGACGTACGAATCAGGTGCTTTCAAGAAACGCAAATTTGGAATTAAGTGCTCCGCCCCGTTATCTCAGAACCTACTTTATTGTAGGAGATATCACAATTTTTTAAATGCCGAAGTTTCTCTGCACAGAAATGACGTGCC